>CM053585.1:426526584-426553774 GCA_028646515.1 Pseudochirops corinnae
GCACGCCACCATGGGGGGGGGGGGGAAGGGAGGGGAGAAAAACTGAAACCCAAGTGATTGTGGAACTGAATCTTGTAAATTAAAAGTAAATGAGTAAATAAAAAATAAATTAAAAAAAAAAAAAAAAAAAAAAGAAGGGAATTGCCAAGAAAGTGGTTAGAGAGAAAGTCAGGCCCCACGGGAAGGGCAACTTGGCTCACAGAATGATAGGGGATGAGTAAGGGTGAGCCCTGCTAGGCTGTGTGGCATATCAAAGCACTACTACCTCTGCTGTATTTGGAAAAGAAATAACCTTTCTTAGACCACATGGCCTGATTTGGTTTAGAATGTATTACTACTATGTCATAAGAGGCCCTTAAAGCTAAATAAAATATTGACAGACCCTAATATCAATAAGTCAACAAGTATTTAATAAGCATTTACCATGTGCCAGGTCCTATGATAAGTCCTGGGGATTCCTAGTTAAAACAGTACTTGCATTCAAAGAGCTCAAATTCTAACATAGGACATTATCTAGCTATCTGTGTGTGTATAATTTTATATATATATATATATATACATATATATATATATACACACATGCATATATATACACACATGTGTGGATGTGGGTATGTGTATGTACATATATGTGTGTGTGTATACATATATATATGACACATAAGATAAATAAAGAGTAAATGGAAGGTAACCATAGGGTGGATGTCACTACCAACTAGGAGGACAGGAAAAACCTCCTGGGGGAGATGGTGGTTGAGTTGTATCTCAAAGGAAACCAGGGATTCTAAGAGTTAGAAGCTGGGAAGAGAGAGCATTCCAGGCCTGAGGAAAAGCCAGTGCTAAAGCACACAGACTGTTGGGAGCAGGAAACAGCAAGGAGGCCAGGAGCAGAATGTATGAAGACTGGAAAGGTAGGAAGGGATTCAGTTGTGAAGAGTTGTAAATGCCAAAAAAATAAGTAAAAGAACTTTAGTTTTGATCCTGGAAACAATGGGGAACCACTGGAGTTCATTAAGCAGGAGAGGTAACAGGGCCATACCTATGCTTTAGGAAAATCACTTTGGCTGCTCAGTGGTAGATAGATTGGAGTAGGGAGAGACTTGAAGCAAAGAGACCAGTGTGAAGGCTATTGCAATAATAGTTAGGGTCAGAGATAAGATGCTGGACCTAGCATGGTAGCTATTTGTGGAGTGAACAAGAGAGAAGAATTGAGGATGAGAGCAAGGTTTCAAACTTGGGTTACTAGACTTGTGGTGGTTCACTCGATAGTAAGAGGGAAGTTTGGAAGAGAGGAAAGTTTGGAGGAAAAGATAATGTGTTCTCTTTTGGACATGTGGAGTTTGAGATACCTATAGGACATCCACTTTGAGATGTCCAAGAAGCACCTGGTAAAGTGGGACTAGAGCTCAGGAGAGAGAGATAAGGGCTGTATATAGTCCAGTCAGCCTAAAAATCCCATAGCAGAAAAGATCCTGCCATGTTTTAAGTGTTTCTTTCTAATTTTGCTTTGTCTACAGCTAGGTAGTTTAGTGGATAGAGTGTTGGACCTGGAGTAAAGAAGATCCAAGTTCAAATCTGTCCTCAGACACTTGCTACCTGTGAGACCCTGAGTAAGTCACTTAACTTCTGTTTGCCACAGTTTCCTTTTCTGTTAAATGAGAATAGCATCTCCCTCCTAAGGTTTTATGAGGTCCAAATAAAATATCCGTAAAGCCCTTTGCAAAACATAAAGTTCTAAATAAATGTTAGTTGTTGTTGTACAAAGGTTTCAAAATGGGAATGTGGGGACTGGGTTGAGTCATACATCTCTTAATATATAAGCCCTTCCAGACTTTAGACAACAGATATTCAGGCCTGTGCACCTGAAATTCAGCTAGTGAATTCAATTTAGGAAGTAGGAATGCCACAACTATGAAAGATTCACCTAGTCTTTCATGTTCAGGAACTCCAACTGGTATTTTCCCCTCCAGAAAAAATAGAAATGCCCTGTTCCTAGGATCAAGAAATTAGTATTGAAATTCAGGAACTTTTGGATTGCTGACAGAAGCTGGGACTGAATCATTTTATTAGAAGGAATATAGCTCAAAGAACCACAAATGAAATCACAGATGCCCATGCCCCCTTTTCTTATTAAGCACTTTCGCTTGAAAGGACTTTTGGAGGTTTCAGATACTGTCTATAGTGTCTATAGCCATGGAATGAAGCAGAATTAGACACAGGGAAGGTACCACTACTGACTGGTGGCAGCCAAATGTAGCTGGGAGATTGAAGGAGGAGGAGCAATGACTGCTGCAGGTGGACAACTGGACTGGTAAGATTGGAAGGCCTTTTTGTAGATTGCCAGTCTCAGTATTAAAATGGATTTTAGAGGCCATCTACTCCAGCCTGTACATGAATTAGAACCCTGTCCTGTCTTGCTCAAATGCTTTACAGAAAATAATTGCGACTCAGGTTATCCTCCAGTGTTTAGGAAAGGCACTATTTGGAATCCTTGAAAAACTTCCATATGATAAGACCATATCTCTGTGTGCCTATCCTGATAGATTAACCCATTAGAAGGAAGTGAGAGAAGCAAGGTGTTGATGCTTGCATTTCCTCTCCCACTTAAGCATCTTGTGTGGATAAGCTATGTTTCCAGTGGTCAGGGTCAGGGAAATGTTTAAATTTCCAATACTGGTGAGTTTATGATGAAAGGCCATTTTTAGACAGCCTTGGCTGCATCTTTGACTGGATAACTGTCTAAAACTCTGACTCTTCAACCTCAGTGCCCAGCCATAACACAAGAGAGTAGATTATATTTGGCTAAGTTAGTGATTTGCAAATGTCAAATGCTTTCGTGAGATCATGAAGGGTGATGACTAAGAAAAGGCCATTTAATGTGGTAATAAGGCGGTTATTGGTGATTTCAACAGAGCAGTTTTAAGTAAATCAAATTTAAAAGGATTGAAAAATGAAGAAGAGATGAGGAAGCCCACCAAATTTCAGCTCAAGTACAAGCTACTCTTTAGAGAAAGGAAAGAGAAAGATAACATACTCATTTGAAAGTTTAGGGTGGGCAAAGAAAGACTAGAATGGAGAGACCCAAGTATGTTTGCAGGCTGAGTAGAAGAAATCACTCCATAGTGCTCTATAGCAGGGGCTCTTAAGCTGGGGTCTCTGAAGCCATGTGTGTGTGTGTGTGTGTGTGTGTGTGTGTGTGTGTGTGTGTGTGTGTGTATAAATATATAGATACATGTATATATGGATATATATGATTATAGTTCAACATAATTGATTTCCTTTGTGATCCCATACTTTGTGTGTTTAAAAACAAATATTCTGAGAAGGGTATCTAGGTCCCATTGGAGTCCTAAAGATGTTCACAATCCCCAAAATGTTAAGAACCCCCAGTAGTTCCCTTCCCTTCAAAGATATCCCTAGTATATTTGAAAAAAAAAATAACAAACAAAAAAGATGATGTTTGATGAATCAGGTCCTAAAGAAAACTGCAGGGTAGAAGATCAAGTAAAGAGTAGGAGGGACTATCTTTAGCAAGGAGGGGATCTACTCTTCTAAGATAGGAAAGAAAAGCATGGAAAAAAAGACAAATTTTGAAGTGTGGATGAGCAAGTTGGGAGTTTATGTTGGAGGGTCATGGGATATAAGATCTTCCCTGCCCATTAATAGGCCTCACATGGATCTCTGCCAAAGAGGCAATTAGGCTCTGGGTCACAGGGTTCCCCACACCTTTCCAATTAAGTGCTGATTTCCAAGCTTCTGAGCACTAAGTCAATCAAGTCTTTGATTGGAAACAGTATATATATATATATTGTATTGCTTGGAGGGATAGGTGTGGACTGAGAGAGGTGGGCTGAGAGAGAAACAGAGAAAGGGAAGAATTTGCCTAGGGGAACTTCCTTGTGGGGAGGCTTGACAGAGAGAAGGCTTTTGATTTTGGCACTCCCTGGATTGGTGATGAGTATCTTACTAAACCTTGCTTTTTGGTATTTTAATAGCAATGTCCCAAATAAATACTTTGGTTTTGTCTTGGATGAGGAGGGTTTATTATATTTTGTGAACAAACCCTGGGAATACATATGCATATTCATAGCAGCTGCTGTGGGTATTGCATTGGAGTTACATTTGGTGACGAGGACAGGATCACAAAATATAAAGCCTCCATTTTTGTAAACAGGAAGGCTTTAGGGAAGGAAATTAGTATCCTGGGAGTTCTGGAAGGGTGGAGCCAAGATGGTAGAGTAGAAACAGGACTTCCCCAAGGCTCCAGCTTCCACCTCCTCTAATACATGTAAAAAATGACTCTAAACAAATTTTAGAGCTACAGAATCCACAAGGTGACCGAGAGAAACAAATCTCCCACTGAAGGTAGCCCAGCAGGCCAACAGGAAGGGTCTATTGAATTGTGCTGTGAGCTGAGCCCAACTCCACATGAGCTGCATGGTTTTGGCCCCAGGGCAGCTCAGACCAGCAATGGCCAGAGCAGACTTCAGGAGAGTGAAGCACCAGTAGCTATGGCAGTTTCCAGACTTCTCAACCCATAAACACCAAAGACAAAGTAAAAGGTCAGCGTGGAACTCTGTTGAAACAGGGGTGGTTGGAAGAGTATGGTCCAGCCCCTTCCCCCAGGGTGAGAAGCAAGTGCAGCAGGCTGCACCACATGGCTGCCTCAGGAGCTCCTGGACTGCAGATTGTAAGGGGACCAAGCGACCATAAAGAGGGTTCTTGCTTTAACCTGCTTGGATCTGGATAGTGGTCTTGGGTGGAGGTCTCAGAGTGTGTGGCCAGGTGCCAGACCCTGTTGGGGCTGCAGAGCAGGTGCCCTCCTAATTGATCCGGCAGCTGTGAAAACCCCAGCAATTTGGGACAAAGCTCTCTCCATTCTGAAAGCAGAGTTCTACCGCGGCAAGGAGTTCAAAAGTCAAGTAATTGACTGGCAACATGAGCAAGCATAGGAAATGCAATCCTACCATAGATTCCTTTTTCAGGGACAAAAAGGATCAAAGCATGGAACAGGAGGAAGACAGTGAAGTCAGAACTCCTACATCAAAGGTTCCTAAGAAAAATATGAATTGGTTACAGGCCATGGAGGAGCTCAAGAAGAATTTTGAAATGAGTATCCCAGGATGAGAAGATTTAACTTATTCTCCCCTGGCAAGAGAATGGGCTAAAAGCCCCTTTGGCCAATATAATGGACATGTGAGATCTTGGGGCTGGATATAATGTTAATAGGATTTAAGATCTTCCCCTCCCATTAATAGGCCTCACATGCAGCCCATTTAGGAAAGCTTGCTCAGGGGAGGCTTGCTCAGGGGAGGCTTGCACATCTTTTGTTAATTTCTAATTAGGCACTGAGTCACAAAGTTGTGATGCCCTCTGGCTCTTAAAAGGGTAGATATACTCTGAGGTTAGCATTTTGCTTTGGGACTCATTCACTGGAAGAATATTCTTGTGATTTGATCAGATGAGATTCTGAGTAATTGTTAAGGACACCCCCAGCTTTGAAAAGCCCAGATGTTAGTGCTTCTCTTTCCAGTAACTATGTATCTATTGCCTTGGTCAAACAGTCGGATGTGTCTGCTGATCTGCGCTAATTTCTCAGACAGTTAGAAGCCCTGTCTATTGGTCTTTTCTCTATATTTTCTGTTTGTATTTTCTCTGAAATTTAGGGTGCTCATTTTTCCCCTGAACTAATGAATACAACTAAAAAAGATTGTTGACTCCTTAAACAGCTATCTTTCCTAGTAAAACAGATCTAAGAACCTGTGCTAGCAGCCATCCTGGGTATGCCAGTGTGGTTGCTACTACTGATGGCCCCCTCATCTTCTCACTGTAGCCCAGCTTGGGCCACCCCCACAAGATGTAGCAAGATTTGTAGGGAAGGAACTCCCAAGTTTTATCCTTGACTTTGAATTTGGAAGGAAAAATCTGCAAATTCCTCTGAACTAGAAGCATTGAAAATGCTGAAACACCTGAGAGGAGCCCAGCCAGGCAAGTAGTGCTTAAAATAAAAGCTTCAAAGACCTGCCAGAGATTTGGTCTAGCATAAAGCAAAAGCATGGTCAGGAAAAGGAGGTATCCAGATCACAGTCAGGATGGGACTAACCCAGTGTTGTGACTGAGCAACAGTGAGAAGAACAGGGCAAAGGCTCTGTAGCCCCCAATGCAGGGAGACAGGCATTCACTTGGATTAATAACATCTGGTTGTTTCGCTGTTTCTGTTCACTCTACTGGGAGCCAATAATCCTTTCCACCACTTAGAGAAAGCAGCTTATCCCTTTTCTGACTACCAGAAAAAAAGTCGCTAAGCATGTATACACTTGTTTGTTCCTTACTTGTTACTCTCCAATAGATTTTTTAAAATTTACCTATCACAAATTTTACCTAGTGCTGACTAGTGATGATGACCTAGATTGACTAATAATAGTTAGTAATATTAATAGCTAACATCTTTATAAATCTTACTATGTGCCAGGCACTGTGCTAAGCACTTTACAATTATTTCATTTGACCCTCACAACACTAGGAGGTAGGTGGTATTAGTAACCTCATTTCACAGGTGAGGAAGCTAAGGCAAATAGGACTTCAGTGCCTTGCCCAGAGCCACACAGCTAATCAATCAGCAAACATGTATTAGGTACCGAGTAAGTGCCAAGCACTGTGCTAAATACTGGAGATACAAAAGTTGCAAAAGATAATCCCTGACCTCAAGGAGCTCACAGTCTAATTATGTGAAACCAAGCAGGGATAGATATCTAAATTACTGAGGTATTGTAAATTTAATTTGTAATTTGTCTATGGAAACAGGCTAGGAGTTGAGGGCTATGCATTTAATAGAGATGAGAGCTTATTAGTTGATTTAATGAGTCCCTTTTAAGAAAGAGAAGGAGTCGCCTCCAGGAAAGTATTTCTGATAAATGTGAGCTAGTACAGGTTCATAAGCAAGAAAGCTAAGAGGAAACAGTCATTTTCTTCTTCCCATTGGAGGGAGAGGAGAGTGCCTTAGATTTGTAAGAAGGCTATCTCTTCCGTTCTCTCACCTCCACTTCCTTTCCTGGGTCGCTAAAGAAGGCTTAGTCACATGAAGGAAGGGGGCGATGAGATCCTTCCACATGTATAGAGACAGGTCTGACACTGAGGGGTGACTGACAGCTGAAACTGTCTTGCTCTCTAGTTCCACCTAGTGGTTATACCAATAAAGTAAGGAGTAAGACAATCTGCTGAAAATGTGAGGTGCTTAAGGAGAAAGAAATAGACTTGAAACAACTTTTTTGAGGAATATGACAAAACCAATAAGAATTAAATGAAAAAAAAAAGCCAAGCATCAGTTATGGTCTAGTTAAGGCTATTAAGCAGTGATGCTTTTCAGCTTACTCATTAAGCACAATGTTATGACTTGTTCAAGCATTTCTCAGAAACTCAGCAACAGGGGAATCAGGTAGTGGTGATTACTGGTGTTAAGAATCAGAATCACTTAATGCTAGAGTTGGGAAGGGTATCAAATATAAACTATGCAGATTGTGACTCCTTTATAATAAGCACTCTTTCAGGTCCTGATCAAAAACCTACAATGATGGCAACAATGTCCCTTAGTGGAAAATGCACTAAGCCTGAAGTAAGGAAAGACCTGGGTTTGAATCTTGCCTCTGGTTTTTGCTAAAAGCAAGTCACTAAACTTTTCCAAGTCTCTTTTTTCCATCTATAAAATAGGAGTGATAATATCCACATCATTTATCTCAGACATCGTAAGACTCAAATGACATGCCATATATGAAGTGTATGCAAAGTTTAAAGTACTACAGAAATGCTCGTTCATTATTATTATTATTAGCATAAAACTCACAACCCCCGAGTCAATGTATTTCTACGCATCAGAACTGTCTGATTAATAGAAGTATTTCCTTATATTGAGCTGAAACTTCTTCTCTGTAACTTCCATCCCTTGGTCCTAGTTATGTTCTCCAAAGCCAAGCAAACCCAGTTCTTGCTTCTATATGTAATTATGACATTTAAACAGAACTGTGATCCACCTGGTACTTCCTCCAACAGCACAGATCCCAATTGCTTCATGTAATTCTTTGGGTTTGGGGGATTTGTTTGGGTTTTGGTTTTTTGTTTTTTTTTTTTGCTTTTTTGGAGGGGGGAGGGCAGGGCAATCAGGGTTAAGTGACTTGCCCAATGTCACATGGGTACTAAGTGTTAAGTGTCTGAGGCCAGATTTGAACTCAGGTCCTCCTGACTCCAGGGCCGGTGTTCTGTTAACTGTGCCACCTAGCCATCCCAAATGGTTTTTTGGGGGTTTTTTGTAATTCTTGTCCATACCTTTCTATAAAACATTTCTTGGGTATCCAGGGATACTGTGTAGCACCAACGCTATATCCACAGCACTGACGGTGACTATGAATAAATATGCCACCATAATTTTGAATTGCAAAATCTAATAGATTCTCCATATAGAAGACAGAAGCAAAACATTTATTCGGACACCAGAAAACCAAATCCATCATAGCCCAAGGGTACTCAGCTAGTAAATGTCTGAGGTCACATTTGAACTCAGGTCTTCCTCACTTCTGACTGGGTGCTTTATCCACTGGACCACCTAGCTGCCTAAGTATGCCTCTAAAAGAACTATACTTTATTGCTGCAAAACTTGGGCAAAAGTCACTTAAGGATTTTACTCAACCTACATAAACTAAAAAGAAACAAAAATATGTTACACTATAACAAAATGCAGCTTACATAACTCTCTTTTCCCTTTAGATAATGCAGTATTTTAAACAGCAAAAAATTGACTTTTAAAAAAAGTTCTCTCTCCTACTCACAATTGGATATAGAAATTCCATGTTGATTTTTGACCATTCAACTGTTGCAAATGACCTGAGAATCATTGTGCAGTTCTGGTAAATCTTCAGTTTTGTTTTGTCTTTTTTAATTGCCTTAAATTTCTAGATGAAATGCTCCTTATAGCTCTCTGATGTTGTCACTTAGCCCTGGGAGGAGTGCTTTTGTAGTTTGTCTGCAAACCAATGTCAAACACTAGATCATGTATGACAAAGGTCCCAGAATTTCAACTATGGCATCAGAAACCCTCTCTGATATAGTTCCTTATTTTGCAGCAATTATTTACTCCTGTAAAAATGAGCCAAGAGTGGGTGTGAACACAGCAGCATCCAGCTCATATAAGTCCACAGATATTCAATGAAGATAGGCAAGGTAAACCTTGAAATGTTCTCTTGTTAATAATTCATGAAGTCTGATTTCCTGTTACTTAACATATTGGGGAGTGGTATATTTCATGCTGAGAACATCTGACAGATCAAATCCAGTCATTATCTCAGGGTATCAAAGTCATCTGTGCTTTCTTTTCTCTTTAGACATTCACTGAGAAATGGTCAAATAAGAAGGTGATATCTTTAATAAAGGTCCTAGCCACTTTTATATTTTAAATCTTACAGTCTGTTTATTGCTCAAATTCGTTGGAAGTAAATGCGGACTCACTCTTGGAAATGATAATAACCAACTGTCCATGTTTCAAATAACTTCCCATGCTCTTAAAATATATAATTTTTATAATCATACAGTGATGCTATCTTGGTGGAATAATAATTATCTAGCATTTATATAGTACATTAAAGTTTACAAAGCACTCTACAAGTATTATTTCATTTTGCAGAAGAGGAAACTGAGGTAAACAGAAGTTATGTGACTTGCCCCAGGATCACACAACTATTAAGTGCCTGAGGCACAAATCTTCCTGACTCCAAGTCTAAGTGCTCTATCCATTGTACGACCCCATCTACCCCACTGCCTGGATAGGATACATTTCCAGGGCAAGGAGAGAGGGGGGAAGGGAGAAGGGAAAGAGAGAGAGAGAGAGAGAGAGAGAGAGAGAGAGAGAGAGAGAGAGAGAGAGAGAGAGAGAGAGAGAGAGATCTGGATCCTACCTCTGGCACATACTAGCTTGTGACCCTTGGCAAGTCACTTAAGTTTTCAATGACCCCAGGCAACTCTTATAAGTTTATAAATACTAGGACAATTGGTGATCTGCATTGGCAAATGGCATTTTCTTACCAGGAGTTGCCTCTGCGCCATCAAAATCACTCATTTGGTAAAAATGAGAGACAGAAAGAGACACAGAGGGAAAGAGTGAGGGAGAGAAAGTAAGAGAGAGAAAGACAGAGAAAGTGAAAAAAGAGAAGAGAGCGAGAGCAAGAAAGAGGAGAGAGAGAGAGGGAGAAAGAGTGAGGGAGAGAAAGTGAGAGAGAGAAAGAGAGAAAGAAAGTGAAAAAAGAGGAGAGAGCAAGAGCAAGAAAGAAAAGAGACAACAACAACAACAACAACAACAAACCAAATAGGGTCACGAAGCGTGAGACATCACTGAAAAAAGATTCGACAACGGCAAGAAATTCTCTTAAAGTGGCCCTTCTTGCAAAATCCATATTCTACGTTTTTGAATCTTCAGGGAGAATGCAATTCCCAGGGCCTGAGGAGAGATTTGCTTACACTAATCTATAAGCACTATGACATGTGCATTTCCTGAATTATGACTGCTCTGTTAGCATATCTAATTGCCCTGTTAGACTATTTCTTTGCCTATGTGATATGGGCAAAATTTATATTAATAAACAATTTTTTAAAATTTACATGACATATAATGATAATAGTTTCCCTCAATAGGGTCTCACCTTTGGCCAGGGGTTCTTAACTTTTTTGTGTCTAGCAAAACCTGTGGACTTCTCAGAATAATATTTCTAAATGCATATCATAAAATATATATGATTACAAAAATAATCTATTATAGCAATTATCAAAGGAAATTATATTTGTAAAGCACTTAGCATACTGAGTGATACGTGATACGTACTAAGAGCTAGTTATTATAGTTATCAAAATACTTTAAAAAACAAGTTTATAGACCCACAAGTTAAGAACCCCTGACTTACACTATTTATAAATGTCTAATTTTATTCTAAGAGGTGCTTTATCATGAATGCCAGATAGAATACCTACACATGTTTATAGATACATATAATACATATAATAAATTGCCCAAGAAAGACCCAGAATTATAGTTTTGAGAAAGATAGCAATATTAATAGCAATGCCTTCACCAGGCTGTTGATTTCATTTGTGGAGTTCTGAAAAAAAGTTATTAGTGGTGCTGATGCAAAGTGTACTTTCACTAATACCATAAAGTATACTTTCAAGAATACTACACAAGTTCTTCAAATCTTTGTCTCAAGATGACACATTGTCAAGGAGAGGCTTTCTTTGGCAGAATGTGTCTGTTCAGGATCCTCTATTCTGTTTGCTTTTAAAGAAGATGACATATCTTCTGCTCACGAAGCATGGTGTAACATGAGTTTGTGAGCACATACAGATCTTCTCTATCTGCTTCCAGTTGACCATCTGGGAGCTGGGGAAGAGGGGGAGGGCGGAGGGGAGGCAGTACCTCCACCCACGTACAACTGATTCATCAAGGAAAGGTTTGCACTATGATGGTTCCCTAACTAGATGCTGAGGTGAAACTCAGCAGATATACAAAAAGGACATCCTACCCGGCCTCTTCTCTCTCATCCTTTATGAATTTGAGGAATGAGGACTATGCTGAGCTGTTCTGAGTATGGGAAGGGTGGCTTCCCTATCTCCCACCCAGTTCCATCCAGCCACAAGCACAGGTCTTGCCTAGGCAAGTCTGTACATGGGATGGGAACCTCCCCCTCTCTCTTTTTCTCTCTCCCCCTTTCCTTATGTAGGTAACCTTGTGAATTTCAAGAGATCTAGAAGTCTAAAGCTGTAGCGGTAGCATCATTCCTGCTGGCAGTAGGAGTAGCAGTATTCACTGGCACAGAGGCAGCCCCTGGAGTGACAGTGACTTTCAGTATTTGCAGGGGAGAAAAATGATCTCTAGAAAGAAAGGATTGACCAAGTCTGTTTTATCGTCAGGGTTTTAGTAAAGAAGTAAGTGTTCAGACAGTGTAAATGGCATCAAAACACAAAATTAGCTAATTGGAAATCAGTCCTATGAATTGTATTATGTCTCAATAGTGTTTGGAATATCAACCTCCCAACTAATTGCATTAGTATTTATAAGTTGTTAACAGAATCTCTTTTAAATCATTTTGTTGATGTGCACTGTGATTCTTTTAATGGTTATCATTGCTTTCTGGGTAGGAATAAATGACCCACAACTAATTTATATTGTGCATTAGGGGCCCATTCTACTTTCCCCTTTGGGGACACCCAGATATGAACCATAATTCAAATTGTAATTAGAATCATCCTGAAGATGCCAAGTCAATGAAAATGAGATTGGGATGCCAAATCCCCCTAATTAAACATCAGGCTTCCCCAGCAATGAACCCCTTCAATACTAAATGGCTAGGTACAGAACAAGAAGGGACAAAGATCCTGACACCCTTCTTCCACTGGACCCAACAAAATTTCTTCTCTGTTAGACCATCTAATTCTGAGATTCTGATGCATCCTTGATACATGTACCTCAGTGCTAACCAAACCATCTCCTCTTAGCATCAACCCAAAACAAATAAGTAAACCCCAAACCATTTGGAAGAGTCAGAGAGATTCTGCCTAAATCAAAACTTGAACTTTTCTTTTTGCCAAGTCTTAATTGATTTTTGAACGTTGTTTTAACATAGTGCAGTGACCAGTCTCTAAAAGTCAGCTTATAGACAATTTATAAATAAAGGCATTTCTGTCAAATCAAATTTCCTGGTCATGTGTTCTCTTTGCTCTGAGGATCACAATGTGCTAAGGGTATATCATTCCTTTTACCCTTCAAGCATCACCTTTGAGAAGCAAGAAATCACTCCTTTTTTACAGTATTTTACAGATAAAGGATTTGAGGCCAGAGAGGTTAAATGTCATATTTAAAGTCATACAACTAAATGTGTGGGGGTTGGGGTAGGGGTGGGAGTAGGAATGGAATTCCAGGTCCAAGAATCTCTAGCTGAGGATCTCATGACCCCAAGATGCTTTCCCTGGATTCTAAGTGATTTTATTAGTTAAAGACATACTGGGGTCTCCTCAATTAAAAGGAATATTCTTATCTCTGCCAAAACAATGCATGCATTTTTCTTCCTCTGTGTTCTGTTATATGGACTACCTTCCAAAGAAGAGTTTGGCATAGGCATCCCATGCATCTGTTTCCATCAGTGTCAGCAAAGTATTCTTATCTAAAGGCAAAAAGTTAGGCTACGTGACTTCAGAATTTCCCTTCAGTCCTATGAGGATAAGAAAGGACTATTTTAGCAGGAAAGGTACTAAGGAAAGGATTAGGAGATTGGGCTAGATGGCTTCTGTAGTCTCTTCCAGCTCTAGGGTTTTGATCCTATGATCTAAAGTACTAATTTTTAAAGTATGAAATTAGATGTGGAAACATGTTTTGCATGACTGTACATGTATGACTAATATCAAATTGCTTGCCTTCTCAAGAATGGAAGAAGGGAGGGAGAGAGACAGAGAATATGAAACTCAAGTTTTTTTTAAATGTTAAAAAATTGGTTTTACATGTAACTGGGAAAAAATCAAACATATTTTTTAATTTGAAATTAGAAATACCTTTTTATGCCATTCCACTTTTTAAATAGTAAGCTTGTGTATAGGTTTGTAGGTATAAGGTGGGGGAGTATACCATCAGGGTAGTTCCTTCATCAACCCCTCCCTATTTCACTCTGAAGTGGCCCCAAAATCAAGTCCAGTCAGTGTGAGTCAAGAAAGAGTTAGGAAACCCTTGGCCACAAGTTACAGAGGTATGCTGAAAAGTCCTATATAAATTGTTCTTTCCTGAAGTATGCACTCAGACTTGACAGTTAAGTTGTTCAATATACTTCACACTCATTCATATTGATGAACCTTTTTACTCTCATCAAACTTCCCATGGCTCACCTTCCTCCAGACCTTTCTTAGCTGAGAATCTTGCCTCATATTTTACTGAAAATAATGAGGCCATTTACTCAACTCTCCTCATCTCATATCACCCATATGTGTGTGTATTTGTTACTATCTCCTCCTCCCAGTCTCACAGTAGGAGGTGGTCCTCCTCTGTGCCAACGCCCTCTACATATAACAAGTGATCCCATTTCATCCATTCTTCTCCAGCAGTTTGCCTTCTCTAGTGTCCTTATTCTCTCGTACATTCAAGCTCTCTTTTTCTACTGGCTCCTTCCTTACTGCCTACAATCACTCCCCATCCTCAAAAACAAGACAAAACAAAACCCTCATTTGATCCGCCTGTCCTCACTAGGAATTATCCTATATTCTCCACCCCTTAGTAGCTAAACTCCTTGAGAAGGTCTTAGATGCCTCCTCTTCCTTCCTTTTCCTCTTACTCTCTTCTCAACTTTAGTCTATCTTCCAAACTCATTATTCCAATGAAGTGATGTCTCCAATATTCCCAATGATCTCTTAATCATCAGAGCTCTCGGCCTTTTTTCAGTCCCCTTCCTTCTTGACCTCTATGCAACTTTTGACACTGTAAATCACCCTCTTCTCCTTAATTCTTCCTTCTCTCTAGAGCAGTGGTTCTCAACCTGTGGGTCGCAGCTCCTTTGGGAGTCGAACAGGGTCGCCTAAGACCATTGGAAAACACATATTTCTGATGGTCTTAGGAATGGAGACACAGCTCCTCTATCTCCAGGCGAGTCTGCCCACATGAAGATACACCCACATACAAGTATTAAAGGGTGGAGGCATTAGGAAGGTTGAGAACCACTGCTATACACTAATGTTTCTCAGATCTATTTATCCATCCCTAACGTCTCTGCTGACCTCCACTCTGGCATCTCCAACTGTACACTGAATATCTCAAACTAAATGTCCCATAGACATCACAAACTCAACAACTCTAAAACTGAACACAGAACTTTTCCCCCCAAAGCTCTCCTCTCTTAACTTTTATTATCAAAGGAACCATCATTGTCTCAAACTCCTAGGCTTGCAACCTGGCCATCATCCTTGATTCTTCACTCTCATAAACTCACCCATAGTCAATCAGTTGCCAAGTCCTATTGATTGTAACTGTACAATATCTCTCATATTCCCACTTCTCTCCTGTGACACTGCCACCAGCCTGATACAAGACTCCATCACCTTACTCCTCAACTATTGCAACTGCCTTCTGGTTGGTTTTCCTGGCTCAGGACCCTTCTCACTCCATCTTCCACTCAGCTGTCAAAATGATCTTCCTAAAATGTGGGTCTGACCATGTCACTCCCATTATTCAATAAACTTCATGAGTTCCTTATTAGCTCCATGATGAAATATAAAATCCTGTTTGGCTTTTAAAGTCCTTTATGACTTGATCCCTTTCTACCTTTCCAATCTTCTGATAACTTACTCCCCACTCCCCTCGTACTCGGCTATCCAGTGATACTTCCTTCGAGTGTCTTCCTTCAAACAAGATACTCCATCTCCCAATTCTAGGCATTTTCACTGTCCCCCATATCTGGAATTCTCTCCCTCCTCATCTCCATTTCCTAGCTTCCCTTGCTTCAGGTCCCAGCTAAAATCATACCTTCTATAGGAAACCTTTTTAAATTACCCTTAATGCTAGTGTCTTACCTCTGTTGATTATCTCCAATTTATCCTGTATATTTTAGCTTGTATGTACAGTAGTTATTTTCAGATTGTTGGGATTTTTGGTGGGGGGAGGCAGTGGCAGAGTTTGCTTTCCTGGAATATAGTAAGCACTTATTAAACACTTTTTGACAGCAACCCTCATTTCCTTATGATGAATATACTACTAATAACCCAGCTATGTACTTAGTAAAATGGAAACATGGAAATTAACTAATTTTCTCAGGCTGACAAAGGGTAAATTGGAATAAAAATTGGGATTAGGAACTTGGAATTCCCATTTCCCTGTTTAATTCATGAAGACAAATTCTTTGGTTGTTTTGTTATTTAGATAAGTAAAGTCAGTGGGACAGGAAACAAAAGTAGAAAAGATTAGCTTAGAGCAAAGAAATGGACTTGGAAGATGTGATTTATTATAGCTTCAAGGCTGAGTATATTTGGCTTAAATCTCCCTGATATTCAGATTCAAGGGTCCTTCACATAAAGGGTCAACTGTAGACTAGGTTAAACAAGGATTTAAATGGTGAGTCCTATTCTTAAGGTCAAGGATGTGTATGTGTGTGTGTATATATACATATATATGTATATGTGTGTGTGTGTGTGTGTGTGTATACACATATCAACAAGAAAAATCTCCCCGGTCCCTAGAAGAATTAACCCACACAGCTTTAGAACTCCCAACATGGGCCATATCTTGATAGGTGAGTGAGTTCATGCAAACTCAATTAGCTTACAACAATTATATGGCCCCAGAGCAACATTCTAAACTATGTTCTACATCTTATTCATCAGTCAGCCCTGGCCATCTTGCCATCTACTGCTATCTGCTGCCCTTCCCACTCTCTACCTCTTGCCTAGGCCTCAATAATCAAATCAATACTTCTATAGTTCCCAGAAAAGGAGTGTCAATTGGATCATCCCCCTAATTCCCCAGACACTGCCATTTCTGGTCACCATTATATGTCATTCCCTCTATCTCATTAGAGTTAGCTCCTTGAGGGCAGTAACTATCTTATTTTTTTATTTTTATGCCCAGAATTTAGCCTGGTACCTGGCACATAATAAGCACTTAATAAATCCATTTTTTATTCATGGCTGTAACCTCAGAGACAGTACATTATACCAGTAAATTCTTACATCAGGTTGAACCTCCAAATGAAAAATAACCAGGAAGGGAAATATGTATCAGCAACCCAATCTGTGCATTTACAAAGATTTGCATAAGATGTTACCCAAGTAGATCTTTCCCACAGGAAGTCGATTCTCTTGGGAGGAATGGTAAAAGTTTGCTATGGTGGGCAAAAATGTTTGTGGGTGGGGGAAGAGGAATGAAGTATGACAGGAATCCTACAAAGGGAAACAGTGAGTCAGTAGCTACAAGGGGCCATAAATGGTTCTGTGAATCTTCCCAGTGTGGATATTTCTTCCATTGGTACAAACTGGAAACCTCTGCATCTTCTCAACCAGTGTGATTCTTGTCCACGTCTTTCTATAAATTTTCCATAAAGGACAAACCCAATGTCATAGAAACTTTTCTCTGGGTCTTTTAATACAGGTAGGAGCTAACTAGTGGAAATGATGAATCCAGTGAAGTAGTCAAATTATTCAAATTTGCATTGCATATTTCCATCAGGTTGGAACCAGTGACCCATACTTTATATAATTATAATTTTGAATGGTGCAAATTAGAATACAATTGACCACTTCACAAGATTCACTATTTGTACTAACCAAGACCCAGCTAGATGCCATTCTCACTCACCCTATATAAACTGACCCTTTTCTTTGTCCACTTGAACTTGTTCTTACTGATTATTTATTCCATCTTTGTTAATATACCACAGTCTACTTATACCCACAAAGCATCTCTCCATTACCTTTTTTGGATCACATGCAATTTTGATTCCTCTGAGAACATGGCATTTCATGATTTGTCATAATAGAACAGCCCTAGGATACTGGTGTTTAAAGGTGGGTTTTATAAACAGCAAAGTACCTTGGGATCATACAACAATCTCAGAATTTATACACTGGAATTTACAATTCAATATTTGCCCCGGAGTGGTCAAGTTTCCCACCACAGTTTTCATACTGCAGAGCCACAATTTCCCTAAGGTGGTTGGAATAGTATACATGTCAATACTCATGGAAGATTTGGCACTAGAGATTGCATAAATATGTGACTTTCAGCGTTTTCAGTTTTAGTTGGGTCAGCTTTGGTCTATGGTAACCAAGTCAATATTTTAATATTCAAGTTCTCCAGGAAGAGAAATCCTAGTCTTAAAACCTGAGACATAATAAATATAATTGTGATGTCAAAGAAGGAGGAAAATGAGAGTCCTCTCTAGCAATTAACTGTTATCAGCCATGAATTAATCTAACTCCCAAGCCTTTATTATCCCTGTGACTATTCAGAATTTACTGAGAAGCAGAAAAACCTGTGGACTCCATGGGGAATGTGAAATTGCTTTTGGCGTTTTATTGATGCAGTAAGGTCTCCAACGACCTTGGACTTCGTACCTGTTTTTAGGCAGACAGGTGTAAGGAATAAGAACTTCCCTAGCAAGGTCTAAGATTTGTCATTTTCTTTGTTTTTTCTTTAAGCACTGCTTAAACAAAGAGTTAAAAAAGATTTCTTTGGAATGTAAATACAAGTAGATGGTGATGATTTTAGTCCTTCCTTGTTACCTAGAAAAAGTGTGCCTGACTCATTTTTAACAAAGCCCCAAAGGCATTTGCAATTATAAAGAGGTTCCCACCCCCTAGGCAATTTTTCACGGCTTTCTGCATTTTATTAACCTTTCTACCCACACTTTCATTTTCAAGTCTCATTATAAAGGAAAGCACAATGCCATCAATATTTTAACAGCCTCTCAACCTTTTCCTTCTCTCTCCTTGGGTAACTTGCCTACTTCTATTTAGCAAAGTCCTTAACTTGAAGTCCACAATTAGATTACAAAGGGCCCACGAGCTTGAATGAGGGGGGAAAATTACATCTTTATTTCAATATAATTGGTTTCCTTTGTAGTCCCATGCATTTTATTTTTATGCATTGAAAACATTACTATGAAAAGGGTTGTCACAGGACTGCCAAAGGGGTCCATGACACAGAATAGGTTAAGAAGCCTTGCTCAAAGGAAAAGAAGAATAGAGGAAAATAGCCCTTACAACTTGTCAGTGATGCTTCCTCTATATGGTCCAAGGCAAAAAATACCTGCTTTGCTTAAGATCCGAATTATAGACATTGATTTTCTATTCATTATTTACTCCTCTATAAAACACGAAAGACAGTGAATGATAATAGCTAGCATTTGTAAAGGCTTTAAGGTTTGCTAAGTGCTTTACATGTGTTTCCTCCTTTTCTTATTGTTCAGCAGGAACCCTGGGAGGTAGGTACTATCATCGTGGTCATCATCATCATCATCATCACTGTCACTATCACCACCATCATCATCATCATCATCACTGTCATCGCCGTCATCGTTGTTATCATCATCATCACCATCATCATCATCACTATCACTGTCACCATCACCACCATCACCATCGTCATCACTGTCATCACCATCATCATCATCATCATCATCATCATCATCACCATTCCCTTTTTGCAGATGAGAAAACTGAGGCTGAGGGTGACTAAGCGATTTGCCCAGGATCACACAGCTAAAGCCTGAGGCAGGATTTGAACTCCAAGACCAGCACTTTATACACCTTGTGGCTCCAAAGCTAGAGAGCTATCCTCTAAATAAGGAAGACCTACATTCAAATTCTGCCTTTGACACATGCTGAATCTCTCATTCTGGACATTTAAATTCTCAGTGTCCCAAGCAACTCTCCAGGACTACAAGCTGCAGAGGATCTAGATTGTTGGAGGGAATTTCCTCACTAGGAGTTCTCTTTACCAATAAAATTATAGGTCCAAATGAATACATAGCTTGACACACAGAGTATATACATATATATATATATATATATATATATATATTTGTAATTTTCATTAAAATACTTGACCTTAAACAATATTATTCAGGAAAGTAGATTTTTTTTTAAATAAAGTAGGATTTTAAAGTAAATTAATCCCTCTTGGAGAACAAATGATGAAACACACTCCTCCTCATAGAGAAATGGGACTATGGGTGCAGAATATTGTATCTGACGTCCACCATGGCCATTTATTTTTTTCGGCTGGCTTTCCTTAGCAGTTTTTCTTTATTTCAAGAGATAGCTCAATGAGTGGCAGTTATTTATCAGTGATAACTGATAAAAACATCAGTAAACTTTTGCTATAAAGGGGGTTATTTTGGGCAGGGTATCAAGAAGCATCTTGCCAAAGGATTTTATTAAGTTTCAATTACTATATAATGGTTGGGTCGAGCTAATATAATAAAAATTACTATTTTACCTAAATGAAATTACATATTTAGTGCCATACCAATCAAGCTACCAAAAAATTACTTTGTAGAACTAGAAAAAATAGCAGCAAAATTCATTTGGAAGAACAAGAGGTCCAGAATATCAAGGCAATTAATGAAAAGAAATGCTAGGGAAGGTGGCCTAGCCATATCAGATTTTAATCTGCATTTTAAAGCAGCAGTTATCAAAACTACTTGGTACTGGCTGAGAATAGAGTAGTGGATCAATGGAATAGATTGTGTACATGAGACTCAGCAGCCAATGACTATAGTAACCTACTGTTTCCAAAGACCCCAGTTTTGGGGATAAGGACACACTATTTGACAAAAACTGCTGGGAAAATTGGAACATAGCATGGCAGAAATTGGGCATAAACCAATATATAACACCGTATACCAAAATAAAGTCAAAATGGATGTACAATCTAGGTATAAAGGCTGATACTGTAAGCAATCTGGGAGAGCAAGGAATAGTTTACCTGTCAAATCTATGCAGACGGGAAGATTTTATGATGAAACAAGAGTTAGAGAGCATTATAAGATGCAAAATGGATAATTTTTGATTACATTAAATTGAAAAGTTTCTGTACAAATAAAACCAATATAACTAAGATTAAGAGGGAAGTGGAAAATTGGGAAAGAATTTTTACAACCAGTGTCTCTGATAAAGGCCTCAATTTATAAAATATACAAAGAATTGAGTCAAATCTTAAGAATACACGCCACTCCACGATTGATAAATGGTCAAAGGATATGAACAGGTAGTTCTCAGAAGATGAAATCTGAAATATCTATATATATAAGCATATAAAAAAATGCTCTAAATCATTATTGATTAGAGAAATGTAAATCAAAACAACTCTGAGGTATCACATCTCACCAGCCAGATTGGCTAACATGACAAAACCGGAAAATTATAAATGCTGGAGAGGATGTGGAAAAATTGGAACAGTAATGCACTGTTGGTGGAGTTGTGAAGTGACCCAACCATTCTGGAGAGCAATCTGGAATGATGCCCAAAGGGCTACAAATGAGTGCATACCCTTTGACCCAGCAATACCACTTCTAGGGTTATATACCAAAGAGATCAGAGAAGTGGGATGAAGACCCGTATGCACAAAAATATTTATTGCAGCTCTTTTTGTGGTGGCAAAGAATTGGAAAACAAGGCGATGCCCATCAATTGTGGAATGGCTGAACAAGTTGTGGTATATGAATGTAATGGAATACTACTGTGCTATAAGAAATGAGGAGCAGACGGACTTCATAATAACCTGGAGAGACTTATATAAACTGAGGCTGAGTGAGAAGAGCAGAACCAGGAGAAATCTGTACACAATCACAGACACAACGTATGTGTGATGACTAACTCCAGTAGACTAGGGTCCTCTCAGCAATGCAAGGTTATAAGACAATTCCAAAAGAGTCATGATGGGAAGAGATATCCACATCCAGAGAAAGAGCTGCAGAGTCTGAAGGCAGATTGAAACAAACTACTTACTCTGTTTCTTTTTCTTGTTTTGTTTTGTTTTGTTTCCTCTTTCCCACTGATCATTCCATTGGTTATAATCCATCTTTACAACCTGACTAATGATTAATGTGAAGGTATTTGTAGATACTGTATTTGAGTGCATGCTGCCATGATGCGGGGAAGAGGGGGAAAGGGGAGAGAAGGAGAGGGAAAGGGAGAAAATTTGAAACTCAAGGGACTGTGGAACTGAGTGTTGTAAACTAAAAGTAAATAAACAAAAAAACTACTATATAAATGGGTGTCGTTAGTGTCAACAGAATGTAGATGTCATATAATTTCTAAAAATCATGTTTTCAAATAGAAAAGAGGTGAAGACTGAACTTGAAATTTCACTGGGCCTGATATAACCAAGGCCACTCGGGTATAAGATTCCCTTAGGCTATAACAAAATTTAAATTAAATTTAAATTAAATTAAATTTTAACATTAAAAAGAAAACAAAACAAAACCTGGCATCTTCTCCCCGCTATTGTCTATATTTAAATATAGTTAATCATTCCTTATGCCTCTCTCAGGGCAGCTAGTTGGTACGGTGGATAAAGTGCAGGGCCTGGAATTAGAAAGACCTGAGTTCAAATACTGCCTCAGATACTTCCTAGCTGTGTGACCCTGGGCAAGTCACTTAACCCTGTTTGCCTCAATTTCCTTATCTGTAAAAAACGAGCTGGAGAAAGAAGTGGCAAAATCACTCCAATATCTTTGCCAAGAAAACCCCAAAATGGGTCACGAAAAGTCAGACACGCCTGAACAACATCCCTCCCTTCTTTCCTGGCTGCTTGCTAAAGTCAGTCCTTATCGGTTTTGGCATACTTGTCCCTGGATTTTTATTCTCCAAGTGTCCCCTCATCACCTCCCAAGTAGCAGAAGCAGAGGTGTGTGTGTGTCTGTCTGTCTGTCTGTCTGTCTGTGTCTCTGTCTCTGTGTCTGTGTACATACATAAGAGTTACAATATGTAGCATCCCTCTACATAATGATCCGCATCATCTCTTCCTCTCCTCATCTCCCATTACAAGGTACTTTCTAGTCCAGGGAAGGAAATGTTCTACTTTAATTTCTACTTTAATTTTAACATTATAACAGCCCTCTAGCCCCATAGCCCTGGAAATTGAACATGGCATGCTCACATCAGTGCAACCTTGGCTCTGTGGATCAAAAAACTCAGACTAAACTTGGAAAGTGACAGACCTTTTAAAAAATGTGGAAAACTAGTGAAAGATTTCTCTCTCCAGCTCCCTGCTCCTTCTCCATAACGAGAAACTCCTGGAATCCAACTCTGATTTGTGTCTTCTCTATGCTTTAAAAGTTAATTTACATGATTCTGTTTTCTTTGTTTACATTTATATGGGTACGTGTAAATTAGATGCAAGATAATTTTGGTGGAAAGACACTAGTAGTTGAGGAATCATGAAAGGCTCATGCCATGAAAGGATCATGGGAAAGGTTGGGTTTCAGCTAAGCCTTTAGCAGTGGTTCACAACCTTCCTAATGGTGAGATCCTTTAATTCTTGTATGTGGGCGTATCTGCATGTGGGCAGACCTGCCTGGAGACAGATAGAGGAGTGGTGTCTCAGTTCCTAAGACCATCAGAAATATATGTTTTCCAATGGTCTTAGGTGACCCCTGTGAAAGGGTCATTCGACCCCCAAAGGAGTCGCAATCCACAGGTTGAGAACCCCTGCAAGTTTAAGGAGAGGAGGGATTCTAAGTAGTGGAGGTAAGGAGGATATACATCACAGGCCTATGGAACAACCAGAGCAAAACCACAGAAGGGAGAATGACATAGCACATAAGAAGGCCACTTTTGGCGGACTGAAAAATGTTTAAAGGAGAACACATTCTTTTTGTCAATAGCAGCTGAATGGTTCAGTGAATAGCATTATGGGCCTGAAGTAGAGAAGACCCGAGTCTAAATTCACCTCATCTTCAGATACTTACTAGCTGTGTGACCCTGGATAAGTCACTTAAGCTCTGTTTGCCTCACTTTCTTCAGCTGTAAACTGGGGATAATAATAACAGTACCTACCTGTGAAGATCAGATTTTAGCACAGTTTCTAGTATATCGGAGGTGCTTAATAAATACTTATTTGTCATTATTTATTATTCGTATATACCCTCATCACCTCTTGAGTAGACTATTGCAATAGCATTCTAATTGGTCTGCTAGCCTCAGGTCTCTTCCCACTCTAAACCATCCTCCACTCATCTGCCAACATGATTTTCCTAAAAGCCGAGGTCTGACCGTGCCACCCTCTGTTAAATAAATTCCGATAGCTCCCTATTACCTCCAGGATCCAAGGTAAAGTTCTCAGCTTGGCATTTAAAGCCCTTAGCAACCTGGTCGCTTTCTACTTCTCCAATCTTCTTATGTATTCTGCTCTCCATGTATTATCTGGTCCAGTCCATCTGGCCTCCTTGCTGTTACCTCTAACAAAATACTCCAGCTCAGCTTCTTGCTTTTTCACTGGCAGCTCTCTGTGCCTGGAAGGCTCTTCTACCTCAGCCATGCTCCTTGGCCTCCCTACCTCCCACCAAGATTTGGCTCAAACCCCACCTTCCGCAGGAACCTCTCCTATGTCCCCTCCCAGCCCCTTTCTCTTTGACTTCCTTCCATTTACATTCTATATATTTTGTATGTATAGAGTTGTTTGCAGTTATCACCCTCGTTAGAATGTGAGCAAATAGAAGGCAGCTATGTTCGTATCTCCAAGGTCTGGGGCACAGTGTTAAAAGCCTGCTGACTAATTTACTAACTAGAACTGGACAGAGGTCACATGGCAGATAGATAGAGGATTAGATGTTCTCCAATCCTCACGCTATGTCAGACCTCTCCAAAACAGAAATTATGTGCAACAGGTGAAGCAATTTCAGTGTGCTCCACAGTCTAAGACAGCAGTTCTCAACCTGTGGGCTACGTTCAATTTGTAACAGTGAAAATACATCCTGCATATCAGATAGATTCATAACAGTAGCAAAATTACAGTTATGAAGTAGCAACGAAAATAATTTCATGGTTGGGGGTCATCACAACATGAGGAACTGTATTAAAGGGTCGCAGCATTAGGAGGTTGAGAACCACTGGTGGAAGACAACAATAACCTTAATGAGGTAATGACCCAATGAACTAAATGAGAAAAAGACCCCTAATATGGTGACTCAGCACCTCTCCCCCAACCATCACAGGTTTACAACAGGATTCACCTCTACCCCACCCCCTTGTGATGTCATTGGTCCTCTTTGAGAATGAAGGATGAACGAGAACAATCCCCCTCTTCCCTGGACTACCAAAAATCAAAAGATAGAAGCTTGTTCTGCCTGTGACTGAATTGTGGCAGGATTTTGTATAGCAATGGTACTCTGACACAGAACTGAGAAATACAGAGAAATGGGTAGGATGTGAATCCACCAAGCCTGATGTAAAAGGAACTTGCATCCAGCTGGTGCTACTTCTGTCACCCCCAGAAGTCACTTGGGACAGATACCAAGGTCAGTAAATTGTGAATTGTGTATTTTGGGAACTTTGAGGCCCAGCTGCTGGGGAAACTGCTATCAAAGAAGAAATAGTCACAAAGTGAGTGATAGGGGAATTAAAAAAGACCAAAATTTCCAAAGCTATCAGGAGGAAGAAAACTCAGTTAAAGACCTTGAGCACAAGCAGATAAACCAATAGGGAAGATATTATTAACGGAAGGGAAGATGGCCTTTAGATTATCTGAAGGAGCCCAGACATCTATGATTAAATATTGCATAACAAAAGAAAATGAATCAACACCTCATGAGATAGAAGACCTTATGGATTTCTAATAGGGCCTAGAAGCATGCCAGAATGTTTCTGAATAGTTTAGGAGAGAAATAAGGATTGTGAAAGCACAATTTATGGCCTACCCAGCAGAAATAATCAACAGAATAGAAAAACTTGAATTCATAGTGGCAAACTTTACCAAAGAAACAAATGAGAGAACAATGAATTGAGAATCCAAATACATAGAACTAAAGAACAACCAGGAAGAAATTCAATAATGTTAAAAGAAAACATAATCTCTATAGAAACAAAACATTGATCTTGAAGACAAATTGCATAGAGACAATTTAAAGATTATAAGTCTCCCAGAAGAACATAACACCACAAAAAAACCTGAATATATGATGAAAGAAATATAAGAAAATTGCACAGCATTTCTGAACACAGGAAACAAAATTCCATTTAAAGAATTCACTGATCACTTCTATAAACAACAAAAACCATATGTTGTAAATGCCAGTGGTTTCTAATTTAACAATTTCAATGACAAACAACAAATCCTGCAAGTGACCAAGAGAAAAAGCTGACTAATAGAAAGCTGTGAATAAGAAAACAATGAATGGGGAAACTACTTCAAAAGAAAGATTATCTTCAACTGAGATGTATATTAAAATATTGAAAAAGAGACAGAAAATAAAGGTAAAAAATCAGAATCTTTCTGATTCTGATTTCCTGCTTGTCTCTGCAAGCATCTCCTCCCTATTTTCTTTTTCAGGGGAAGGAGAATAGGATACTGAAGCTTCATATCCTCAACAGATCTCAGCCCTCTATGTGAACTGCGAATCATTGGACTAAGTCCTTCAAGAATGATTAAATTAATCTAGGCTATAGTCCTCTAGAGCTCCAGAAGTTAATTTTTTTTAAATGATGGTTAGTGTCTAAGTATAAAGATGAGATAGTCCTTGAATGGAATTGATGGCATGACATTTATTGAGGACTATGTGCCAAGCACTGTACTAAGTTCTGGGAAATTGAATAGAGAAGTGAGACAGCTTCTCCTTTCAAAGAATGCTTGTTCTAATTGGGGGAGACAATACATATACTATAGGAGAGGTCAGCTGCAGAGTGCATGGAAAGTTCCAAAGGTCCTTAGGTTGCTGTGACAAAACAGATGGCAGTACTCAGCAATCCGTAGGACACAGTGGCAGGGTAGTTAATAAAGCCTGGTAGTCTTCCATCTTACTGGAAGGATTGTAGTTGCTGACTCCCTACTCATTGAGACAAGAGGAGGGGTGATATCCACCCTGTGGTCAGGGATCTGGATAGACCTGTGCCAGTGATGTTAAGAAAGGGAGATCCTCATGGGATCTGAAAAGGAAATAGGCTAGGGAATTGGGGAAAGGCTGCTGTACCAGCCTGGTCAGCTCTATCTTCTGCTACTCTTTGGTAGGAGAGGCAGGGATCAAACTGGGGTATTGGTAGAAAGGGTTTAGTTGGTACTGCCCTTCAGTGTCAGTTGGCTCTAGGAGGAAGGAGGCAGGAATGCACTTAGCAAAAGGGGTCCTATGCCAAATCTCTCATGCTGTCAGCTACCCAATACCCATAAGTAAAGATAGACTTAGGCCATGATCTTTGAGACTAGTTAGGAAATTACTATCCAATTGCAGCCAGCTGTGAATCATTTGGATGAAGAATTAGGTCTGAGTCCAAATTTAGATACTCCTATAAAAGAACAAGAAACCACTCTAACAGCTCAGACATCTTGGGACCCTGATAGAAAGAAGGAGAGAGAGAGAGAGAGAGAGAGAGAGAGAGAGAGAGAGAGAGAGAGAGAGAGAGAGAGAGAGAGAGAGAGAGAGAGAGAGAGAGAGAGAGAGAGAGAGAGAGAGAGAGAGAGAGAGAGAGAGAGAGA
>CM053585.1:426554274-426569420 GCA_028646515.1 Pseudochirops corinnae
AATCACTAAATACAATCATGAGAAAATTACACAAACCCTCCACCCCTCAGTGTCTAGTAAACTTCAATTTCATCACACGTTCAATATCCAAGGAGAGGCCTTTTCTTCATCTTGACTCGGGGTGGTCTCTCAGATTCCCTGGATCCCCTTCCATGGTCCCAGCTCCTACCCGAATTTACCAAACAGTCACCTGAATTCAAAGGCAGACAGCTCCCAGGTTCTCGTCCAGTCCTCTGGGCCATTCTTGTTACACACTGAAATTTACAGGGTCCAGCACATCTCAAGATCTTCACAACTTCTTGTGTTGTGTTACCAGAAACTCAAGGATCAACCAAGCCACAAACAAAGAAGTCATGCTTCTTCAGTCTTCCAGCAGTTCAACTGGCCCTAGGACCCAGAATAAATCTCAGCCTTCCAGGCAGCAGCCACTTTGGCCTTCCAGGAGGCAGCATCCACTTCGGCCTTCCAGGCAACTCCAGTCTTCACCAGATCTCTCAGCAGAATAACTTCTCCCACCAGGAGTAAAAATTCTTGATTTTGTCTGTCTCTCCTCTGGAGCTCTTCTTAAACATGTGCGCACACACACATACACATACACACACACACACACACACACGCACGCACGCACGCACGCACGCACGCACGCACATTGGCTTCCTGTCTCAGCCAACCCCTTCCTGTTATGTCAGCAACAGGAGATGGAGTTCACACCTTCTGTTTCTTCTACAGAAGTACTTAGCCCTTAGTCACTAACACTAACATGAGGAAACATGGAACAATGCTGGGAAAAGATCAATGGATCTGGAGTCAGAGGAGACATTTTCATATCCAACCTCTGTGACTTACTACTTTGTGTGAGTTTGGACAAGTCACTTCATTCTCTGAATCTATTTTCCCATCAGTAAAAGGAAGGATTTGCTCTAGATCACTGATGTCAAACTCAAATAAGAAAGGATGCCATTAAGTCCTATATAAGGCAGCTGCATGTTGACTAAGAAAACCACATATTAACATTATCTATAAGATCTTGGCAAATGGTCCCATCACTTCCTGGCAAACAAAGAAAAAAGAAATGAGGCAGTGTCAGATTTTATATTCTCAGCTCAAAGCTCATTGCAGACAGCATCTGCAGCCATGAAATTTAAAGATGCTTCTTCCTTGGAAGGAAAGCTATGGCAAATCTGGACAGCATACTAAAAAGCAGAAACATCACCTTGCCAACAAAGGTATGCATAGTCAAAGCTATGGTTTTTCCAATAGCAATGCATGGTCATGAGAGTTGGACTGCAAGGAAAGTGGAATTTAAGGTTTCAAATTGTGGGGATGGAGAAGACTTTTTGAGAGCCCCTTGGACAGCAAGGAAATCAAATCGGTAAATACTTAAAGAAATTTATTCAGGCTATTTATTCACTGGAAGGGCAAATACTGAAGTTGAAGCTTAAATATTTGGGCTACGTAATGAGAAGATGGGACTTGCTGGAAAAGACCCTGATGTTGGGAAAGATTGAAAGCAAAAGGAAAAGTAAAAACAGCAGAGGATGGGACGGATAGATAGTGTCATGGAAACAATGAACATGAGCTTGGACAAACTTTGAAAGATAGTGGATGATAGAAGAGCTTGGCATGGGTCATGAAGAGTCAGACAGGACTGAATGACTGAACAACTACAAAATGTTTTGCAAAATTTTAATTTATTTTTTAAAGATATTTCCCTGCTAGGATTAAAACCAAGAATTGCCTACCCAGCAAAACTGAGTATAATACTTCGGGGGAAAATATGGACATTCAATGAAATACAAGACTTTCAAGCATTCTTGATGAAAAGACCAAAGCTGAACAGAAAACTTGACTTTCAAATACAAGAATCAAGAGAAGCATGAAAGAGAAATCATAAGGAACTTATTAAAGTTTAACTATTTACATTCCTTCATGGAAAGATTATATTTGTAACTCATGAGAGCTTTCTCAGTATGAGGATAGTTGAAGGGAATATATGTGTGTGTGTATATGTGTGCATGTATACTATAATATCTAAAACGGATAATATCTAAAAAAATAAAATTAAGAGGTGAGAGAGGAATATATCAGGAAAAAGAGAAAGGGAGAGATAGAATGGGGTAAATTATCTCACATAAAAGAGGCAAGAGAAAGCTATTACAATAGGGGGGAAGAGTACGAAGGTGAAAGGGAATGTGTCAACCTTACTGTCACTGGATTTGGCTTAAGGAGGGAATAACATACACATTTAATTGGGTATCTTACCCTACAGGAAAGTATGGGGAAAGGAGATAAGAGGGGGAGATAATAGAAGGAAGGGCAGACTAGGGGAGAGGGTAGTCAGAAGCAAACACTTTTGAAAAGGGACAGAGTCAAAGGAGAAAATTGAATAAATGAGGGTGGGATAGGATGGAGAGAAATATAGTTAGTATTTCACAACATGACTACAATGGAAATGTTTTGCATAACTACACATGTATAACCTATATTGAATTGCTTGTCTTCCCAGTGGGGGTAGGGTGAGGAGGGAAGAAGGGAGAGAATCTGGAACTCAAAGTTTTAAAAACAAATATTAAAAAAATTGTTGTTACATGCAACCAGGAAATAAGATATACAGGCAATGGGGTATAGAAATCCAGCTTGCCCTACAAGAAAGTAAAGGGGAAAAGGGTTAAGGGAGGGATGGGGGAGGGGGGAGATATATGAGAGAGCAGACTGGGGGAAGGAGTAATCAGTATGTTTGCCATCTTGGGGTGGGGGCTAGTGAAAGATGGGGAGAAAATTTGGAACTCAAAATGTTGTGGAAATGAATGTTGAAAACTAAAAATAAATAAATAAATTCTGAAAAAAATATTTCCCAATTATATTTTAGTCTAGTTCCCCTGAACAGAAGTGCTGCTGGTCCAAACAACTTCTAATGAACCCTCAGCCTCTACATCTACTATGCTACAATCCTTGGCTAACTTCATCCAAGGGACTATATGCTCCTTAAAGGCAAGGATAGTTAAATAGCAGGCACTTGATAAATGGCAGTGGTTGAATATTGTACTATATACCTCATAGGGCTACTGTAGAAAAAATATTTTTGTAAGCAGGAGAGCACTTTACAGACTGTAAAATAAGATAAATGTGAGTTGAACTTGAGATGAATGAAAAGTCCAAGAAACAGAGTTTCTAAGTAATTAATAATCAGTTTATTACTTATGGCTTGCAAAAATCAATATATTGAGGTCAGAGGTTTCTCTCCTAACCAAAGATGAGCCTTTGAAACATGTCAAATGGTTAAATACCTTTGGAAAAGTGTGGATAGTGGAAATAAACTCTAATTGGTTAACAATTAATGAGAGAATGGATATTATAATGAAAGGTGGGCTTATTTTAATGAGGGGCTGGGGGACACCTCTCTTGGACAGAGATTCACCTCAAACCTCAGGCAATCTATACAAAAGGCTCTATTCTCCACCCAGTCAAAGAACAATGAACAACTGTAGGGTAAGGGGTCCATCTATATATAGTGGTCTGGGTGGGATGAATTCTTTGGACAAGGTCAGAAATGTCCTTGAGTTTGAACGAGGGGAAGTGTGTCAAAGAAAAAGATATTTGGGTCCCATATATAAAACTGGTTATTAACATAATAAAATAATTTTCTCAAGCTATTGTTATTAATTCTTGAAGAAGGGTTTTGAAATAAATGAGATTTGTCACCGATCATGTGATATTTTGATATAAAAAATGGCAGGATAAAGGTCTTCAAGGGAGAAATGAAGAACCAAAATGATACCCACGCAGTCCCGCAGAAGAAAAAGAACTTTTTGTGGCTGAGTGATACTTAGGAACACTACTGGGAGTTAAGGTGTCATGTTAAACCTAAATAGCTTGGGAAGTGCATACTACATAACAGAATGCTACACTCTGGGCTGTGACCTAGATGGGAATTTCAGATCTGATATTTCAGAAAAGGTTGAGAAGCAGAGAGCTTGGCAAAGCTACACAGAGCATGATCACTGAACCAAATCATGAGAACAAAGGCCCGAGGTGCTCAAGTGTTGGATCTGCCCATCCCCATTCCTTTATGATGTTTCTAGACTTACAATGAATTTAGACTCTTATTGATTAAAAACAATAACAAGCCTGTTGTTTCCATGGTGTCTTGTTCCAAGCAACTAAAAACACTTTGCAGGTAGTAGCCTGCTTCTGCTGACAACTCCCCTCTGAGGAAAAAAAAAAAGGATATGTATCAGCTATACATGCATAGAGATTTATGTACATTTATGTGTATTACATGTGTCTGTGTATATACATGGTATTGGTACAATAGCTTTTTAAGCTTGTATTTTTTCATTCAGGGGCAACATGGTGTAGTGGATAATGGATAAAGACCTAGCCTCAAATTTAGGGGCACCTGGGTTCAAGTCCCAACTCTGATACATATGTCATCACAGTGACTTGCTCAGGGTTCTACACTAGTAAATGTCTGAGTTCAGATCTGAACTCTGAAGAGAAGTTTTCCTGACTGCAAGCCTGGCCCTCTATGCACTATGGCACTACCTAGCAACAACTCTGATACATACAGGCTTTGTGACCCTGAACAAATCACTTGACTAGACCAAAGGTATCAAACTCCCCCTGGATGCTTCATACAGCTAGGAAAACTCCCAAGCCTAAACCAGATTAAAATGTAATTGGGAAATGCTGAACAAAATAAATTCGAATACAAAACAACATACATAATGTTCATTTGTGGTTTTCCAAGTAAATATTTGACCAGCAGGGATATGTTTCTATTTGTCTAGAACCCTTGTTCTAGACAATGCTCTGAGATTATAAATTGCAGGAAAGGTGCTGCATTGGTACAGCAAGTATCCTATACCAATGAAATCACAGATATAGTAACTCTCCCACTTTCTTCATCTAGGTTAGGCCTAGGTAGATTTAGACAAAAGCTTGTGGATCCAGGTACATTAATGGAGTCAGAAGTCAGAATTTTGAATTACACTAAAAAAAAATTTCACAGCTGACCACCCCACATAGGAAAGAGCAATATGTTCTATGCAGACAAATCCTCAAACTTCTGTGTGATCCTTGACAATGGCTTCATAAAAAGAACACGATAGCACTTTCTTTACTAAATGACTTTCCTTTAACATTTTTTTGGGCAATAAAATAGTTTAACTACCCATTTCCAAGGGATTTACTTTTTAGTGGCCAAACAGGAGAAAATGCTTTTGAAAATTTCACTTCACTTAAAGTGTATTAATCTTCCAGGACCCTTCCTTAAATGAAATGCCTCACCCCAAGGGAAAATGGAAGTCGAGCTCCAATGAGAACTTAGTCATCATTCCAGTAGCAAATGCCTAGTGACCTTTTCAGTCTGAATACATGTTTTTTAAAAAGTTCTTTTTAAAAGCAAAAAGCAAAAAACAAAAACCAGTAGTATACAGCAAAAAAAAAAAAAAAAAAAAGCCTGACCTAGCTAAACAATATATGAACAAAGAGAAATTTCTGCTCAGGGGTGCCATACAGAGCAAGTATAAGCAGATCTGTTGCTTCTTCTCTTCATTTATGAGTCTTTGTCCACTATTAAGAAACAAAACAAAAGCCCCACTGGTTCCTCTTATATTTTGTCATCCAACCAACTCTTATTTCTGAAACATTCTTGACATTAAAACACCCCTTCCAGCAAATCTTGTGCATTTGTATGTGAATGTTTATTTATTTGCTCTCCTCTTTCTTTGGCTCTGTACCACAACATCTTGTTAGGTAGTAAATGTCTGCTTTACTGTTTATATGTCTCTGTCATACATTTGGCAAGGAAAAGGAGAGGAACAGACTAGTAGGAGGTACCCTGGAGCACCCCTGCCACTTAAGTGACAAGAAAATGTACCAAAGATTTAGAGACAGATAAACTTCTCCTACAAACTTCTCCCCCTAAAGCTAGGAAGAGTAAAATGTGTGTGTGTGTGTGTGTGTGTGTGTGTGTGTGTGTGTAACTATTTCATGTAAAAATACAATCTATTTTACAGTGTGATTTTGTACTCACCATAACCAACAACTATCAGTTCTTTTAGCAAAGAAAGCATTTGTGATAGAAGGGATGAAGCTTCTGTGTAAGCTACAAGTGTTTTGCCTCTCTAATTCCTTCTTCCTATATAAACCATGCTTTCTCATATATATTTTCCCTTATCCTCTCCTTTCCTCAATTTTGCCTCAAAGTCACCAAGTTTTGGGGAGTCATTTTAGCTATGTTGTTGGAAAGAGGAAACTCAGAGAAGCTGTAAGACTGCTTCTTGTGGTAGACAGGATGATCACTCGATCAATCCGTAACAATTTATTAAGTACTTACTATGGACCATGCACAGTGTTAGGAGCTTGGATATAAACACAAAATGAATCCAGTCTCCACCCTCAAGGAGCTTACATTCTATTAGCTATCTCCCATTCGTGGTGAAAGATGGCATCACAGAGAAAACAGAACACTTTAACTTATTTTTAACACAGTGCTTGGCACAAAGGCAACTAATAAATATTTGTTGATAGGAAGATTTATTATTTTATTATACTTCTTCTCTCCCCCCTTATAATGTAAGCTCCCAGCCAGTAAGGATTGTTTCATTCTTTGTACCTGTATCCCCAGTGCCCAGCATAGTGCCTGGCCCATAGCAAGCATTTAATAAATACTTGTTGATTCATTGATTATGACAAAAATAATTTGACTCAAAAAGCAAAATCTAGCCTTTGGTCTATCCTCCTACAAGATATCTCCAACTCAGATTATTCAAGGTCATATACAGGGATGTGCCGGAGTCAGTTATTACTGGCTTCTCAGAACAGATTGTTAAATTTTCTGTGTGAGCATTTGCACCTCAAAAATCAGTAAAAGCTGCAAATCTGGGCTTGATTTATTATTTTTTTGTTGTCTAGACTGAAGAAAATGATGGGAAAAATGTTACTAGGGTAAACTAAATTAAGAAGTGTGCCACCTGTATTTTTTTTTCAAACTGCTGATTGTTAAACATTTACCAGCCTACCCTTGATCATATGAGATATCTTAAAAAGATACAATCACAAAAGTAAGTTTTTCTAATGATCCTGTTATTGAGAGGCCACATGGTATAATGAATAGAGTACAGTAGTTAGAATCAGGAAGATTCAATATAAATCCTGTTACCAGCAGCAACCTTGTAATATGGGCAAGTCAGGTAAACCCCTCTGAGCCTGTCTTTCCACATTTTTAAAATGGGGACGATAATAATAACAATCTCAGTGCACACCTTAAAGGATGCTTGTGAGACTTATATGAGACAATATATGTAAAATGACTTGCAAATCATAAAGAACCATATAAAATCAGTTATGATTATCTTTATCAAGCAAGGCATATAATAGAGAAAGTCATAGGCTGTCCCAAAGGTGTTATGGAAGATATTTGAACTACATAGAGTTCAAATGAAGATATTCTCTCTACATAATATGTTCGGGATGCTATGAATGACATTGTACCCCTGCCATCAAGCCTCACAATGCCATAGCACACCTTTAGAGTTCCATAAATATTCAAAATAAATTGACCTAGAAATCCCATAGGGAAAGTCACATGGATTAATTTAGCATACTGCTCAGAGTGTAACATGCAGCTGGAGGGCAGTTCATTGAGCTACTACTGGTCTAACAATACATACATCTTGGATAGATACCACAGATGGACAATGATCAGGACTTAGAATTGAAAAGCCTCTGCACCAGACATGATCAGCTTCTTGACCTCATCTCTTTGCTTCTTCTATCCTCATGGTCTGTAATATATTGCAATGAAAATGTTCCTGTTTCTGCCCTCATAGCATTTAGGAAACTGTGTAGTGCTTTCAAGGGGTAGCTAGGTGACTCAGTGGATAGAGTGCTGGGCCTGCAGTCAAGAAGACCTGAGTTCAAATCAGGTCTTGGATACTTACTAGATGTGTGGTCCTGGGTAAGTCACTTAACCCTGTTGACTCAGTTTCCTCATCTGTAAAATGAGCTGGAGAAGAAAATGGCAAACAAGTTTAATATCTTTGCAAAAAAAAAAAAACCCACACTGGATCAGAAAGAGTTGGACACAAACTGAACTTTCAATGCTTCAGCACTTTTAATGACCACAAGCTTTTGTCTGACACAAAAATACATCTTTTCAACATGAATATTTTCCTAGAGCAGGGGGTCTTTTTTTGTGCCATGGATCCCTTTGGCAGGTCAGTGAAACCCAATATTTTTGTGGTTTAATGCAAACATTCATAATTGAAGGAAATGCTCTATTTAAGTTAGAGGTTAGTGAAAATAAAGATATAATTTTTTTTCCTATTCAAGTTATAAAATCTATCCATGAAGCCTTTGGGGATCCAGGAGTCCTAAGTTAAAAACCCCTGTCCTAGAGGAATGCCAATGGAGGGTTTATGGAAAGTTTCAGACAAGAATTTCATAACATAGGAAGTCATAGATAAATTGCCATTTACGAAGGTGGTAAGAATGCCTACACTAATGAGATAGACATGGATCTGTATAGGTATTGGCATGGGTGTAGGCCCCACCATGTCATTCCTCTGCTCACAATCCTTGAATTGTTCCCTATTTATGCTACTAAATAAAATTTGATCTGCTAGGCCTGGCATTTAAGGAATTCTGTATCCTGGTACCACTCTACCTTATTTCATATTATTCCCCTCCATGTGTCTTATGTTCTAGGCAAACTAGAATGAATATTCCACATTTTCTCACTTATTTGCTTTTGCCCAAACCATTCCCCATTCCCTGGCATGACTTATTTACACTTCCCGAAATTCTATTCATCCTTTAAAACCTAAGTCAAATAAATGTCACTTTCACCATTAATTTTGAGCCTATTCTGTGCCCTCTTTGCACTTGGTTTGTATATTTCTTGTGAACGTATCACAAATTGCTTTCCATGTTTATCTTTGTATGTATCATATTCCAGCCGACTGTGAGCTCCATGAGAGGAGGGGCTGTTTTTTACCCCAGCACCTAGTATGGCTGTACTAGATAGACACTAGATTCTTTTAATGTTTGTATTGGTTCACAAATCCAAACTAGAAAATAATAGCATTAAGCATCAAAAATAGCATTAGTTTCATATCATTTGGCATTATATATAAGCTAACAGGAAAATTATTGAACATTTTTTCTTAGGAAAATAAAGACCAAAGATAGAGATAGATAGATAGATAGATAGATAGATAGATAGATAGATAGATCTATGTGTATATACATATACATATATGTATGTGTGTATCTGCATATATCAATATTGATATCAATATAGGCATAGATATAGATAGACATAGATATAGACATAGAGATAGATATACGTGTGTACGGTATATTTACTTACACCAGAAGAGGAAGCTGATAGCTAAAAAAGAACAGAGACCAAGAAAACATGGAACCTGGGTTCCATATCCATATTCAGGCCACCACCAGAAATGTGGTTAGAAAAACTGAACCAAGACCATCTGGTGAGCCAGCAACTTGGTATGAATGAGAACTTTTTGAGCTTCAATCGGCATCTGTCACCTATTTAAAGCATCTCCATTCCATAAGGGGAAATATTCAGGCAGTCAAGAGCTGCAAAAGAATTCCTTTCCATTCCCCCCCCCCCCCATAGAGGGCTGATGTGTCTGATTCTGATTAAATTTATCCCAGGTGTGAGGAACAGCTGTGCAAGATGTTGAGTGAGTCTTTGCCTGTTTCCAAAGAAAAGGAAAGGATGTTTTCCTCTTCACTGGCATGTTAAAAGCAGGGAGAGGCATTGGATAAAAGTGTTGCTCAAGGGCACCTAAAAACCAAATCACAGTCCTTTGTCAATCTGCCACTTTGATCCCACCTGAGAGACAACTGCAAACTTGAAAAATGGAAAAGCAAGACAGCACAGGTGTTAACTTTGAAGAAAGAGAGGGAAACATAACCATTCATGGCCACGAGTATGTATTTTTTTTCCTTGTTCTGGTTTTTAGCTTCATTAAGTCCCCTGTAAACAGTGCTGTACTGACAAAAAAAAAAAAAAGGCTTACTTGTTTATGGAAGCAAAACAAGCAAGCTGGTATAGCCATGGGCTACACAGCACATACTCTTGGCTGTTAAAACAGCTTTTTATATATAGTTACAGTAGTTCATAAGCAAATCAGACTTCAAGAAATCAAATTGCTGAGGTTTGGGAATGCGTGTGTGTGTGTGTGTGTGTGTGTGTGTGTTTCCCATTACTGTTATGAGGATTCAGTACTGTGACCTGAACATAACAGAGTTAAAGGGATTAGACACAGCCATGGAAATTGGCATTACTGCGAGTTGTAATTCTGACTGCCTCAAACTCACTTCAAGCATTTCCACTAAGCTTTGTTGTCCTAGCTTCATGGTCTGTAAAATGAGATTGCTTCTCTATACTCTGCAGGAAGGAGGAAGGATATAATTTATTTAATATGCATGGGGGAGGGGAACCATGAGGAAAGGCAATTTGGGAATTCAAACTGCAGAATAGAAATCAGTCAGTCAATAAAAACACCAACTATGTGCTAAACACTGGGGATACAAGGAGGCAAAAGACAATTTCTTCTCTCAAAGAGTTCATAATCCATATTCCCAGAACATATACGTGAACAACCAAAGGTCAAGAAAGCAAAGGAATGACTTCTCCTTCCCAAGCACATGCGCTGCTATGGAGGGCTAGCAGCACAACCCCCCTCCCCCAGATTCCCCCCCACACACAACAGAAACAGGAAGTTTCACTGATCCAGCGTTGAGGAAGCTCTGATGATAAGACAGAAAGAAGCCAGATACTACAAGTAGGGGAAACATCTTGAATGTGGGAGCGAGAAGAAGAGTTGGTGAATGCTTCCAGGCAAAGTAGACAGGATTCTAGGGGATGTGTTGTCTCTTATAAAGTGGGGTGCTTGGGGGATACTCAGGCGATAGAATGCTGGGAAGATCGCCAAATGGAATGAAAAGAGTTCCAAACAGGGAGTCACAGAAATAACGTCTTGACTAGACTCTTGCAATAACCTGCTAATTGGTCTCCCTGTATTCACTCTTTTCCCTCTCAAATCTGTCTGATAAAATATTAAGTGATATTATATAGCACAAGTCTGACCATGTCACTCCCCTCCTCTAGGAAACCCAACACACCCTGGCTCCAGCCTAGTGTTCCAGACTTAGACTACATTACTCCCCTTCATTTCTTCTTAGTCTGGCCAAAATGTGTCCCTCACACATTACATTCCATTTCCTGCCTCTCTGCTTTTGGGCAGACTGTATCTCTCATGCTTGGAAAGCAATCCCTCCTCATCTTGGCATGTCTACCTCCTTCATTGTCCAGCTCAAGTGCCACCCCTCACACGAGGTCTTTCCTAAATCCATCACCAACACCAACTCTAAGGTAGTGGGTAAGGGAGGTGCCTTCCCTAACAACATTTCCTTGAATTTATCATGTATATACTTTGTATCTGATTATATGCATGGATGGTGTTTGAAGGGAATGGAAGGAAGCTCATTGAGCAGCTGACTCATCTTTGTCTTTGTATCCCTAGAGTTGATGATAAAAGTGCATGGCACATAGGAGGTACTTAATAAATGCCTTTTTCATGTTTTTTCATTCATTAGATCCCATGTAATAGGTTCATGGATCACGAACTTAGAACTGGGAGGGGCCTTATTGTAGCCAGCACTTCAGTATCATTGTAAGGCCATGAAAAGCAGCAGAAGTTTCCCCAGAGAAAGAGACAGTCAAAATAGAATTTGTGAAACACCACCAGAAGTAAAACTTCCCCAGTTCTCTCTAGGACACAGAGAGACAGGAAAATGTATAGGTATATAGATATATAGGCCTGGGGTTCCCCTTTCCCTCCATTGCCCTTGAGAAAGACTTTCTGGTCACTGCACTGGACACAGGGAAGGGGCAGTTACTACAATTGTATTGAACCTTAAGAATCAGGATTCCTGCATGCCATGAGGACAACTGGGGCATTTAGTCACTGCTGCTGGAGCCAGACCTCTTGATCACTTTGCAAGTGAGCAACAGCTGGTTTTTGGATTGGGACTGCAAGGCTATAAGAAGCAAGAGCTGCCACAGCTTTGGGCTCTGTCAGTCAATGGTCAAGACCAGAAGAAGAAGAACCAAGGACACAACCCATGCCAACCAAATCCATAATGTCCAAAGGCAGTCTAGAATAGCACAAATTGGCTGGCACCTATTGAAGATTTCATTGACAAGTAAAATGGAGAGAAAGACAACCCTGTTTATCCATGCTTCCTTTACTCTCCCTTTGATATAGAACTCCATACCAAGAGGGGTTCTAGACACATAACCCTCCCTTTATTATGTCCATGGTCTGTGGTTGTGGGTTATAATAGGACTATTCTCCTAGCATCGCCAAAGATATGGGAGGGCTTATGGGAAGAATAGTGAAGCTATGAAGAGGAGGGTTCCAACTAAAAGGACTTGACATTTTCTTTTTAATTTTCATGATGTTCAATAAAATATTTGGTCACAATATTTTGGGTACCTATATCCTGGGAATATGGGGGAAGGAGGGAGGAAGGAAGGAAGGAAGGAAGGAAGGAAGGAAGGAAGGATGAACAAAGGAACAAAGGAAGGACAAGAGCCAGTTTGAACTTCTCTGACTGCTGCCCTGTCCTAATATCTCATGATATACAGACAAATAGACTATGTCACACATAGTCCACAATGATCACAATAGAAGTCATTTAGTCCAAACTTCTCACTTGAGAAATGGAGTTTAGAAAGGACTTGCCCAAGATCACAAAGCAGGAAAACCAGGATTAAAACTAAGGTCTTCTTACTACAAGCTTGCCTTCTTTCCACTGCAGTACACTGCCTTCTAGCCAGTGGATATCTCAATTCCTTGGGTGTCTGTCAGTCTGAAGCTGTATACCTATCTAGAGAAGTGGATCTTGTCCTAAGCTGGAAAGAACATGTTAACCTTTTTAGAACAATATTTCCTCCTAATCTCCTCCTTTTCTCTAAAACATGTGACCCTAGATATTCAACCGGCCTGTCTTCTTGTGTACTGGGCCCACAAGCAGCCAACCTGCATGCCAACTTTGTCACTGTGGTTCAGGGGGGAACACTAAAGCAGAATTTCTTCTCTTGTCTACTCTCTTTAAGTAGATCTCTCCCCCAAAAAATGTTTTGTGCAAAGGTTCCAGGACTCTCAGAGATTCTTTAGACAAAAGGCAAGAATCTCCTTCCCACTTAACAGCTTAAGTAAACAGATTAATAGGAGCTACACTTCCTTGCTCTAAATCCAGTATTCATTATACTACTCTTTCTATCACTCCTCAATTCTACTATACCACTCTTGAAATAACATATCCGATGCAAGATTTTGCTCAGGTCTATTTCCCAATCAATTTGACATATGTATGACAGTGACTCTTTATTTGCAGCCTTTGACTATCCATTCCTGTCCACATATGGACATAACCAATGGCATCTTGTTAAGAGGACAAAAGACAACTCCTGATTAAGTCATTGCCCTAAGTAGAATTGACTCAGTGGCCTGAGAAAGCATCAGAACTAAGATGTAGTGTGGCCTATAAGGAGAAGAGAGTCTTTCATGGAGAAACCTGTACGTGTATACAATCTGCCCACTAGGAGCCTTGGAATAGAAGCTTATGGTTGCTGCATGAGCTCTCTTAACTTTCTGAGCATAAGGCAAAGAAATCTTAAAGTGGACTTTCCCAATCTAAGAAATCATCCGGTGCAGTGGTGAAATGTTGTAAGGAAGTATTTAGAAGCTACATATACTTAACTATGTGGGTCAGGGAGGAGTCACAAACTATTCCTGAACACTAGACTATTTGTTAAAAGGTTCTAAACAAAATCTCTCTTCCTGATAAACTCACGAAGTTGATTGGGAAACTCCCCTGATCAATCAATTCATGGGTAAATAAACATTCACTGAGGGCCTACAATGTACCAGGTGTTGTACTAATGATGGGTACAAAATGAGACAAAAGACAGTCCCTGCCCTCAAGGAGCTTACAGTCAAATGAGGGATACAACATGAAAACAAATACACAAAGAGCAATCTATATACAAGATAAATGGGAAATAATAGAAGAAAGGCACTAGAATTAAGAGAGGCTGAGAAAGGCTTCAACCAAAAGGATTTTATTTGGAATTTATAGGAAGCTAGGGAGATCAGCCCCTTAAATATTCACGTTTAAAGTTTGTGTGCATGTAGGAGACTCTTTCCTGATTCCTGTGAACTGCCTATAGGTATAGGCTAAAATTTGGATAGATTTTTGAGATGAAAGATGAGATGAAAAGATGGAAGAACTTCTTGCTTCCATACTTTGCTACTGTCTTCCCAACCAAAAGAACTTTTAAAAAAATGCTTTGTCTGAATCTCTCTCATGTGTAAGGTCACTAAGGTCCATGAAAGTAAGGGTGCTATCTTATTTCTTCCCAAACCCCTCTGAATTCGAGTACCTTTCCTCTGTTAATTATTTTCCCATTTATAGTGAGCAAGAAAGTGGACTATGTTACCTTAATTTCTGCAGATTTCAGAGTCCTTCCCAGATTTGGGTGCAGTGCCACCTGCTGGTCATGAGGAAAAGGCTGGGCAGGAGACTTCATTGGAAGTAAAGGCCAATGGAATGGGACTAGCAAAGTTGGAGCTGGCATGCTAGAATCAAAAAACCTACAAGTTATTTGTACACAAATGGTCAATATAGGTTTTAACAAACAGGAGAAAAAAATAAAATTTGTTCAGTAACTCTTTTTAACCAGGGAAATTCCTATGGTTGTAGAAAATCAATCAAGTTTGACAGATGCCTACTCACAAGACTGGTGGAATTTGAGGAAGCTGACTTTGTCTTCTGATAAAATTAGACTGGCATAAATCACAGGAATGAGAACCAAAGGTTGTTTGTGAGAAAAAAAAGTTAATTCAGGAAAGGAGCATATTATATTATAAATAATCTAAGGCTAAGAGACAATTATCTTGGATTCTAGTTTCAACTCTACCACTAATTAGCTGTGCGACCTTGATCAAGATTTCTAACCTCTCTGAGCCTAAGTTTCTACACCTGTGAAAAAAGAATGTTAGGTTTATCTATCTTTTTTTTAAATTTTATTTTAGTTT
>CM053585.1:426578896-426610770 GCA_028646515.1 Pseudochirops corinnae
ATCAAAAACTGCCTGTTTCTATTCTTTTACCATTTATCAATTGGGAAATGACTCATATTCTTATAAATTTGACAAAGTTCTTTACATATTTGAGAAATAAGACCTTTATCTGAGAGACTGTCTATGAAATTTTTTTCCTCAATTTTCTGCTCTCTTTCTAATCCTTAGCTATATTAGTTGTATTTGTACAAAAACTTTTAAACTTAATATAATTTAAATGATCTATTTTATGTCACAATGCTCTCTGTCTCTTGTTTATTCTTAAATTGTTCTCCTACCCATGAGTTTGATAGGTAATACGTTCCATGTTCTCCTAATTTTCTTATGATATCTCCATATCTAGGTTATGTATACATTTTGACCTTATCTTGGTACATAGTTTAAGACAGTAGTCCATACCCAATTTTTGTCAGTCTGCTTTCCAGCTTTCCCAACAATTTTTACCAAATAATGAATTCTTAGCCTCAAAACTTAAATCTTTACATTTGTCAAACACAGGCTTACTATAATCCTGTACTACTATGTATTATATATCTACTCTGTTCCATTGACCTACTTTTCTATTCCTTAACAAGTACCAGATAGTTTTGATATTTACTGCCTCTTAGTATAGTTTGAGGTCTGGTACTGCCAGACTCCTTCATTTACATTTTTTTCATTAGTTTCTTTGAAATATTTGACCTTATGTTCTTCAAAATGAATTTTGTGATTATTTTTTTCTAACTAAGTAAAATAAGTTTTTAGTAGTTTAATTGGGATAGAATTATAGATAGAATAATAGGATATAATATAGAATAATAGGATAGATTAATTAGGTAAAAATGTCAATTTTATTATATTGCTTTCCCTACCCATTAACAATATTTCTCCAATTATTTAAATCTGACATTATTTGTATAAAGTATGTTTTATAATTATGTTCATTTAGTTCCTGGGTCTGTTTTGGCAGAAATACTTTCAGATGTTTTATATTGTCTACAGTTATTTTAAATCAGTTATCTCTTGCTATCTCTTCTTGCAGGGTTTCATTAGTGATATATAAAAATTCTGATGATTTATGTGGGTTCATTTTATATCCTATTTTGTTAAAATTTTTGTTTCAACTAATTTTTTATTGGAATCTCTAGGATTTTTCCAAATATATCATCATATCATCTGCCAAAAGTGATAGTTTATAATATCATTTCTGGCATGTCCAACAGAAGGACCTGATATTTAGCGAACCTACCACTCTGGTCTTTGACTTCTAAAATATTCTGAGTCTGGAGAGGAACTAGGGCTTCTAAAGGTTAGCCTAGAATGAGTTTGGAGGCTTCCTCAGTTAAAAAAATAAAGCCACAGCAGTCATTGCCTGGAGACAAGAGGGCCATCCAGAGACAACAGAATCACATTGTTTAGAGAAGTAGGATACTGGCCTGTGGTCAGGGCCTAGTATAGTTACCCCGTTTATCTCTTTTAATTAAACTATTGTGTAAGATCATGATTGCTACTCTCTCTTTTTTATACCAGATGAAGCATAATACATTCTATTCCAGCCCTTTATTTTTACTCTGTGTGTATCTCTCATTTTTAATTGTGTTTCGTATAAACAACATGTTTCAGAATCTGATTTTTAATCCATTCTGCTATCTGTTTCTGTTTTATGGGTAAATTCATCCCCTTCCCATTCAAAGTTATAATTATTAGTTGTATATCTCTCCCTCCCCCCACCTCCATCCTATTTTTCCTCACTATTTCTCCTTCTCACCCTGTTTACCCTATCCCTCCTCATGTTTCTAATTCAGTTCTAAGGACTATCTTGCCCTCCCATTCCTAAATTTACCCATTCCTCTAAGAGTCTCTTCCTTAGTCGATCCCCTCACTCCTTTATTTCTTTATAAATTTAGAAGACTTTTATGCCCTTGTAGATGTTTATGTTGTTCCCTCTTTAACCCAGTTCTGATTGAGAATAAGATTCCAGCACTACCATCCCTCCATCTCCACTTGCTTCTTCTATATCAGTTCTCATTTGTATGAGATAATTATTTCTTTTTACCTCTCCCTACCTTTTTATTTTTTTAGAATCAACCCATCATACTTAGCTTAGCCCAACGCTTTTTTTTAAGCTACCCAAGTAATAATGATAGTCTCAAGAGAACTGATATTTTCACATATAAAAAGTAAACAGTTTGACCTTATAGAGTCCCTTAAAATTGGTCTTTAATGTTTATTTTATGTTTCTCCTGAATCTTATATGCTAAATTTTCCATTAAGTTCTGGTCTTTTTGTCACAAATAATTGAAAGTCTTTCAGCTCATTAAATGTTTATTTTTTTCCATTCAAGATTATACTTAACTTTTTTTCCCTAATTTTTACTCAATCTCTCTTATTTGATTTTTGAAGCCCTTTTTGAGTTCTTCAAAGAACTCTTTTTGACTTTGTGACCATTTGACATTTCTCTTTGAATTAGGAGTGGCATTTATAACTTCACTATCTTGTCTGGTCAGCACACCTGTGCCTGGCATCCAGTGACAGCAGAGAGTCCTTCAATCTTCTCATGCTTGCCTATCCAACTCGCACATTGTCTATGAGGTGAAAGTTGCTAAGGTAGAGGATGCCTCTAAACACAGTTACCCCCAGAAATTGCTGTTTATTGATTCTTTGAAGTCTACCTACAGGGGTTTGCACTTTACTAAGACAGAACCTGCACCCTTGAAGATCCTCTTGAGTTGTTTTATTAGGACAACTACTTATTAAGACAACTTCTTTTATTTATTTGTGCTGCTCCATATTCATTTTGAGGTGATGTGTTCTGTGAAGTCTGGATTCATTTAAAGGAACACACTTGAGGACCTAGAGGGCCACACGTGGTCTTGAGGTTGCAGATTCCTCACTCCTGTACTTGACCATACCTTAATCATGAATCACTCTGTTTCTCACTGATTGGCCAACAACAGGTCCCAGCCCAAGCTTTGCTTGGTCATGTTTGGGTTTTGATAGCTCAGAGTGAGTGAAAATAGCAATTGCTTCTGTTCTGGCCAGAAACAGGGTTTGTTTCTGAGAATCTTCCCCTCACAGATTGATTTATTTTTGAGTGGATAAAAGAGACCATTCTTTGCCTCATTTCTTACCTAGTCTTAATCATTGAATGGGCATTACCTCAGACAAACTAAGAGCCATGGGGATGACCTTAGCGTTAAAAGGTCAAAGTCTCCCACTACATCCAGGATTCATCTCTGGTCGTCCTGATCTATATTTTGCCATTGGACCCAGACGGCTTTGGAGGAGTGAGGCTGGTGACTTTGCACAGCTCTGCCTCACTGAAATGCAATGAGCTTGCAAGTCAATCACCTTCCTAATGTCCTTGGCCCTCTTCAAGAATGAACAGGAAATAACAACAACAATGATATCCATCTAGACCGTGCTTCCCTGTTCCAAGGAGTAAGTACAGATAGCTTTCCGTGCTGGGTAATTTATACCACTTATGAGTAGTATACAGAGCTAGGCATGGAAAAAGAACTCACAAAGAAAATTTCATCTTGGTAGGCTGCCTGTCAAATGACTATGCTAGGTGAGAGCAGGATTGCTGTATGTCTGAGTAGCCCATAAAACAAATGAGAAGGTTTTTTAGGACATAAACCATTTCCTTGACAGTTGGCCAAATTAGCTCTTCAAGGAAACAACTGGGGCTATCAAATTCTTAAAGTTTAAAGTTCCTTATCTTGCATATGACTAAAAAAAAAGGAAAGAAGCCTTTTGGAATTTGAACTTCTTACAGTAATTACCTATACACTTCTTACAGTAATTACCTATATACTCTGGGCACATATTCAGGAAGCTATATCAAAGAAACATTCAGAAATAGCTTTGGGGCACATAAAATATAACCAAATGGGAAAAAAATTTCGATTGAGAGCTGGGTAGTCCTTATGGATCAGTGCTATCACACTCTTAGAGACAGATATCACACCACGTGACGATCTGTAACATCATTTGATCAATTGGATTTGGGGAAAAGGTATAGATACAGGGAACTGCCAATGAGGAAACTCCCTCCAAAAATGCTTTCTGGATCATGCTTTACCATTTATTATCTTAGGGAGTTGTCTGAGCACTCAGACATAAAGGGACTTACTTATCCAGGGTCCTAGAAGGAAGAAAAGGAGGTAGGGAAGAAGAAAGGAGAAAAGAAAGGGAATAAACATTTACAAAGTGCCCACTCTGTGCCAGGCACTGTGCTAAGAGCTTTACAAATATTATCTCATTTGATCCTCACAACAACCCTGAGTGACAGACGCTATTATTACCCCTATTTTACAGTGGAGAAAACTAAAGCAGACAGAGGTTACGTTAGGGCCAGAAAGCATATGGCTCACCAAGCAAAATAATCTTGCAGTCCCTTTTGTAAGGATCACTCAGTCAAGAAAACATTTATAAGTGCCTACCCTATGTTAATTATGCCTTTACCTTGAAAAGGCAGAGAAGTTGACAGAATTAACTTTCAGAACAAAATTCTACACCTCCCCCACAAATTCCCCAAGGTATGAATTAGAGCCAATAAGCATGTGGCTCACCAAATAAAATAATTCTTGCAGTTACGTTTGTAAGGGTCAGTCAGCCAGTAAGTGCCCCCTCTGTGCAAGGCATTGTTTTAAGAGCTGGGGGTACAAAGAAAGGTAAAAGACAGTGCCTGCTCTCGAGAAGCTCACAATTGGCTGATTAGTACCGTTCAAAAACAGTAATACTAGCTCACACCCTTATTATATTACATTTATTTTACTAATATATATTATCATATAAACAAACATATTTATAACAAAATACATTATAAAATGAAAATACTATTTAAAAGAAGAAAGCCCTGAAGTATACCATCTATACTTTTAAAACTTTTTTATCGTTTGAAATAAAACTTTTGAAGATATGTTTCCTCTTGGAACAGAGGTCACTGCCCTGAACACAAATGCCAAGCTGTTTGCCAACCCATAAGGTACATGCCAAGTCGACATTTCTAGACTAGATTCTGCTATTCAAATGATTACAGAGGAACAGGACACAGATGTACATTTCAGTTTTAGATGTCTTCAGCAAAATTTCAGAAAGGATTCCAATCCTTTTTAATAACAGAGGAGTGTTTCCTCATTTTGTACAATATAGGAACTGTTTGAACAGAACCACATGGAGATGTTAGAATGCAAAATTGTTTTGTCCTAATGTCATTGTCATGCCCATTATGCCTACCATAATATGTCCATTACGTAGCTGGTCCTAAGTCAAGTGAATTTTATTTCCCCTTGAGGCATAAGGTATCTTTTTGTGGCATAGGTACAAAATAGTGGGGGAAATTGTCCGAGTTCTAAAAAAAATTTTTTTTCAATACAAATGCTATTGTCAAAGTGAAAGTATGGCTAATGTTCTAATTTTCAGTAGTCTTGGGTAATTCAGAACCACCATTTTGGGTGCCGTGTTCTTTAGTTAGCTACTGATATTTGTGTAATCTAAGATTGAGTCTTAGTATTTTCATAAATCTAAATTTCATTGACATGGCTATTCCTTCCATTCATGTAGACTGCAATCTACGTATGCCTTCTCCTTCCTGTGTAATTCTCATCCGTGGTCTCACATAGATATTCCACAAAGGATCTACCATCACTAGGAGGATATTTGTGTTAACAACTATGGGTCTTTGTGGTAGGTAAAAACTTAGGATCATTGAAAGCAATTAGCACTTCCCCAAAGCAATCTAACCCAGGGCCTTCTCATTGAAATTAATGATTACTTTAAAAAATTAAAAATCAATCTAAAATTCATTTAGGAAAAACTAAATGAACGAAAAATGTCTCTGTCTACACTTGATATTCAGCTGGATGGCTAGTACATTGAACTGGTACTCAGGCACTGAAGGCAGACCTTGAATTGTTCCAAAGATTGAACAGTTCGATTTAACCTAACACTAACTCTCTGAATAATTGAGATAACTCTATTTACTCTGCTTTACTAAATAACTGACGGAAAACTAAAGAAATGGTACAAATTATCTAGACTAATTATAAACTGCTGAATTTATCATATAATTGCCAATCCTTTCTTTATATAAAGGCCTATGTTCTCCCAGCAGAAACTCACAGGTTCCCTACAAAGAGTCAAATTGGATAAGGAGGGCATCAAGGAAACAGAAGGGATCATGTTTTAGGGACCTAGAGAAGCCCCTGTCCGCTCCAAGGATGTCCTTCTGCTTCCAAATGCGAAGAACCATATAGACAAACGTACTAAAGATTCCAGTTTCTCAAACCCTGAAACAGAATTCTCTTACAGTGGAGGCATATCATTTATGACAAAGTAGTCTTCCTTAGGCACTCCCACTTTATGCTTCATAGAGCTGAGAAATTTAGCATAATTATTATCTTGTCCCCCACTCCCCCCTAAACCTCCTAAAGGCCAGGAATTCACTTTGTATACAACCATAGGTAATTTAGTACTTTAGCTTTTCTAGCTATAGAAGAAAAGTACTGCTCTAACAACCCATGCTACTTAAAGAATGTATGTTTATGAAGATTTATGTTTGTTTATGAATTATGTTTATGAAGAAAATGATGTTTATAAAGATCACCGAGGTTCACTGATTTTTTAAAAATATTAGGTATTTTTCAACTGCTTTCTTTTTAGCATTTCCTCAAAAAGCTCTGTGTGTGTGTGTGTGTGTGTGTGTAAGGGGGGATACCAGGGGGAGGGAGAGAGAGAGAAAAATATAAAATAATAATCATTCTGTCAAAGGAACCTGAAAAGGTTGTGTTTAAGACAAAACTGTGTGGTGGATTAAGTCTGTACATGGTGTGAAGGAGAGGGACAGAGCAAGGAAGGAAGAACTTTTATGCGAATCCAGAAGCTTTGAATGAGTGTGGCTAAAGGTAAACCCTGAGTCCCACTTTGTTTACCATTCTTGGAATGGGTTTTCTTTAGCTTGTTGGAATAGGTTAGAGAGAATGCTCCAAATATTCTGGAAAACAATTACGGAATTATGCAAGAAGAGTTGCTTTGATCTCCATCAGGGGTTCTTAACCTCTGGCAGGTAAACGTGTTGAATTGGTTTATTTAATTTTTAACTATTTTGGTAACTGTATTTAAATGTAATTGATTTCCTTTATAATCACATGTATTTTTTATGCATTTAAAAACTTTATTCTGGGAAGGGGTCCATAGGCTTCAACAGAATGTCCCTGTGGTCCTTGACACAAAGAACCTCTGATCTAATGATCTCATTTTTTAACACATACTCCAAGAGTTTCAAAGATTGACTGCAATGTCCATGGAGATATAGGCCAAGCCAAAGGGGTAGTAACCATTATCTATGGATTAGACAAAAGACAAAGTCCAAGACCAGGTAAGAATGACTTTAGTTACTAGGCAACAGGAATTTTCCAAGGTGTGGTCTAATTGAGCGTGTCAGAAAGCAGGGAGAGTGATAGTACAAGGAAACAGAGAAAGGCAAGGTCCAGTTTGAACGGAACAAAGAGCTGGTTAGTGCTATGTCTGAGTTGAGAGCATAATGCTAAGTAGAGCAGGTTGTTTGGACAACATCAACTCCAACAATTCAATAATTTAAAGGTAGAGATGAATGTGGAGATGGCCTTCTCTAACCTGGCAATGAGCAAGCTACCTAAAACCCTACCTCTTTGAGAATTTCTAGGAATGCAGAGGTGTTAAAAATTAGAGGAATGTTTTAACCTCAACAGGGGTCTACAAACCTCTGAGACATTTTGTCTCCTGCCATTTCAGCGTTCTTATCTGATTCCTCCTTTTTTTTTTTAGAGGGGCTAAAAATTCAATCCTAACAGTAGCTTGGTTACCATTATAAAAGGGTATTGGGAAGGAAGCTGGTGAACAGCTGCAGTATTTTTGTTTGACTATGGTAATCCCCATATGGAAGAGGCTGGGGGACCCTGTGATGACTTGCAATGGAGCCCTCCTCCCTGATTTGGAACACACACAGACATTCTGTAATGAGTTTTGGTCTACATAGTTAAAAGAAGTCTTTTTTGACAGGCTGTGGAGTCAGAGTTGGATTACATTCAAAAGGCTATCCAAGATGACTCTCTTGCTCTGATGATTTCCTGAGAGCAGTTTTTCATAACTGGAAAGGGTACTTTCTGGATGCCAAAAGGGGAGGAAGAGATGAACCAGGCTGGAGAAAACAGCATAGAAAGAGGTTTTGGAGCCTCCAGAAAATAGGCAGTGTGATATAGTGGGAAAAGAAATGAATGTGAGAGAAGGAACACAGTGAACTTTGTCCCAAATCTGCTATTAATTTACCACGTAACCTCAGGTCAGTCACAACCTTCCTAAGCCTCAGTTTCCACATTTGTAAAATAGACTAGAACACAGATCTACAGAGTTTGTTGGTTATATATCCCTACCAGTTGGTTATATATCCCCCTTTCAGTTATATTTGTTCATTTATTTATAAATTTATATACTTGCTACTATACCACTATTTTATGTATGTAGCCCATATAAACTCTGTGGATCACAAACTCAACACCCATTCTTATATATGAGCCTAGGGACCCATAGAAAGACTACATCTTCTCCTCAGGGTTCTAGGGCTATGCCTGAAGAGTTGTGGGTGAGTATCCAATGCCCTCAGCTTGAGTCTCCATCAGTATGATTCCCCTCAAGATTATCAGTTGAAAACAATTTTCATCAACCAGTCTTAAGTAGCTTTTAGAAAGGGGTATTTGCTAAGAAGATAAAAACAGTTATTTAAAAACCAAATAAACAAAAACCTCCCCCCAAATCTGTATCATACTCTTCCACAAGTACATAAAGAATACAGGAGAAAGTGGCTTCAGATACAGTTCCTGACTGCTGAAGTCTTTTTACCCCATTCATTGGGCACTCAAGAAATTCCCTTGGGCAAGGCATAATTTCTTTTCCAAGCTCCTTGTGGAGTCATGACTATATCATTCTAACCTTAACTCAAAATACATAAACTGCTATCGATTAAGCCAGGGATGCTTCTGAGATATTGGTAGAAAGACTGGAAGTCCAACATCATCCAGTATCTTTGAAACTGACATGGTTTCCTCAAGCCAAAGGCTTAAGACCAAGGGTGAAGTTGAGGTCTGTCCTCTCCTTGCCCATACCACCCTCACTAGGGTGTTTCCTCTTTAGGGGTTTTCTGGCAAATTCTTTCTTCTAACTCATCACTGGCTGAAACTCCCTAGTTTCAGGTAATTCTTTTATTTAAAAAAATTTATTTTGTTACAACTTATTTATTTTATTTTATTTTATGAAATAAAACAGGCATTTTCATAACATAGAATAATAAAAAGTTGATCGCACATGAAACTGCATCTCTGTTATATACGTTATTCCTTTTAAATATACAACAATTTTATCATGTAAATTCATGTTTTTATTCCTTTCTCCCCTTCCCCAGAGATGGCTAACATTACACACAAATATGTGTGTGTGTGTGTGTATATGTAAAATTGATGTGGTGCCTCTGAATATTTCGGGGTGATTTTTATAATTTTGTAACATTGTTGTAATTTCAGTCTTGTGTTAAGTTGCAAAAGCCACATTTCTCCTCAGCCACAAAGGATTAACTCTGTCCCTTCCCCTCCCCTCAGCTGTAAAGCATTAACTCTGTCCCTTCCCTGCCCCCAGCCTAGAGGTATTTCCTCTGAAACCATTTACTCTATAGCTATGATAACGAATTCTTTTAAAAGCACTACTTCCTTTTGTTCTAGTAAACAAAAGACTCATCCATTTGCAAACTGGATGGGTACTTCTCATTTAAATCTGACAGCTGGTTGACTTTATGACGTTTCAAGGCAAAAGTATTAGTCACTCCTTGGCTCCTTCCAGGCCCCTCCCTAACTCCACTTCTGTACACCTAGTTAGCCTAGTGAACCTGTGACTGACAGTTTTGTGTTTAAAAACTGCATCTCTAAACCCTGGTGTTTGCAGGCCATATGCCAGCTGCAGAGCATAACACTTAAACTCTATAACCCTACACTTTGCAGGCTTTCTAACTCTGCCTTAAATCCCTGTCAGTTTGCAGGTCCCCTTATCCCACCCCTTGCCTCAGTGTAACAATAAACTCTTGTAACTCTGCCAAGGACAGCTGGGTCCAGTCATTCTTTTCGGACCATGAACATAGAAAGGATTTCAATAGAAATCCCCCCTACTTATCCCTCTTCAAAATCATTCTATATGTACTAGTTTCAGTTAATTGAATGACTTTTTACAGGGCCCAGAGAGCATAATTAAATCCTTCAGACAATAGAAACAGACTTCCTATCTGGCACCATTTTATTTCATTCAATGGCTTTCAAAGGCTGTTCACATCTTGTCTAAAATCTACGATTGACATTGATCAAACATCTTATCATTTCTTTATGTGATAGAGACTTTCTTTATTGGTTTATTCAATCATTGCACCCCTACATGTACATTTGAAAACAGGCAAAAAAGAATAAAAATAAAAAGCATTGAACTGAAGATGAAATAATTTTTTTTTAATTTTAAATGATAAAAAAAAACCCTTTAAATTAATTAATTAATTGACTTCATTTCCCTCTTCCCTCCCCAAGAAAATCATGGTTTAATACTCTGAGATACAGTGATTTAAAGGTCTGGTTATAAGTTCAATTTATTATTATATTTGTTTTAAATGATTGTCATAGCTAAAAAAGATACCTCATAAAGATATGTAGGGAGAAGTGTATTACTGGTTATGGTTACTAAATCATACTTCTCATTTTTCCATCTTTCAACCAATTACACAAAGGTTTGAATCTTTAAAGTCAACTAGCAAACTTTCAACTTTCCTTGTATTAATTGTTCTTGCAAATTAATCAGAAAATATTGAATTCACACATTTTAACAAACTAATTTAAAACCTACTAACACTCATTTGGAAAATTTTTAAACAGGTTAGAAAAGCTTTACTCCACATTTCTAAGTAGTCATATATGAGAGTTATTGTAAGTGACCACAAAAAAACTTGGTTTTTCAGACTAATGTCCAATGTGAAAGTACTTGCAGATTCTATACTTGATTGCATGCCACCGTGGAGGGGGCGGGGCAAGAGGGAGGGGAGAAAACTTGAAACTCAAGGGACTCTGGAACTGAATCTTGTAAACTAAAAGTAAATAAGCAAATCAATTTAATTAAAAGAAAAAAAGAAAACTAAATGACCCATAAAAAAAAAAAAAAGAGTTAAGCTCCATATCCAGGCCTACTCTGTCTCTTAGTTCAACATGCTTTTCAGTACACCATCCTGCAAAGAAAACGCGATATGAGATTTAAGTGATATATTATTCAGGGGTAACAGAAAGAAGAGAAGTGCAGTATGGCCACATTGTGGCCATTTCTTTCTAAATCAGTAAGGATTTTTCTTCACATGACTACCTCACCATTTCTTCTTATTAAAATTATGGCATAAGTAGGGGTGTGCTAGAGCCAGCTCCAACTGCTTTGTGAGAGCCCATTACTAAAATTTCAGTGTGAGTATTTACAGCACAGAAATCATCAGAATAATAATAACTATTACTACTACTACATAATAACTATTACTCCTACTATAACTACACCTACTATGACTACTGCTGCTGCTGTTGCTGCTGCTACTACTATGACGACGACGACGACTACTACTACTACTACTACTATGGAATAGCTATTACTACTACTATGACTACAACTACTATGACTACTGCTGCTGCTGCTGCTACTACTACTACTACTATTGGCATTTTTGTTGCACTTTAAGGTTTGCAAAGTGCTTTACATACAGTATCACATTCGAGTCTCTTAATATCCATGGGTACAGGACACTGGCTTTTTATCTACTACTAACAGCCATCACACCAAAATTAGTTGATCCTAGATACAGATTAATCCCTGAAAATAGCTTAGAGTTATCATAAATGTACATATCCGGGTAGGAGTTTGCCATGGATATGCAGGATATGTGATAATATGTGATGAAACAAACAAACCAGTTTCCATATCTCAAAAAAACAAAACAAAACAAAAAACTTCGTTTTTGCGTGTCTTACTAATCATGATGATTTCATGCTATGATTATGTAATATCCCAATGAAATATAGACACTTATAGTGAGGGTCATCATTAACAATAGTATACGAACATTTCTGGACATCAATTTGGAATTATGCTCAAAGGGATATAAAACTGGGCATGCCCTTTTACCCAGCAATACTGCTACTAAATCTATACCCCAAAGTGATCAAACAAAAAGGAAGAGAGCATGTGAACAAAATGCAAACAAAAATATTTATAGCAGCTCTTTTTGAGGTGGCAAAGAATTGGAAACTGAGAAAATACTTGTTGACTAGGGAATGACTGAACAAATTGTAGTATATGACAGTGACGGAATACTATTGTGCTGTAAGAAATGACAAAGAGGATGGTTTCATAAACACCTGGAAAGACTTATATGAACTCATGCAAAGTAAAATGAGCAGAGCCAGGAGAACACTGTACACAGGAATAAAGGTATGGTAGTAATAATCAACTATGAAAGACATAGCTCACTGCTCAATACAATGATCCACAAACATGCCAAAGGATTCATGATGAAAAAATGCTATCTACCTTTAGAGGAAGAACTAATGAACTCTGAGCACAGACTGAAGCATGTTTTTTTATCTTTATTTTTCTTGCTTTTTTCTCATAACACAGCTAATGTAGAAATACGTTTTACATTACTTCATGTGTTTGATGAATGGGTAGCATATTTCTTGTCTTCTCAATGGGTTGGGGAACGGTGAGAAGGAGGGAGAGAATCTAGAAACAAAAATTAAAATTTGATATAAATCTTTTTAAAAGATAAAACAAAACAAAAAACCAATGGTGGATATAAATCCATATTTCAAATTATCTTTCTGATAAATTTCTTAAAATATTTTTTGGTTGACTTCTTGTCAGTTCTGATTAGCTTATCCCTGCTTTTTCTCCATCTTGTGGCCAATAAAGAGTTTGTGTTAAGAGTAAAAGAAATGTCTACTCTGTCATTTTTTTATCATTCACTTGTTTCTTGTATTACTGATACCTTTCATCTGAGGTTTCTCTGCAGAAATCATTGTAACTTTTTCATTTTGTGAGCATTAGTTTATTTAAAGCTAGATATTATGATCCATAATATCTATCTATCTAAAATCCATCCACTTTACCAGACATATATAACCTGCAATATGCAGTAATATACTGAAAACAAATGAATAAGTGAAGACACCATTGATAGACCCACTGCATTGTGTAATTTCCACTCTTTTTTTCAAGATATTCTTCATACTACATATGAAACAAGACCATATGACCACGAGGACCAAGTGAGGGCACCAGTGTCAAACCACATATTTAATGTTAGTCATTAAAAGCAATTAATTGCTAATTATTAAAATTAGTGATTTTGAGGTGAAAAATAAATGTTAATAAAGGTTCTAATATTTTCTTCCTTTATGCCAGTGGATGCTCTTGTACATCTCCTGGGATACATACACATCCAATTCTGGATACCACCGGACTCAATGATTTCCAAAGTCCCTTCCAACTCTAAAACTAGGATCAAGAGATCATAAATCAAGAGTTGGAAGAGCTTCAGAAGTCATCTAATCCAGCTCCTTCATTCTACATCTGAGGAAACTGAAGCCCAGTAAAGCTGTGACATGTGTACATTCACATACGTAATGTTAGCAGTGACGTCTGAACCCAGGTCCTCTGACAACAAAGTCAGTGCTCTTTCTAATCCATGGTTTTAACAAATTTTACCAAATACCTAGAACCTACCCTTATGGTAAGGAAGCAAGTGTAAATGCATTTTTAAAAAATACAACTGAATAAAATAAGCATACGTGTACAGGAGAAAATATTCAATACTGTAGCTGAATCATCAAGTAGATACATGCATCTAGGTGCCACACAAAAGTAGAATACTTTTCTAAAGGGGTTGCAGAGGTTCTTTTCTAGCTTTAATAATAAAGAGAATGAAGCTTTTTCCCCCCTTTCCTTTCCTTTCCATTGTTTTTTTAAAAAATTTTGAGACTGGTCTTCCTATCTTGTCTAGGCTAAAAGTGCCAGCATCATTCACAGGTCCAGTCCCACTGTTGATCATCACAGAAACTTTGAACTGGGTTCTTGACTTAAATCAGTTCATGGAGTCAGCTGAGTGGCCCTCCAAACCCTGAGGCTCACCAGATTGTTTCCAGATTTAGTAAGAATATCTGATCATGGGGTGGCTAGGTGGCACAGTGAATAGAGCACCAGCCCTGAAGTCAGGAGGACCTGAGCTCAAATCCAGCCTCAGACACTTGACACACTTACTAGCCATGTGACTTTGGGCAAGTCATAATGCCAATTGCCCTCCAAAAAGCAAGGGGAAGGGGAAGGAGAGAGATAGAGAGGGAAAGAAAGAGACAGAGACAGAGAGAGAGAGAGAGAGAGAGGCACTACCTGATCAGTTTTAGCTGAACTATAACTCAGAACTCCCAAGGTCAAACAATTCACTGTAAGTTTGTTAGGCAACAAGAGTTTATTAAGCACTTACTATTAAGCTAAAAAGAAGGAAGGGGAAGGAGCTACCTGGGTAGGGGTACGATGGCTAAGTCCCAAGCATCATGGATAGCTGATATGGGGCCCTGTTGCAAAGTGGAGGTCCCAGGAAGAATTTGCCAATGGAAGAGGGGTCTACAAGAGCAGAGTTAAGGAGGCAACTGAAGCATGGTGGTTAAGCCCAGAGAATCAGGGATGATTGGTCTGGAGTATTTCCCTCAAATGAAGGTTCAAGGAAGAACTCACTAGCCTCAGCCTCCCCAGTAGCAGTAATTATAGGCAAATGCCACCAGTCAGAATGGAGTTCTCTGCCAGAATTAATACAAGACAAAAATGGAAAGAAAAACTCTATGTGAGACCACTTTTTAAAGCTTCTGAAATTATTGCAGTGGGAAATACTTTCTAAGAAATTCCAGTTTTACAAATAGATCTTCCTCTTGGAGTCATTACAGACAACTCTTTATAAGACTTGGCCGCTGTTTCTATGATTTTTCTTGAATGGTCAATTGTCTCAGCAAGAACTGGAACGTGGTCAGTTTTCCCCCCTTTTCCCCAAGGTAAGATCATGTTAACTACTAGTGAATACCATCACAATCCATGTGTTCTAAACCATTTCTCTGATTTTCCAGTAGAATCTGACAGAGGAACAAATGAGGTCAGAAAAAAAATGAGTATTTGATTGCATTATGCTTAAAGAAGCTTCAGATGGAGAACAAAACATTAACTCATAAAGGCAGGCAGGGGTTGTAGGTGGCAAAACACACAAGTAGCATCTAACTGTGATTTCCTGAGGGTTTTGGTCATGGCTTTTGGCTGTTGATCATGTCATATCCTCTTCAGTTCTAGGTGTAGAGACTGAAGTTCTGAACCTGGGAGTTTGAGCCATGGGAACCTTGAAGCCCAGGATCCCAAGTCAGATGTTGCAACTAGCTCAGTATGGCAACCCTGAAAAGCGAGTCCCAGGACCCAAGGCTTGGGGGAGCACTTTGGACTTAGAACTTGATAAGACTGATGCTATATAGGAACTCAGTTAAGCTGTGAACCTAATTCCAATCCCCTTCCCAGAGACTACTGGGGTGAAAAACGATATTATGCTCCCAAGATGTCTGGGAGTCAATGGGAGGGGGAGTGTGTATGTTTGCTTTTGTTATAGTCTTGAAGTAAATGTTCCTTTGTAAAATCTAACCTAACTGCTAATTGGTTAAATAGATCTGGGATACTCAGACATCTAAAATTTAGGGAACATAATCAGTGGAGGCTAGAGCCAATCTTAGAGACGAGAGACCCACTGAAATTCCCAAAGGTATCAGAGAATCCTGGAGGAGGAGTTAAATATACATATCTGGACTTCTGGTCATGGGTGCTAGAGAGTAATTGCTTTTATAAAAATTTGATAACAAAACATTAAATACTCCACCAAAGTCCTTTTATGATGTCTCATTAGACCTCTGGCTTCAGATGATATGTCTGCTAAGTGTGTGTGTGTGTGTGTGTGTGTGTGTGTGTGTGTGTGTGCGTGTGTGTGTGTGTTTTCATATTGCAGATTTTATGAGTTCATAAAGTTCCTGGGTGAGGAAATTCTTCTGGGTGAGGAAATTCTCCTGGGCGAGGAAAAACTTCCCTGCAATTTCTAGTCTTAGAAAGTTGCTTGGGACACTGAGATCAAATGATTTGCCTAGGGTCACACAGTAAGTATGAGAGACAGAATGATTAGAACTTCCCAACTCCTAGGCCAGGTCTCTGTCTATGATCTCAGATCACCTCTTGTCTGGAAACCATAGAATCAAAATTAAAATTACAGGTAACCCAAAAAGTAATTGAAAGACACAAAGTAGAGACAAGCAGGCTACATAGCATTTTACCAGCTAAAACATGTATTCAAGAATTGACATAAAAGCCATCATCAAAGACATTTATGTCTGGAAAAGGATATTACAGACACACACACACACACACACTATAGGTATACATACACACATATAGTAATAGATAGTGACCATAAGAGATAAAAGATGGATAGCTAATGTACTATATTGGTATCCATGAGATATTTTTAAATATAATGGCAATAACAACAGAAGAATGCCTTTGGAACCTTACTTAGTTCCACTAAGACAGAGGTTTCCATTTGATGGTTCACATATTACCAAAATGTTTGCAACAATGGCCCAAAGTATTCATGCTAAAAATTCTTTAGTGACCTCTTAAGTTGTAAATAACTGCAAAACATTATGAATAGTATATTATATTACCCTAGGGGTCCACAACACATTTTTATTTATTGAAAGGAGTTCACAGAACAAAAACATTGGGAACCACTGCTTTGAGGGGATTTATGAAAAGATATGAACAAAAAGTGTACAAGATGAGAAGGTATAGTAGGATTTTAATCTATACTGATAAAAATGATCATTTGTACCAATTAAATCACAGATCCACCAAATTATCTAAGAAAGAAACCTAATCACAAATGAAATTAACTTAGGAACTGCCAAAAAATAGCCCAAGTTAGAATCATAGAATGATAGAGCTGGAAGGAACATTGGATATCATCTTGTCTCATCCTTTCATTTCACACTTGAGAAAACTGAGAAAAAAAAACTAAGAGAAGGGACATGACTTGTTAAAAGTAAATATCTAATTAATGTCAAGTCTAAGACCAGAACTCAAATCTTCGGACTTCCATTTCAGTGCTCTTTCTATTACAACACATCATCCTTGTTGGAAGAATGAAACTTACCTCATTTTGGAAAGAATGTAAGTGAGATAGAAGATAATCCCCATGAACCTCAACAGTACAAACAGATCAATTATTTATATAAACTGAAGAAACCAAGACTCCTTATTTAATTAGATACTAAGATGGTTTTTCACTCAGGTATAGAATGAAAACAATTCATTTTTTTCAGACCATGAAGAATATAGGTTAGTTATATATAATTTTTACTGATAACCAAGTATGTTTAAAAATTTAATTCTTATGACTTCTGTCTCAAATTGAAATAAGGCTATAAGAACTCGTGTTTACTCTAACTCTGTCCTGACTTGCCAGGAAAAAGATATAGGTATCAAGTTAACTAATTTCTGTGTGTAAGGAATAGAGAATGGTCAATAATGATGATTATTTCTATTGTGTTTAGATTTCATATTTATAGAATACCAATCATGAGCTAGGATATGAATAATTGTTTTCTTTTCTGTGGACTGGCCATTAAAATTATATGTATATATGTAAACATAAGAAGAGAAAGGGAGATAAAATGTAGTTCAAGTTCATGTAGTTTAATATTCCATCAAACACATATGCATTGGCTGCATTTTTCACCAAATATGGAAAAGAGAACATAGTTAATGATGTTGAGTCTTATAGATTTTGTGTACCAGGCTGGAGCTTGTTAAAAGTCAGGGTATCTTGGGGAAATAGAGCTGGATCTGAATTATTCAGAAAGTTATACTTAGATCAGATTGACTTTCTGTTCAATTCTGGGCCTAATTCATTGGCAACCTTCAGCGTCTGTTCCAATATATGTACTATACTGAAAAGGAAGAAAGATCAAGATTATATATTCACCCAGCCATTTTTGGAAATTTGTCATGCTTCATGTTGTACTTATTTGGTTTGTTCAGATCTCCATTGCTAAAATCTAGTGTGATGTTGAGGAAGAAAAACTAACTCAATGCATCTGATTGGAAACACATTCCCTCCCTATAAAACCCACAACCTTTGCCTGACTCAATGAACTACTCTAGTTTGAAGATTGTCTTGGAGCCCACACAGGCCATCCCAGGGACTTAATACTCAGAAGTCACATGTAAACTTCTGGGGATTCCAAGGACATGGTGACTCATCATTTGGGCTCACTGCCATGTCCACATGGCAGCCTAGTGCAGAGGAACTCAATTAATTGACTTTGAACTTGGGCCCCTGGCTGCCTTTTCCATTTTTTGTGTTTATTCTTTCCTAATCTTAGGCTAACAAGTACCTCTCCTGAGATGGACATGTCCAGAATTGGAGGTGACTTTTGTGGATATGAGACACCTGGGTTCCATCAGGTTGGAACCAGATGGTAGCAAAAGGAGGAGTTCCTATCACTCCTGTTATGACTACTTTAGCATACTTGGAGAGATTGGCCACCAAAAAAGAGGATTAGCCTGACATGTAGCAGACGTTTTTTTGGACCAAGCAAAGTCAAGGTAAAATGTAAAATACCTAATTAACTGTCCTGCCAAGCTGCTTTTCTGTTCTAATGAGGTTTAAGTCTTATCCTCCCAGCAGATTGTAACAGTAGTTATAACTGAATTTATTGAAATAATTTGTGCATGTCAAATACATGCTTATGAAAGTTCTGTGCTTAGTATTCCTTTTATGTATAAGAAGTAAATAAATGTCCTATACCTGATTCATATTGTACATAGAGTACACTTTAACTCTCCTCATTTGGAGAAATCCTAGACATAAATGGAAGCCCAAGACAAAAGCCTAAACCTAAGCTTTCCACAATTAGAGCCCAGGTCACCAAGATGGGCATTTAATGAGTCAAAAGAGTATAAGGAAATGGAGCCTAGCTGCTTTTGTTAGTGCAGCTCCTTGCCAAGACTAAACCTAGAACAGACTATATTTGTTGGTTAAGAATAGAGGGGCTTCTTAGGAGAAAAGGGAGTGGTAGAGTACCCCAGCCCCCTGGGCCAGGAAGCATTTTTTTCAGAACTAGAAGGTAACACAGGTAGTGGGAGAAGTGATGAAGAATTAGGGTAAATGGGAGTGCAAAGTCTGAAGGGACTGTTACTTCCACCCTTCTCCTATCCGTCATAGCCAAAAGACCTAGTCACACTGTTCACTCATTTCTCCTGCACTCCCGAGCTCTGCCCTTAGGATATTTTATGTCTTGAGCTTCCTTTGTGTGAGACAAACTGGGTCAAAATTAAGAATCTCAATTACTTTTCATACACTGTTCAGTTGTTTCAGCCATGTCTGACTTGTTGAGATCCCATTTGGGGTTTTCTTGGCAGAGATGCTGGAGTGGTTTGCCATTTCCTTCTCCAGTTCATTTTACAGATGAAGAAACTGAGGCAAACAGGATTAAGTGACTTTTTCAGGGTCACACAGCTAGTAAGTGTCTGAGACCAGATTTGACCTCAGGAAGATGAGTCTTTCTGACTCTATCCACTGCACCATCTAGCTGCCTTCTTCACACAGTACTGTCAAATTCTTTTTGAAATCCCATTCCACCCCAAGTCTCATAACTGCTATTATGGAGTGGCATAGGTCTGGAAAAAATGAAAACATCTTTCACTAGTCTCATCCCTTTAACTCTGACATCTGACCACCTGCCAAATCCCATCAATCATCTATTTATTCTATAGTTGAGATCTCTCCTTCATCCATTCCCCTCCTTGCCATTTGCCACAGATACTGCATCAGGCAAAGTCTTCCTTATCTCCCACCTATGATATTCATTTATTTCAATGATTCTGCCATTGTTTACAAGATTTTTGAAAGAAATTTTAGAGTGAGTATGTAAGCTCCACAACGGAAATCAGTTGTGTAACCTTAATTTAAAGCACTTGGGTGGGTAAACAGTGAATGATGAAGAAACTTTTGTCATCTAATGACATTAGTTTATCAGAAATGTTCCTTTAATACTTCAATTTTCATATCACATTAATCCTATTCATCAACAAAATACAATAGAACCTCAAGAGAACACTGGTGTCAGGAGGGCAAGGACTTCTTTTGTGAGTTGTGAGACAACCAAAGAGAAGCATTATATCACTACAATTCAAACTGAAAAACAACAGAATCTGTAGTCTACTGAGTTGATCTCTAAGAGGGTTTATATTTTCCTTTTCACCATGAACTAAATAATCAACAAACATTTCAATATGAAAGAGCAAGAAAGAATTGCATAAGAGAATGAACGTTTATTTCACTGGTGTTTTTTTTTTTTTTTCAAAGAAATATACATCTCCACTAGGTTGCAAGCTCCTTCAGGGTAAGGACTATCTTTTCACCTCTTTTGTTATCCTATGTGTTTAGCACAATGCCTGGCATGTAGCAGGTGCTTGATAAATGTTGACTGATTTATATCTCTGAATTAAATCTAACAATATTTAAGAAAAGTGCTCTACTTGTTCCCAACAAATGAGATAATATTTTTAAAGTGTTTAGCACAGTGTTTGGAACATATTAGATGCGTAATAAATGCTTGTTCCTTTTCCTTCTCCCCTTCTCTTTTGTACATCCTTTTCTTGTTCTGTACCTTTTAAAGCTGTTTTTGGATGTCTTTTTTTCCCTATCGCTACCTACTAACTTACCCACCAGCAATATACAACGAGGATGATGATGACGATGGCTAACATTTACATACTGCTATGAAGATGCAATCCTCAACAACAGCCCCAGAAGATAGGTGCTATTATTACTTTCCAGAAGAGGAAACCAAAGCAAATAGATGTTAAATGACTTGCCCATAGTCACACAGCTAACAAAGTCTCTGTATCTAAATTTGAACTCAGGTCTTCCTGGCTTCAGGTCAATTGCCACTTCACTGCTCCAAGCAAAATAAATCAGTACAATGTTGAAGCTTGAGAACGCACGTCAAAAAGTAGGATAGATGTTTCATCATTGGTTTTCTGAAGTCATTGAGTTTACCAGAGCACGTCTTCCCATGTGTGTCTTTTCCTTCATGTTCTTTTTTAATTTATCACATAAACTGTTCTCTTTTGCTTGTTGAATTCTGTGTCAGTTCACCTGCAAGCAGCACATCTTCCCATGCTTCTCTGAAAGCCATTCCTCATGGACTAGCCACATCACTTCAGTTCCTTGATTTTAAATACAAAGAAACTTCAAAATGAAGAGAATCAAAAGGTGTATATCTAACAATACAGGACCATACAAAGACGTTTTCTAATGGGTAGGCAGGAAAATGAAACAATGTACTAGAGAGCGTCATAGAATGACCTAGCATAGACTTTCTTCTTAAGAGTCTACCTCATATGGTGAACTATTAATAAACGTTAACTTTGGCTGAGAAGACTTGAGTCGAATTCTTTCTGCAGGACCTGTTGGTATTTTGGGGTCTCAGGCAACCCCAACCCTCTTTGTGGGTAACCTCTTCATTTTATAGTGAACTATGAGGCAACAATCCTAGATGGCATTTCCCACTTTTAAACAACTGTGTGTGTGATAAAGTTTACTAAAGGGGGCGCTAGGAAAAGAACACAATAAAACCTGCTAGCCTTCCTAGGCCAAGGGATTGTTGGTGAACTATTGTTTAGTCTCCTTCAATGCAAATACCTTCCCTCTAAGATTATCTCCAGCTTTCTCTGTATACATCTTACCTATACATAGTTGTTTGCTTGTTGTCTCCTCATTAGAGTGTGAGTTCCTTGACTGCAGTGGGTATTTTTTCCTTTCTTTGTATCCTTGGCACTTAGCACAGGGTTTGGTACATGGGAGGTACTTAAAATGACTTGGTTTATTTTTTTGGCTTGGGATTCTAAGTTATCTATTCCTCTTTGCCTCCACTTTCTCATCTCCTACTCACTTCTTGAGTCTTTGCAATCTGGCTTCCATCCCCATAACTCAAATGAAAAGATTCTCTCCAAAATCACCAATGATTTCATTAATGCCTGATTCTATGTTGTTAGAGGCAGCCTTAACACCAGCACTCCCTTAGTTCAGATTCAATGTCAGGACAAAGTGATGCACTCAAAAGCACTGAACAGTTAACAAAAAGAGGTTTACTTTACCCTAATAAAATCGGAATATGCAATGAAGATAGACTTAGTTTCTCTGTTCACAGCTCCTCCTAGTCTCCATATGGAGATGTTTCTGGTCAACAGGATAAGGTAGCAGGATGGGATGGTAACTCTCTTGGTTTTCAGAAATCCACCAGATCAGAGGGACACAAATTGCATGTGGGTGGGACTTTTTATGCTCTCACATGAACAAAAAACTGAGTCCCAGAACCACTTTGTCTCCTTTTAGGGAAAATGAATACCTGTTACAGGAGGGAAGGAGGAAATGTGGGCCTAATCCATGTTGTAGTGAAATGCTAATAGATATTAGTCTTATCATAAAATAACGTTTTATAGTCCTCATCTTTCTTGATTTTTTGTTAGTATCTGACAGTAAACCAACTCCTCTTTTAAAATACTTTCTTCTTTCTGGGTGATTGTTATGTTGCTCTGTCATAAATCTGTTTCTGCCTGTTGGACCAATCCCTTTAAAGCAGTGGTTCTCAACCTTCCTAATGCTGTGACCCTTTAATAGTGGTATGTGGGTATGTCTGCATGTGGGTGGACCCACCTGGAGACGGATAGAGGAGGTTCCTAAGACTATCAGAAATATGTGCTTTCTGATGGTCTTAGGCAACCCCTGTGACCCCTGTGAAAGGGCCGTTCGACCCCAAAGGGGTCACAACCCACAGGTTGAGAACCACTGCTTTAAAGGTTCATCGCTATGACCCTCCCCTCATGCATAAGAATACCCCAGGGTTCTGTCCTGGGCCCTCTCCTTCCCTCTCTATAAACTCTTTCTCTTGGTGACCTCAACAATTTAACTGTAATTTCTATGCAGATAGCTCCTATCTCTATATATCCAGCCCCTTTTTCTCTCCTGAGTTTCACTCATATCTCCAATTGCCTACTAGATATCTCCACCTAGATGTTCCAAAGACATCTCAAACTCAATATACCCCTCCCCCCAAATTTATTATTTCTCTCCCTAAACTTAGTCCTTCTCCTAACTTCCTTGTTTCTGTTGAGAATACTACCCATTCACCCAGTTCTAAAAGCTAGGCGTCATCCTTAAGTCTTATTTCTCCCTCGCCCTTGTATCCAAGCAGTTGCTATGTATTATCGATTCTTCCTTCCCAGCGTTTCTCACAGCTATCTTCTTTTCTCTACTCAAACCACAACTACTCTAATCGTCTCCTTTCACACTGAATATTATAAAAGTTTCCTGATTGGTCTCCCAGTATTCATTCTTTCTCCCTCTACAATTCATTTTCCACATGCTTTCTAAAATCAGTCAATGAATTGACCAATCAATAAAATTAAGCATCTACTATGGTCCAGATACAAGTCAAACCATATCACTCTAGTGCTAAAATTTTTTTAGTGATTCACCATTACTTTTAGGTTGAAATAGAAACTCATCTGTTTGGTATTTAAAGACCTTCACATGGTAGCTCCAACCTATCTTTCTAGGTTTACACATAATTCCTCCTCATACTTTGGGGGTTCTAGGCAACTTGGCCTATTTGCTGTTTTCTGTGCAGGATACCTGCCAGGCCTATATTTCTTTTCCTCATTACTTTGGAAACTTTGACTCCCTACTACAAGGGCTGATTCCAATAGGTCTTTCCTGATTCTCCCAGTTATTGGTGCTTCTCATAAATACATGCCTCTAAAGGCCTTTTCAGCTCCAAATTGACACTTCTGTGGCTCATTTTTCAAAAAAAAGAAAAACGATTCAGAGATCTAAGGATTAGAATCTTAAATTTACAACTAGAAGGCTGCTAGGCCACCCCACCATTTCACAATGTAACAATGAAAGAGAATCATTTTGTATCACTATAATCTGAACTAAAGGATAACTGAATTTGTTGTTTGTTATTTTGTAAGAAAGTTTTTAATTTTTTCTTTTCACTGTGAACTTAATTATCAACAAACATTTCAATATGCAAAGAATAAGAAAGGCTTGTATAAGAAACTGAACTTAATGCTACATTGGTTTTTAAAAATACGTATCTCCACATTAAATTTAACAAGAAAGAAAAGTGCTCTATTTGTCCCCTTAGAATAAGATAATATTTTTTAAATGCATGGCAAGTACTTGAAATATATTAGGTGCTTAAAAATGTTTATTCCTCTTCTTCCTGACCCCCTTCTGTACATTCTTTTACTCTGTCATCACTCTGTCCACTACATCACACATTACCTTTCCTGATGTCGATAAGTTACTTAAGATCACATAGGTAGTTAGAAGTGACAAAGACTAAAATCCCGAAATCATAACACCCAGCCCAGTATTCTAGCATCACCCAGTGCTGCCTCTCAGTGTTTAACTTTATACAATATACTCGATTGAAGTACCAAGATAATCACAGTCATGAATTCAAAGAAGCTTTAAGTAGCAAACTCTACCAAAAGGATATCACAACTTTGTTTTTAAAATTACATATAAATTAATATTAAAATATATAATAGATATGTATATGTAAGAGGCAGAGAGATATAGTGATTTGAGAGCTTACTTCATTCAAGAAGTCCTGAGTACAAGTCTTACTTCTGATCTTGGGAGCCTAAAAAATCAGTTAACTTCTCAGTGCATCCAGGCAATTCTCTGAGACTATAAATTGTGGAGCAGGGGCTGATCCGCATCAAAAGAGAAAGGCTCTTCACAAGTCTGGTACAAAAAAATGCATGACTAAATATAACCCCCACCAGAATGTAATCATGTTTCATTTCATTCTCATATGCTAGCTACCTAGAATAGTTCCCCAGATATCATAGACATTTAATAAATGTTTGTGATCGGGGTAGTCAGGTGGCACAGTGAATACAGTACCAGCCCTGAAGTCAGGAGGACCTGAGTTCAAATCTAGCCTCAGATACTTAATACTTACTAGCCACGTGACCTTGGGCAAGTCGCTTAACTCCAAATGCCCTGCCTTCCCCCCTCCAAAAAGCAAAAAAATAAAAACAAAAACAAAAACAAAAAAAAGTTTGTGATTAAAAGAAAAATATCCATCAATCATCAAACGTTTATTAAGCATTTACTAGATATTAGACACAATGATAACTGTTGGAGATATAAATATAAAAATGATATGATTGACTCCCTCAAGGAGATTACATGCAGGGTGAGAGAGTAGTATGAGAAAAATTAGTGAGAAGAGACTATCAAGCGAAAGAGGGTGATCAATAGTGTCCAAGTCTGTAGAGAGGTCAAGAAGGATGAGGACTGAGAAAAGGTCATTACATTTGGCAACTAAGAGATTATTTTGGTTCAGTTGAACTATGAAGTCAGAAGCCAAACTATAGAGTAGAAGAGAGGAGGAGGAAAGGAAGTGAAGGCACTGATCATTGCCTATTCCAAGACAGTACATGTCTGAGGCAGTACTTGAGAGGTTCAGTGGTATATTGATTAGAGACAACCTGAGTCTTGTTGGCTCCAGGGATAATTCTCTATACCATACTATCTCTTTATAGCCCATCTAGATTTCCTCAAACATGGGTAATGATTACCTCAACTCCTGTAAGGTACCCAATGTACAATAGAGATTCAAAATATGGTATAGCTTTTACTTGATCCCCATAGAAAGTGCCTAAGATGCAAAGGGCTCACAAAAGTTAATGAACAGATGCAGAAACAAAAGGCATGCAGTCCTTTGGACTGTCAGTGAAAATTAAGCAAATTTTGGGAAAACTGAACAACACTTTACCTCCACATGGGATCTACACTACCTGTGCAATTCATAGTAATAACAGGGAAAGTTGGAAAAGTACCTCCTATGGCATGGTCGTAGTTGATATAAATAAATAATAATATTTATTTTAAGATATCACTAAAACTAATAAAAAGTTGTTTTATTCTGCATTAATTGGGGAAAAACTCACTAGCAACTTGACACCTACATTTTTTCCACTTTGCCCCTCCTATAATCATAAATTCAGAGCTGGAAAGGATGTCAAAGGATCAAAGGACCTCAACACCTTGATTTTTACAGATGAGGAAACTGAGGCACTGAACCTGATTTGCTCAAGGTCACTGAAAGTTAAGTTTGAAAATCTAGAATTAAAACTCAATTCCTCTGATTCTAAATTTTGTGTCTCTTACTCTCTGAAGTTTCTATTTGTCTCTCTTTAATATACCATGGTATTTAATTTTATACTCTATTATATAACTGTTTTGATGAGCAACTAAAGGCATTTAAAAAATTAATTCAATCTTAATAAGATCTTGGAATATATTTGCTCAAAAGTTATATAGAGAATTGGGGTAGCCATCTCAGTCATTCAGGTTAAAATGCAAAGCCAACTCTAACATACAGCATAGGAGCCAAGATGGCAGAGTAGAGCCACATTCATGTGAACTCTCCCAAAATCCCCTCTACACAACTCTAAAATAATGCCTCAAATCAAATTCTGGAGCAGCAGAACCAACAAAAGGTCAGGTAAAAAAATTGTCCAGCTCAAGGCAACTTAGGAGTTGAGCAGGAGCAGTCTCTCATCTAGGTGGTGGTCAAGCATAGAGCCAGCAAGACCTTGCAGCACAGACCTGGTAGTGGGGCCAGCAGTGGACCTTGGACAGAGTTGCATTGGCTACAGCAGCAGCTTCTAAAGCTCCCAGCCCACAGGTGGGGTGTGTGGGGTGGGGGGGGAGTTGGACAACTGGTAGGAAAGAGATTGCGGGGCAACCTTTGCTGGCACTGGGTTCAGGACCCTGTTGCTTGTCCATACACAGTTCCAGCTGGCAGTCACAGGGACAAAAGGACTCGTAGCACTTGCAGCAGCAGGGGATCATGGGTCCTGGTCATGGCTCCAGTGGGGAGAGGAGTGCTTATAGTTGCTTGTGGGATAGTATGGACCTTGATCTCAATTCAAACACAGAAGGGAGCACTAGCAATTGTGGCTATGGGAAATCATGCAATCTGGTCACAGTCCCAGGGCCAGGAAGAGTGATAGTACTGGTGGCTATAGGGGAAGAAGGTCCCTTCCTGGGGGTAAAGACCAGAATATAGGCCAGGAGAGCATGATCATACTTCTCCCTATATATCTACCTTGGATGCACCAAAAACCTATAAACCCACAGAACTAGCTCTGAAAACTGCAGCAAGAAAGGCCTGAAGCTAGAGACAGTGCCCCCTCCACTCAGGAAAAGAGCCCAACTTTAACACAAAGTTAAAAGTCAAGGAATAGATTGGAAAATAAACAAACAAACAACAACAAAAAGAACCTGATCACAACAAGTTACTATGATGACAGGGAAGATCAAGACACAAACCCCGAAGAAGACAACAGATGTCAAACAAGCAAAGTCTCAAAAAATGTGAATTGGATACAAGCTGAACATAAAAACGAAATAAGAGACGGAGGAAAAATTGGGGAAATGAGAGTATTAGAAGAAAATTATGAAAGACAGTCAACAGTTTGGTAAAAGAGGCACACATACACACACACAAAAATACTCCTTAAAAGCCAGAATTGGCCAAATAGTAAAAGAGGCACAAAAATCCACTGAAGAGAACTCCTTAAACAGCAGAATTTCAAATACAAGATTCAAGAGAAGCATAAAAAGGTAACTATGAAAGAGCTGTGCTAAGGGATTCAATAAGGTTACACTATTTATATTCCTCTATAAAAAGATGATACCTATAACACCTAAGAACTTTATCACTATCAGGGCAGTTAAGAGTATACACAGAGTGCACTAGTGTGAACTGAAAATGGTAGGATGACATCTACAAAAAAATAAATAAATTTAAGGGATGAGAAAGAGGAATGTACTGGGAAAAGGGTAAAAGGAGAGGTAGAATGGGGTAAATTATCTCACGTAAAAAAGGCATGAATGAACTTTTACAATGGAGGGGAAGATGAAGGAGTTAGAGGGAAGTGCTTGAGCTTAACTCTCACTGAAATTGGCTCAAAGAAGGAAAAATATACGCCCTCGATTGGGTATAGAAATCTATCTTACCCTATACAGTGGTTCTCAACCTTCCTAATGCCGCAACCTTTAATATTTGTATGTGGGCATATCTGCATGTGGGCAGACCTGCCTGGAGATGGATAGAGGAGCAGTGTCTGGGTTCCTAAGACCATCAGAAATATGTGTTTTCCAATGATCTTGGGCAACCCCTGTGAAAGGGTCGTTCAACCCCCAAAGGTTGACAACTGCTGCATGGGAAAGAAAGAAAAAGGGGATAAGACGGTAGGGGTTCATACAAGGGAAGGAGGATTGGGGGAAGTGGTAGTAAGAAGAAAACATTTTTGAGGACAGACAGGGTAAAAAGACAGAGAGAGTAAGATAAATGAGGAAAAATAGGAAGAAAGGAAATAAACAGTAATTATAACTGAAAAAAAATTTACAGCAAGTTTCTCTGATAAAGGTCTCATTTTTCAAACACATATGGACTTTGTCTAGTAGGAATAGATATAAAGAGAAATTCCATTTAAAATAATTGCAGACAATATAAAATATTTGGCAGGCTATCTGCCAAGATAAACCCAGGAACTACATAAACAAAATTACAAAATAGTTTTACACAAATATGGTCAGATCTAACAATTGGAGAAATATTAATTGCTTATGGGTAGACTAAGCCAATACAATAAAAATGACAATTCTCCCTAATTAATCTACTTATTCAGTGCTACACCAAAAAAGTTAAGGAAAAAAAATATTGTAGAGCTAGAAAAAATAACAACAAAATTCATCTGGAAGAACAAAAGGTCTAGAATATCAAAGTGGTCAATGAAAAAATGTGGGGGGAAGGAGGGTAAAAAAAGAACAAAATAAAAAAGCACATGGCAAATAAAAGAAAACTCACAAGGAAGTAAAGAAAAGATCAACAGTTCTCAACACGCGTATTATTTATCATAGAGGCTTTCTTGAAATGAAAATTTATTCTTATATATTTTGAATCCTGTCTTGTGTTCTGCTATGTACATGACATGTTTTTCTTCTGTCTTATTTTGTATTTAAGTTCCAATATTTAAGTTTATGATGTGTTTTTGTTCTTTTTCTCTATCCCGTATTTGTGTTCTGACCTTGGAGTCTAAAATTATTTTTAAAAAAGAAAGAAAAAAATATGAAGGAAGACAGATCTCAAACTGTATTACAAAGTGGTAATCATCAAAACAATCTGATACTGGCTAAGAAATTGGGTCCATGGAACAGATTAGGTACACAATTTACAGTAGTAAATGACCATAGTAATCTAGTGTTTGACAAATCCAAAGATTCAAGATTTGGGGATAAGAACTCATCATTTGACAAAAGTTGCTGGGAAAACTGGAAATTAGTTTGGTAGAAACTAGTTACAGACCAACAACTCACACTATATACCAAGATAAGGTCAAAATGGGTATATGATTTAGACATAAAGGATGATATCATAAGCAAATTAGGGGAATATGGAATATCATACTTCTTAATGGATAAGGGAAGAATTTGTGACAAATGAGATAGAGAGCATTGTGATATGTAAGATGGATAATTTTATTACATTAAATTAAAAAGGGTTTGCACAAATGAAAACCAATGCATCCAAGATTAAAAGGAAAGCAGAGAACTTGAGGGGAAAAATTTCACAGCAAATTTGTCTGATAAAGGCCTCGTTTCTCAAATATATAGAGAACTGAGTCAAATTTATAAGAATATAAGTCATTCCTCAATTAATAAATGGTAAAAGTAGATAAACAGGCAGTTTTCAGACAAAGACATCAAAACTATCTACAGTCATATGAAAAAATGCTGTAAATCACTACTGATTAGAGAAATGCAAATTAAAAGAACTCCTGATGTACCACTTCACACATATTAAGTTGGCTAACATTGACAGAAAAGGAAAATGACAAATGTGGAAAAATTGGGACACTAATGCATTGTTGGTAGATTTGTGAATTGATTCAACTATTCTGGAGAGCAATTTGGAATGATGTCCAAAGGATTATAAAATTATACATAACCTCTGACCCAACATTACCTTTACTAGTGATTTAAAAAAAAAAAAAGGAAAAGGACCTATTTGTACAAAGATGTTTGATGTTTATAATAGCTCTTATTGTGGTAGCAAAGAATTGGAAGTTAAAGGGATGCCCACCAATTTAGGAATGGTTAAACAAGTTGTGGTATAGGATTATGATGAAATATTATTGGGTTATAAGAAATAACAATCAGGATGCTATGAGAAAAGCCTGGGGAGACTTACATGAACTGATGCAAAGTGAAGTGACCAGAACCAGGAGAATACTGTATGCAGTAACAGCAATATCATACAATGATCAACTGTGAATGACTTAGCTATTCTCAGCAATTCAATGATCCAAAGTACTTACAATGAAAAATCCTGTCTACTTCCAGAGAAAGAAATGATGACATCCAAAGGTAGATTGAAACATATTTTTAAAAACTTTATTCTTCTTAACTTTTTTAGTCTGTGTTTTTTTGCAACATGGCTAATATGGAAATATGTTTTGCATGATCACAAATGTATTATTTATATCAAATTGCTTGCCTTCTCAAGGAGGGGGTAAAGGAAGGAGAGGTAGAGAATTTTTCAAAATTTAAAAAAACCCCAAATGTTACAAATTTTTATTTAAATGTGGTTGAGAAAAAAATAAAAATAAACAACTTTAAAGTACAGTATATCAGGCCTCAGCCCTGCTATGACAGTTGGGATTGAGGAGGAGTCATAAACAGGTACTGTGCTAAGCTAAGGACACAAGAGAGGCAAAAATGGTCTCTGCTTCTCAAGGAGCTCATAGCCTAATGGTGGAGACAACTGGCAAACAGCTCTTACAAACAAGATATATGTAGGATAAATTAGAGATAAATTCAGAGGGAAGGCCCTAAGATTAAGGTGAATTGTAAAAGTCTTCTTGCAGAAGGTGGGACTTTAGCTGAGACTTGAAGGGAATCATAGAAGCCAGGAGACAGATTAAAAGGGAGAGAATAAAAGGCATGGCATATATAGCCAGTCAACATGCCTGGAGTCAGGAAGTTAGTTCAGCCAGCTGGTGTTAAAAAGATGGCAGAGAATAGAGTTGCAGGAACAGATAGGCCACTTGCAGGCAGAGCAGACAGCCCAGGAAGGGTTAAAGGAGAAGATTGCAGCCCTGGAAAGGCAGATCAAAGTGATGTCAAGTAACCATCGAGAGGCTCTGCTGGACAGAGAGGGTGAGAACGCTTCTATCAGGGAAAAGCTGAGGCTCAAGAATGCTGAGATCAAAAGGCTGCGGGAGGAAGAGGCTCAGCGAGCAAGCTTCCTGCAGAATGCCATCTTGGCTTATGTACAGAGTTCTTCCCTGGGGACTCCAAACTCCAACAACTAATAAGAATTAGGGGAGATTCTGAGATTGGGTATAAAGCAGGGGGAATGGTGGCAGCAAGACAAAGGGAGCTTGGAACTGTTTGCCTATGAGACAACCTCCACCTTCTGAGTCATTCTTGGGACCTAAGATGAAAGATGCAGGATGAAGCCTTCCAGAGCATTTGAGGATTCCTGGTGGAAGTACAACTGATGCCAGAAAACTACTACCAAGGGAGGTGGGAAGTCTGGGTTTCTCCCAACTTTTCCCTT
>CM053585.1:426611270-426636233 GCA_028646515.1 Pseudochirops corinnae
TGATTTGAATTTCATTGTCCCAAAGGAATCACCCAGACTAGGCCCAAGTGAATTGTTTAAGTCTCCAGCAAGGGGCCTTGGCTGGTCAGTGCCCACTGCGTCAGAAGGAGATCCATGGGCAATATCTTTGTTTATAAGGCAGATCAGCTGGCTGGGTCCTCCCTGGTACCCAAGGACTTAATTCCCTTCTCTGCCCCTTCTTTGCTGTAGCTCAAAAGAAATGTGAGATGCACAAATTTAGAGACATCTCCACTCTAAATATTCACATGGACTATTTGTGCCCGACCTGTGGTAGAGCCTTTGAGCTCATACTAGTCTAATCAGCCACAGTGGAAACACTGTGCCTTGACCCATTTTGGTCCTCTTCAAGCACAGAAGGACAGCCGCCAATTTTGGTCCCTCCAATCTGTTTTGAGAATCATGTGCCTTAAGGGAGTGTTGGAAGATGACAGAAAACTTGGAGCAGAACTAAATTTGAACTCTGCAGATCTCTCTCCCCAAGAGATAGCCGAGGGTTTTTGCGTGGGTGTTTGCCTATGCGTAATCATGTGCTAGTTACAAAGCAGCTAATGTTATGATCACTTTTAAAATTTAACCTTGAGACTCAAAAAAAATAAAAATAAAAATAAAATAAAAATAAAAAGATGGCAGAACCATGTAATCAGTCTGTAACTAACCCACCAAATCAAAGTCAATGTCCCCACTACTTTATACATACACATACACACACACACACACACACACACACACACACACACACCCCTTACACTTCATATTTTGGGAATTTTTCCCCTGTTAATGACTTCCCTTTCCTTATAAGCTTCCATTCATGTTCAATTCACCGGATAGCATCTGTAAAAAACAAACAAACAAACAAAAAAACTGAGATGGAGGGTAGCAAAGTTCACAGCACCCTCTCCTCATAGCCCTAGGGTTATCCCTGCTTAAAGTCACTTTTGCCTGAAATATTCAGATAATTGAAGCTAAAATTCAGAGATTGCTATTGTTTTTTTCATTGGAGTGCAGAAATTACACTAGCTCTGCATTGCAGTAAAAACGAAACTTACAGTTGGGGTTTCCTGCTCCCAACTGAGCCTCTGACTCTGTAGACTTTGGCACCACAACTACCTGTCTTCTTACCCTGGTACTTTGCTTGATGCCTGGGGCCTTCTAGCCCTGGCATAGCCTTGGCTATGCTTGTCCCTTTCTACTGTTGCAGAAAGTTCCTTCCAGAGGCCTTTGTTCTGGAGAAAGGCTTAAGGCCCTAGGCCATCTGGCCTTGTTTCATTCCCCTCCTGGCTGTGCTGCTGACTCTTGGGGACTTTAGCATTGGGTCCAAGCTCTCCCAACTAGGTCCAGGCTCCAGTACTTCCCTCTGCCTTCATACCCTTTTCAACTCCCTTTTGGTGTTCTTTTTTCTCCTTATTAGAATGTAGGCTCCTTCTGGGCAGGGACTGTCCTTCTTGCATGTATCTGTACCCCAGGTGCTGGCACATAAGAGTTTATTTAATGATTTTTGCCTTGCTGCCTTGCCTTTCCTGGGTCCTCTTGTTTAGGAACTTTCTCTTTACCCTTTACCAGTATAAACATCAGGAGTTTGACAGTGGCTTTATGGTTTGCCAGGTTAAATTTAATTCACTGCAAGCTGGGTAACTAAATCGTCCAAATGCCAGACCAGCTAGGAGATCCAGAAGTTAGAGTTCCTGTGTGATCTGCTTTCTCTTAATAAAATGCTACAGATGGTACCAGGACCTGGGATTTCTCTGGTACACTGCACTCCCAAGTGAGGAAATTCCTTCTACCAGCGAAGATCGGGGCCTTCTGTGCCAGGGCTATGCTAAGTGCTAGGGATACAAAAGGGGCAAAAAACTAGTCTTCAGAGAGTTGTTTAGAGCATTGAGAGGTTAAGCTGCTAACTGGCCCAGGATCACAAAGCCAGCATGTATGAGAGGTCTTCCAGGCCTCAAGAGAGTACAGTGTTGTTTATTTTTAAAACCCCGATCTTACATACCTAGACACGAACAATAAGGGAATTTTTGACTATGGGTATCTATTACTAGATTCTTGTTTTGCTGGGGGCAGGGGGCAGTGTGAGGAAGAAATGGCGGGAAGGTGAAAAAAATAAATGCTTGATAAATGGGAGGGGGACAAAAATACCAGACTATTACTAGCAAAATTCAGTGGAAAGGAGAAAGAAAAAGACAATTTTAAGCTTCTTGTAAGGCCGAGGTTCCACAGCAGATATTACTAATGAGGTCAGAAAATCATGCAAGGAGGACCCCAAACAGGAGTCATGTACGTTCGCATGTGCTTGCGTGCAAGTTTGCGTGAACACGGTCAGTTTTGCAAGGGGATCCTCCTCGGGTGGTCTACGAGGGTTTCTAGGTTTTGGGTGCCCTCTGGCTCATGCCCTGCAGAGCTAGGTCTTTTTGCGGCACGCAGCGACTACCGCAGGCTCTTCCGGCCAGGCGCAGAGATCCTCGCTCAGGCCTGGGGGAAACCGAGGAATCCCAGCACCCGCTTCAGAAAATCGAGAAGAATTCGACAGGAGGAGGGAGGAGGGAAATGACGCACAGAGAAGAGGCGTGGCGATCCCGCGCGTCGCTGTGGAGGGGGCGGGGCCTCTAGGCTCTACGCCCTCTCCTCTTACCGCGCAGTCCCGCGGCGCCTCCGCCCCGCGCAGCTGCCGGGGAGGCTGTGGGCGCCAAAGGGCGAGAGCCCAAGAGGAGGGTGGAAGACCAGAGGGGAGACGCGATGGTGGGAAGAGCCGGGGAAATTCCCCGGGCGGGGCGGGGCGGGGGCGGGCTCTGGCCGGTCAGCTGAGCGGCTCGGGGCGGGGCCAGGGGCTTCACAACAAACGCGCTCCGCCGGCTCACCGGGTCTTCCTCTGCTCGCTCGCCAGCCCGTGGGCCCATTGGGCGGTGTTTCTGGTCGGCCCCCACCCCCTGGCCTCCTGGGATGTAGCTGAGGAAGCGGTGACCCGGCCGATCAGCACGACTGGCTGCGACCGCGCCGGTAAGCCGGGAGAGGGGCAGGGCCACCCGTCCACGCCCGAAAGGAGCACTCGGCAGGGGCTGTCGCCGTCCGGGCGCCAAGGATGCGGAGGGCCCCGGAGGGGCGGGGGAGCCAAGGGGTTACAGGAAGAGCGCGGGACTCCCTGTCCTTGGGCTAGGGTTCCGCTCCCTAGTCCACCTCTTTCTACGGCGTGACCTTGGCCTTGTCATTTCACCTGCCGGGGCTCAGGGTCCTCCAATGTACCGGGAGGGGTGATGCTAGGTGACAGGTGCGCTCCGATTCCTCTTGATTTCAGGAAATCGGAAGCCCCTGTGGCCGAGAGGGGCTATGCAGCGGGGCGGGGCAGATGCTGGCTCCCCAAGGGAGGCCCCTCCCGGAGCCGGAGGCTCGCGGCCCCTGCCCGCCTCCCTCGAGGTTCCCGAAACGCCCGAACCGGGCTGTGCCTGGCGAGGAGAGGGGCTCCTGCGCCCGCGCTCCGTGGTCGGGGACGGACTGGCCACTCCATGCCGCGGACCAATCCCGGCGGGCCAGGCCGTGGGAGGGGACGAGGGCTCCGCCCGAGATCGTGCTGGTGGCCGCCTTGGCAGCCCCACAGGGCTGTGCCCACTCACGGGGACCCTTTGGCCGGACCCGAGAAACGATGCTTCCCGTGGAAGCCCCTGCGGATAAAGCCGTGTCCCTGGGAGAGGGGTCCCGCTCCTGTGGACAAGGGACCCAGCTATACCAAGGGAGATGCCTGCTCGGAAAGGGAAAGCAAAACCGCCTGACCTTAGGAGAGGAGTCCGAGGGGACTGTCACCGAGGGGCTGCAGGGGAAAGGGCATTCATTCCACCTAAAGTTTAAAGAGCCGACTTCTGGGGTACTCTCTACCAGCTGTCTGTAAAGTGGGGTCCATAAAACCTTACTTACTAAAAATGTCATCAGGATCAGAGTAATAACAAGTTGAAAGGTAAAGTGCTGCTGATTTTGGTGAATCAAAGGCCACCTTTCACAGCCAGACACCCTGCCTGGGGTTGAGAGTGAAGAGAAAATCTAAAATTTGAAAGCTGTGCCTGTCTGCAAGTCACTGTCCAGTTTGGATTGTACTAGAAAGTTCTAACTGGGATGGTCAAGACCAGACTACTGTGGTGAGTCTGAATAAACAAATGAACTTTTAAAAAAATGTGCAGCTCAGAAAACAATAATGGTATTCATTTGTCTTGTGAAGAGTCTTTGGTGTTTCTCTGCTACCACTTTTGGTAAAATCAAAATAAAAGAATTTTCTTTTCAGGCCATAAGTTTAAAAAATTAATCACCAACTAAATGAGCCCGATTAAATACAAAAATGAACAACTCAGGCATTTATTAATGTGCTAGGCACTGTGTTATGTGCTGGGAATACCAAGGACAAAAATTGAAAGGAGAGCTTATATTTCATCCAAGGAGACAACATGCATATACATATATTTTCTGTGGGGGGTGGGGGGTGGGGTGTAATACTTTTGCCAGACATGAAAAGTAATGCTCCTGTGGAACCCTTAGAGAATAAAGAAATACCTCATGTCACTTAGAGACTGTCTTTATTCCTGTTAATCTATTTGTCCATCTCTCTGTCTCTCCAAGTATATATAGATTGTATACATACATGTATGTATACACATAAACACACGAGATATCCCAAAAGTCTTAGTGCATTAAGCTTTAATAGTTTAGAACCTGCACTAAGCTTTTGGAACACCTAATAATGTGATATATTTTGCATGTATATGCAAGTTAAATATAAGTTAATGGGGGGGGGCAGGGGAAGGAGGAATGATAGTAGCAGTGAAACTAATGCATGCTATAGAATTTTAGTGAAACTATGGAAAGGCCTTGCTTGTGTAGGAGACAGCACATGGTAAGATGGAAAAAGTTTATTTTGGAATTAGAGAACCCTAGTTGGAATCCTGGTTGTTATTTACAGTCACCCATGTGATCTCGGGCAAGCCTCTTAACCTCTTTAGACCTCAGTTTCCAAATCTATAAAAGGAGAGAGTTAGATTAAATAACCTCTAAATTCTTTTCTAATTCTAAATCTGTGATCACTAGGGATGGTACGTAAGCTGAGATTTGAAAGAAATTATTCTGGGCGTGGCTAGGTGGCTCAGTGAGTAGAGAACCAGCCCTGGAGTCAGGAAGACCTGAGTTCAAATTAGCCTCACACACTTAACACTAGCCATGTGACCTTGGGCAAGTCATTTAACCCCAATTGCCCTGCCTTCCTCCTCCAAAATGCAAAAAAAAAAAAAGAAGAAGAAGAAGAAGGAAAAAAAGAAAAATTATTCTGAAGCAAAGGTGAGGATTAGGGATAGAAGTCAACCTGTACAAAAGTCTCAAAATGGGAAATGGAAAGTCCTGGTTGAGGAAGAGCAAGAAAGCCAGTTTGGCTGGACCACAGACTTTGTAAAAGGAAGTTTTATGTATGTGTGTGTGTGTATATATCTATATCTATATATATATGTGTATATATATATATATATATACACGCATATGTATATGTATGGCATATATATCTATAAAAACCAAAGATTCCTGAGCAAATAACTTTTTTCCTTACTGAGCAGAGGAGGGACATAGTGTTCTAGGCTGGATCTGACTCCAGCCAGTCCCCTGATAGTTTAAGTTCAGTAGTGGAACAAAATGAACACTTGCAGGTCATCCAGCAGTTAACACAAGATTTACTGAGCGCTGCTCCCTTGTCTAAGTTGCCCATTGTGGTTAGCCAAGCGTTAGAGAGCACCTGGAGCTTTTCCTGGCTGCTTTATACTCAAGTGATCAGGAGTCATGTCTGCTTGACCCAACCAGGCATCCAGGATGGTCTCAGTATCTTTTAAGGAAAAGAGAAATTACATGGAGGCAGGGGTTAGTGTGAAAGTTGAGGAGTGGAGTGGAAAAAGGAGAAACTTGAGGCAGAGAGGAAAATGAGGAGGCTGTTTCAGTTGTCCAGCCAGGATGTGATAAAGACTGAACTAGAATTATTATTAACTACATCCAACTGGGAATTAAGATATACAGGCACTGTGATAGGGAGATGCATCCTGCCTACCGAAAAGTCAGAGGCGCAAGGGGGAGGACATAGGAGACAGCAGATTGGGGGAGGAGTTATACAGTGGGATGGCTGTTTGGGGGTGTTGGGTGGGAGGGACGATGGGGAGAAAATTTGTAACTCAGAATCTCGTGGAAATGAATAATGTAAACAAGAAAATAAATTAATTTATTTTTTAAAAAATAAAAAGACCGAACTAGAGTATAGGCCACTTGAATAGAGAGAAGGAGATGGATGTGAGAGATGTGATGATAGAATACACAAGACTTAGCAGCTGATTTATTGGATGAGTTCAAGACATTCTGCTAGGTGCTGTGGCCAAAAAGAAAAACAAAGCCGTTTGATTTTGCCTTCAAGGAGCTCACTTTTTAGTGGGAACAGCATCTTTGCAGATAACTTGTTACCAAATAAATTTTTTTTTTTTGAGAGAGGAGCAACTTGATTCCTTGATAGTTGTTTGTATGTCATAGCCCTGTGCAATCATCCCCCTCCCCCATTAAGAGGGTATTTCTACCAATGGAATACTAGTTACCTCTCCCCTTCCTTCCTCCCCAAAAAACCCCTTCTGACTTGTGGCCTTAAGCACCTAATAGGTTCTTTAAAATGAACAAAGTAGGATTATGAATTTCTTCTTACGTCCCAGTGGAAATAAGAATACATATATTTAACTTTTTAAAAAATTCTGGGAATGTTTACCACATAGTAGCCAGAAGAAAAATTGATAATGATAGTCTTGATTTCTCTTTAATAATAGCCCCTTAATTGGCATCCCTGGCTCCGGCTTGCCCCTTTCCAACTCATCTTCTACCCAAGTGATATTCCTAAAACCTAGGTATGTCTGGGTAGTTGCTCCGCTCAGAGATCTCCAGTGGTTCCCTACTGGCTCTAGAATAACATACAAACTTTTGTTATTTCCCAATCAGAATCTAGCCTGCCTTTCCACACTTGTTCCATATTACTTTGGGAGAACTGCATCCCAGTCAGACAGAGCTGCTTGCTTTTTACACATGATATTCTATCTCCTATCTCCACCCCTTTGTTCCTTTATGCCCAGCATACCCTATCTCACCTCAGTCTCTTAAAATCTCTGGCTCCCTTCCGTTCTCAGCTCCAGGGCCATCTTTTGCATCTGGCCTGTTATCTCTTAGGTGCTATTCCTCCCATAAATGTTTTTACTCAGTATACATTTTTGCTTCTTTTTTTTGAGGGGGAAAGGCAGGGCAATTGGGGTTAAGTGACTTGCTCAAGGTCACAGGGCAAGTAAATGTTAAGTGTCTGAGGGATTTGAACTCCGGTCCTCCTGACTCCAGGGCTGGTACTCTATTCACTGCGCCACCTATCTGCCCCTGAGCATACATTTTTTATTCACTTATCTATCTCTTTCCCTCCTCCCCAAGAGAATGTAGACCCCTTGAGCAGGACTGTTTAGTTGTTGTGTTTGTATATTCTGTCTGGCACAGTGCCTGCCATATAGTATCAGATGCTTAATAAATTCTTTTAAGAATCTCAAAGTAACTGACAAAATACTAATTAAGGTTTCGCATCGATTACCAAAGAGATAATCTGGCACTGGCTAGAAAACTTGCCCCAGAGCCAGGAAGATGTTAGTTAAAGTCCTTGTTATGTCACTTAACCTCTCAGTGCTCTGGACCAGTGTCAAACTCGTAGCCTACAAAACTCCTAATTAAAATGTAATTGGGAGGGGCAGCTAGGGCCCTGACGTCAGGAGGACCTGAGTTCAAATGTGGCCTTTGACCAGATACTTGATACTTACTAGCTGTGTGACCCTGGGCAAGTCAAAAATAAATAAAATATAATTGGGAAATGTTATATATAATATATATACACATATGTACATATATATGTATATGTAGTAGAACATAGATAATGCTCATTTGTGGTTTTGTTAAGTCAATATGTGGCTTCAAGGAGCTTATTTCCAGTAGAATTTGATACCACTGGTTTAGACAATTCTCTTAAGACCCACGAAGTTCCTACAAGTTCCTGTCCCAATCCTGATGCTTAAATACATTGGTTAGCCATTCATTATATGCACCTACCATAAGAAAAATAAGAGACCAGATCAAAATGTCTGCTTAGAGGACTGATCTTAGAGTCAGGAAGACCTAGGTTTAATTCTTGCCTCATACAAGTTTGCTGTATGATCATAGGCAAGTCACTTAAACTTTGAGGCAGCTCTTTAAAACTGTTAATTATAGACAAGGATTTGAAGGAGTTTCCACATATTAGAGTTCTCTACTGAGATGTATTCACAGATTTATACCAAAATAATATTAAATAAAAAATAAATGGTCCCTCTCCTAAATGAAGATGACTACTTGACCTTCTGACTTGACTTGAGCTGTTTTTCAAAGAATGGAGATGGAGTCAGTTAAATTTAACAAACATTTAAGTATCTACTGTGTTCTTTCAACATTGTCCCCCTTATGCCAAGGTCCTGCAATTTGTAGTATGGTTGACCAGGCCTAAAGATGCTTTTTGATTATGGATTTAGCATCTAAAAAGTTTTTTTATTATAATTGCTTAGTTTAAGCATAATATCTATGTTTTATTATATTTTTATTTTGTTAAATGTTTCCCAATTACATTTTAATCTGGTTCCACAGGCTCTAAGGAGGTGTTGTGGCCCCATGCAGCTTCAGGTGTTTGACGCTTATGTTTTAGAGGAGGAAAATAGGAATAGTATGTAGAAGTCACAAAAAGTGAGGTTTCATTTCAGTATGAAGATCTTGCTGATAGGTAGAACTGTCCAACAGTGGAGCCAGTATCTGCTTCAAGAGGCAGTGAGCTCATTATCACCAGAGGTATTTAAACACAGCCTAGATGACAATTTCCCAGGATACTATAGAAGATAGTTTTAGGTTAGGTAGGAATTCGAACTCTGAACTTTAAAAACTTTAAATGTTTTGTTTGAATACCTCTAGGAATTTTTCCCACTGGGTAGCTCTAATTGACTTCATATGGGTGAAACCTTACAAAATTGTGTACTTGAATAAATTAACCTTTAAATGCCATTATGCTGAAGACTATTAAGTTAAAGTTGAATCAGTAACAAAATTAGGCCACTGTCCTGTTGTTGTGGAAAAAGTGTTATGTGAGCTTGAAGGCAAGAAACCTGGGTTCATTTATGGGCACTGACATCTCTCTGACCTCTGGGAAATCACTTCTCTCTCTGTGCCTCAGTTTCCTCATCCATAAAAATAGGAATAACAATATTTCACTACCTACCTCAAAGAGTTGTAAGGAAAATAACTTTATAAACCTTAAAACAGTATATAAATATGAACTGTTGCTATTAGAGCTGTAGATGAATTTGTACTCTTGTGTGTATAAACTTTTTAAATGTAAGGATTTATTCTTGTCATTGGTTGCCCTAATGAAAACAGTCCTTGAGACACTTGCCAAGTATTCATATTTTAAGTTCTTTATTAGCTAGTATTCTACTAACCGACACTACCATATTGCTAGAAATTGGTAGTGGGTTACTTGTTATGATGAACTTGAAATATTGCAAAAACCTGAAAGACCTTGTTTTATCATTATAATGTTAGTGCTAAGTATTCAGATTCTTTGGAAATTAGTTTTAAATAACTATCCCTTCCTTGTCTTTAAGATGAGGGAACTGGTCTAAATCTGGGACTTTTAACCTGGGGTACATGAACTTTTAAAAATATTTTAATAGCTGTATTCTTATAAGTGGTTTTCTTTGTAATTATCTGTATTTTAGTTTATGCATTTTAAAAACATTCTTCTCAGAAGGATCCATAAGCTCCATCAGAAGCCCAGGTCATGAAAAAAGTTTGAGTCATTGGACTAGGTAGTGATTTTTAAGATCCTTTTCAGCTCTAAATCCTACTAACTATGAATTAATACTCCACTAACCAAAATATTTGATTATGTAAAACCCTTGAGTTCCATTAAGAAGATTACTGTGTTCCTATTAGAGAAATAAAGCAAAGGGCAAGGGAACTGTAGTGGATCACAGTAGATAGGACACATCCAAGTTTAGCACCTGTCTCCTTGACAGCTGTGTAACCCCAGGAAAGTCCCTTAACCTCTGTGATCCTGTTTCCTCACTGGTAACCTGATGATAGTACTTGCTTCCAAAGGTTTTTCCAAGTCTCTAGTGAAATAATATATGTGAAACATTTTGCAGACATTAAAGCACTGTAAACATTACTTCTCTTAGGAATGCCTGCCATAGAACTTTAGTGTTAAAATGAACATCTTGTGTAGTCCAGCCCCCTCATTTTACAGATGAGGTAGACAGTTGAGGCCCCAGATTACTTTATGTGATCATAGGAAATTAGCCAGTGGTAGAGCTAAAACACAAAATTGGTTCCCCAGTTTTCTGTCGCACCAATCAATGTGCTTTTCATTAGGCCATGTTGTGTCCCTAAATACTATGCCTTATTTTGGCTAAACTTGATCATCCTAGAATAGAGAAAAGCACAGACTTTTAAAAAGAATTTAAGCTAACCTAGTTGTACCTACACTGACTATGTACAGATGTACAGGTAGGAAGACTGAGGAAAATCAGGAGTGATGGGAAGGTTTTTTTCCCTAAATTTTTTCCTTATTTTTTGTGGGATAATAGTGGGGATTGGAAGTTCTTAAAGGGAGAGGATGATTGATTTTCCATATGCAGAGTTTTAGTCAGTAAGCTGGTCTCCAAGGAAGAAGAATCTTAGAAAACACTGTCTCTCTACTGCTTTCTCCAACCTGGGAATTAGGCTTCCATTTGTTTTCACCCTATCAACCCAGCACCTTTCCTACTCTTCTGCTTTCAAAGTTGTTTGCTTGGCTTTCATGAATCTTAAAACCTTCTCCAGAGCCACTGTTCCCGAATATCTTGAGTCTGTTCAGCCTTTTGACACTGAAGAGGGAAGGACATGGAAGTAGTTAGGATAAAGCTAAAAAAGTAGATGAGTGACATCTTCGAAAGGCAGTAGGTGGCATGGGGCAGGAGTGATAAATTCAAAGTATAGTTAATTGTCCACAATAATCCAGGAGATTTAAGCATCCACATATTACCAAATGCTAAAGTTCTTAAACATTTTCCACTTAGCTATTTGCCTGATTTATCAGTTGCTCAACCTTGCTCCCAAAAATAAACTAAAATAATCTGTTGTTTTTGTTTTTCTTTTTAAGAGAGAGAAACCTGAAGACTGAGCAAATGGTTTATCGAAAGGCAGGGAATGTTTCCTTGAGGAAGTTGCATCTGAGTTGGGGCTCAGTAGAAGAAAACTTTAATGAAAAGAGATATTTATTATTTCTAGTCTAAGATGCAGAAACTGAGTTATAGATAGTTTAATTATTTGCTCCACAATTTACTATTAAGATTTATGGATATTATAAAAGAGAATCTAAACTAATTTGAAAAGAATTATTTTTGTTTTGTTTTTTTTTTTTAATTCCAGGGAATAGAAGAGGCTAGTAAATAAAGCTGGGGAAAACTCCAGTACATTCATCTGGCTGCTTGGATAAGTCTACAAAATATGTAAACAGTACATGTATAAAACTTTCAAGTTAGTGAAATTCCATTGAGACTTCTGTATCTTGTCCTTGCGATATTTTTTCAACTTTTAAATCTGTTGTTTCTCCCTATTTTGTAACTTATTGAAGGTTTAGGCATGCAATGTTATCTTAACAGAAGGAAAACAGAATTTCAACCAAAGAAGCTAAAATATCACAAGAAGGTATAAGATAGGAGCATATACATTTATAGATCTGGCTGGTAAAATTTGGTTTGGTAATATTTGCTAAGATCCAGATATGAGCATTTAAAATTGTATGATGTATGCTATTGACTGATTCAGTATTTATGGTTTCTCATATTTGCTGCCTCTTGTTTCCTAATGCTGTTTCTACCCTGGTAGTTCCCATTTCTTTTTCCTGCCCTACTTTGCCCCAATGTATAAAGTATGGAACCTCATTTATAACTTGTTAAAAGGAAGATTAACAGACTTTTAAAGACCATTAGCATGTCCACATGATTTTCTGATCTCAGAGGAAGTGAAAATGCCTTGAAAAAAGGAGAGTTTTGGAAGAAAAAATAACTACCCTCTAAAGCATTCTATGTTAGGGAATAAATATTGAGATTTTTCTGTATTTGTGGGGAGTTTTTAGATTCTAGCACTTGAATATGGGAAAAAGAACCTGGATTTTTGTAATATGATTGTCTTATAGGAGCTGCTACAATGTCCCACCAACCAGTGAGTGACACAACTGAAAATGGGGATTGTTCCAAGGGAAGCACAGGAAATGGACCTCAGAATTTGGCTCATCCAGACCTGGATACATTCACTCCAGAGGAGATGCTGAAACAGATGAAGGAGCTCCTTATTGAGAACCACCAGTTAAAAGGTGAAAGATAACTGGCCTCTAAATTTATCTTTATTTCTCATGTTTCCCTGTGCCTTTTGAACTATAATCTCATTGTAAAGACCTAGGAATTGGATTTTTTTTATAGTTCACTTTCTCTCTGTTTCCCTGGGGAGAAATGTCTGTAGAATTTGGCTTTTGACAAGGTTGGACCTCTCTCTGTTGTTTAGCATTCACACATAGGTTAGAACTGAGTATTCATCTGTAGCAAACTTTAAAAAAATTTAAAGCAAAAGACATGCTAAATAAATGCTGTCTTTTTAAGAAAAAAACATGTCTATATTATCTCTATTCCAGAAAGGTCCTGGAATCCAGTTTAGGACCCCTGAACCAATTCTTAATCTGCTGTAGAATATCTCACATTCTTAGTGGGGCTCTATCATTTAGTGTTCCTGAAGCTCTGAAGACTGAAATAGGCCTATTCCACCCTTTTTTTTAACCAGCTCATTAAACCTTTTTCTTGCTATTCCTTGAGCCTAAGTTGAGCTTTTATATCCAAGTAACAGGGTTATCTATGGAGAAATTTAATTGGGTGACGTTATCCTTCAAATTACTATATTGGTCCACTTCTCTGGTCAACTGATACCCTCATTGTATACAGAGGCTATGAAGCTAAATAACCAAACTATGAAGGGACGGTTTGAAGAGCTTTCAGCCTGGACAGAAAAACAAAAGGAAGAGCGTCAGTGTTTTGAGTTGAAGTTCAAAGAAGTCAAGGAGAGCTTGTTATCTTTGAGTAATGAAAATGAAACTCTGAGAGCAGAAATTGAAAACCTTAAAGGGAAAAAGGAAAGGTCTTTTGAGGTAAGCAAAATATATTCATGTTTTTTTTTTTAAAATTCGCTGTAACAAAATCTAATCTGTGTTGTAATGGACTAAAATCTTTGATCATTCTGGTTGTGCTGGAGTTAATTTTGTATTGTTTATGCAGAAGTTTTCCTGAGGAAATTTATTCATAAACAAGATAATGGGGAACATATTTAACTTCTTTTAGGGAATGTTGCTTATACCATTTACAAATGACAGGTCAGGCCTCTAGATCTCTGGTACTTGTAGCCTCCCCAAGAGACTGATTCATGGCTTGAGATCTGGAGTTCTGAGCTGTAGTAAGGCTAAAGCAGATCACAAAGGGCATCCTCACCAAGTTTAGCATGTCCATGGAAGGGTAAAGCAGCCCAGGTCAGAAAAGCAGTGGGTTGGAGCTTCCTGCAAATCAGCAATTGGGGTCAGGCCTATGGATGACCGTTATATATCCAGACTGGAATATAGCTAGGGAAGATCCAGTCTCTCAGAAATGAACAAATAAGAAAAAAAACAACCCCAAAACATTTTTCTATTCCATCTAGGATGTTTAGGACTCCCTCTCCTTGGTAATAAAAGCATGTCTTTGAAAGTCACATGATAGCATTTTTAAAAATTAAGTTTTTTTGTTTATTTGTATTGTCCTGTCTATATAATCTAAAACTTGAAGGTTGTTTTCTTAGTTTTCAAAAAATGGTTTGAAAGCTTTTTTAAAATGTCATTTAATATCCTTTAATTAATCTTAATAAAGCTAACCTTACTAAAGCACAAACAGCTCAAAGAACCTGAAGAAAAAAAAATTCTTACCCAAGCTTGTACCCATGTATACATTAAGTATTGGATACAGCATGTTCTCAGGATTATAAGACAGTACCTCACTATGACACCATGGAGTTGGGGATGAAAAAGGATTTCTTTCCTGAACTCTCTTCCCTTATTTCAAAGAACCATGAATGGGATTTTATTTACTTAAGTGTATCATCCTATGATTATTCTCCTTTTTGAGATTTTTCCCAAAATCAAGAATAGGAATTCTTTATCAGAAGTCTATAAACATTAAAAAGAAAATGAAAAACTGTTTCAATATAACTGGTTTCCTTGGTAATCCTATATAGTTTATATTATGCATTGTAAAACATTATTCTGAGGAGTTCATAGAATTCACCATGCTGCCAAAGAAATCCATGACACAAAACATAGAATTTTTCTCCCAGTAAAGATTAAAGTACTAGGTTGGGGTAAAGCACCAGTTAAGGGGGTCAAGTGAGTTCATGCTTATATTTTGCTTTTACCATGAATTTGATCAACTACTAATTTTTGGACAGATGGGGAAGAAACAACAAATGAATGAATGAGAGAGAATTAAGGAAAGGGAATGTTGAGAGCAGTAGAAGGGATGGAAGCTTGAGTGTTACACATGATGACAAAGATCACAGGATCATACAATTAGTGTTGGAAGGAACCTTAGAAGTCACTGAGATCTAATGGTAGCCATCTCCAGGACCAGGGGGAAGGGAGGAGGGAAGAAAAAAAAAAAAAGAAATTTCTATGATAATTCTGATGTATATTTGAAAGGAATAGCAAGTTGTGCTTAGTAGATTTGCAGTTTCATGAACAATCATCTTTTTTTTATTGTACTATGTTATGGAAATGATTGTTTTATTCCATGAATTAAAGAAAGTAAAATAAACATTTTTTGATAAGTCACTGAAGCCAACACTTCACTTTATAGAGGAGGTAAGCAACGAAGTTACCTGACATGCTCAGAGATCACACAGGCCGTAAGAGGTAGAACTGGCATTTTGTTGAAAAGCTGATGGTTAAATGGCCCACCCACAGACTAAGAAAAAATCCACATGTAGTATCTCCTAGAAGCAGACCTGTCAGTGACTCAGCAGAGATCACTTTTGCTGTATTTGATAATTCAACCTTTATGTTTCAAAGGATGTTAACTTGCTACTTTGGAGTTTGTCATCAGTTAAGTTTGTGGAAGGTCAAGATGAAATGGCAATTTCACCTGGAAAATATGAGCAATACATAGCATATTGTTTTAGAAGAAGAAAATCAAGTTTATCTTTCTCCTCCTTTAGCCTTAAGAGAGCTGACAGTTGGCTTTAGCTTGCAGTGAACCAATCACATTGTAGTTTGAGAGGGAAGATTCCACAAACAGTCTGTTTGGGCAGTTGCCCACAAGTTTCAAAAGAGACCTTGAATTGAGGGACATTGAGATCAGAAGCTAGGGCCTGGATGGCTTCTTCTAAAACAGGAAGCCAACAGAAATGAGCTACAAGGAGGACCCAGTAGTGAGGTGGTAGATTCCTCGGGAGAGTAACTGCTAGTGTCATCTTTCTTTCTACTTTGTCATCTTTTTCTTCCTCCAAACCTTGCTTTCCAGCTCCATTTTCTCCATACTTTGGCCTAAATTTCCCTTTCATAAAGTAACTCCCTTAAAGTATTAATTACTTAGGCCATGCTCTCCATTATTCTGTTCTTTGTTTCAATCTTCTTTTCCTCAATTAAAGTTTTCCGGCCCTTAATAGCTTGAGGTTTTGATTGCCCCATGAAGCTTCATTGAATAACATAAAAATTATCAGAAAGCATTTACATCCCTAATTGTATATTCCCTAGGCTAGATTAGGCAGTATACAGATTATATAGAATTGTTCCTCCCTTATGTGGCTCTTTAAGGTTTACAAAGGATTTGCCTTTAATAACTTAAATTCCAAGATTAAAACACATGTATGAGACATAAAGATACAAAAGAAATGTTAAATCAATACATGATGGGTCAGACAACTATAGAGTTTTGAAACAGCCAACATGTATATATCCTTGGTATAGGATCTTGGCATGCAAAGGTCTACTTTGCTTAAGTTTAGATATCTTTTTTTACTGACTGTCAAATAATCCTGCATTTTACCTAAACAGGAATATCAATAATTGATTTTGAGGCTAGAGAGAGAAATAACATAGTAAACTATGGCCTTTTTTGATTGTGTGGTCTTCTCAATGTGATGAGTTAGTGCCTGTGGGATGACAGCTTCTGTCTTTATTTTCTGGAACTAGATGTATTAGATTATAAGTTTTTTAAAGGCAAAGATTATGTCATTTTTCATCTTTGTATCACCAGTGATACAATGCCTTGTACATAGTAGATACTTAATAGACATTTGGTTTAGAATTAAAATTTGAATTTGATTGTTCCATAATTCCAATTTCCAGCACAGCTTCTATCCAGTTGATTTCCAAGGTCATAGATTTAAAGCTCAAATGGACCTTAGGGGTCATTAAGCCCAGTATACTCACATTATAAATAAAAAAACTGAGGCCCAGAGCAGGTAAAGGAATTGCCCATGGTTACAAAGGTAGTAAGTGGCAGAGCCAGGATTTGCACCTCTCATCCCCTGACTAGATACAGCATTCTTTTCTGCCACTCTAGACTGTCAGCCTTTTCTTTCTGAGCATAACATGGTTTCCATCTTCTTATTTTTGAAAACAATATTTATATGATTATCATATGGTACTTTTTAAAATTGCCAAATGAAAGTAAAGATTTTTAGTTGGGGAGAGAGATGGCCTGGGAAATGAGTTTAATGCTTGGAATGCATCAAATTTGGTGGTCTGTTTTTTGTTCTATTTGCTAATCTGCTTAGCATAACTTGTCATTCTCAGGATATCACTAGTGACTCCAGGATTCCCAGGACCGTGATAGACCAAGAAATGGAACAATTAAAGACACAAGTTACTCGTCTTCAAGCTGAGAAGGCGGATTTACTCGGTATCATATCAGAATTACAGCTCAAGCTGAACACAGGCTCTTCTGAAGACTCATTTGTTGAAATTAGAATGGCTGTAAGTTACAAGTTAAAGACAAGGGAACTATCTTTTGTCACTTTTCTTTCTGATGGAGAAAAGATAAACGATGCCCCATTTTGGTGGCATGAGAAATTTAAGTACAGCCTCCTTGATGTGGGGAATTCATTCCCCTTTTTAAAAACTTCTCTAAAATATTTGAGATGAAATATTGGTTACTTTTCAAAATCAGAAGAGTTGCTTTGTTTTTAAATAATGAGCAAAGAAACATTCTATAATTGAATTAAAAGGAAGACATTACATTAAGAACTATTCTGATTTGGTTATTAGTCTGGGCCAGCAGAATGGCATTAGATGTTTCATAGATGATCTTTATCTAGTTCTCTCAAACTAGGATTTACATGGTATCACAAAATTAAATATACTAACAGATCCTGCATGTCTGACACATGCTTTTTCCTCAAAATTTTTTTGGAAGGAATATGTATCACTATATTATTTAAATAATCAGAAAACATGTTAGGCAGCAAAAAATGAAGTTAAACTCTGAGGGAGCCTGTGCTCTGTTATGGCAAGATGAGATTGGATGGTGGGTCTAAAAGATCCCCAGAAAGAAAGATTCATTATCATCTTTCCTGTCTTTTCTAAGACAGTGTTAATATCTTTTAAAGGAGAAGAGATAAAATATTTGTCTCAGTAAAAGAACTAAAGTATGTGGGTATATGTGTAAAGAAAGAAAGGGGTAGCTAGGTGACGCAGTGAATAGAGTACCAGCCCTGGAGTCAGGAGAACCTGAGTTCAAATCTGGCCTCAGACACTTAACATTTACTAGCTGTGTGACCTTGCGCAAGTCACTTAACTCCAATTGCCCTACCATTTCCCCTCCAAAAAAAGCAAAAGAAAGAAAGAAAAACAACCTGTGTTCCAAAGAACCAGTCATTTTGGTGGCAACCAAAAATACTAGTATAGTATCTGGCAAATTGGTGCTTAAAAATAATTGTTGATTTTTTTTTTATGATCAAATTAAGAGTCGCTAAGGTATGACTTTAGTATAGTAAATGAAGCAGGCAGCAAATAAAGTACAGTAAGTACTATTTGAAAATAACTTCCATAATCAACACATCTAAGCCACCCTAATTTGGATGATTTATAGCCATAAAATTAAAGAGATTTTATAGCTCTTCGCTTGAAAATAAAGTTAAACTTTGTACCTAAAGCCTTTCTGCGAGTTACTGAAGTTTACTAAAAGCTGATGGGTTTTTATGAAGAGCTTTGTTTGGTGCAAATAAATTGATAAATTCAGAAAAACCACCCACTATATTAGAAGTTCTTATATGAAATTCCTTCTTTTGAAGCTCTTGATTAGTAAGACATTTTTCTTCACAGGTGAATAATAATCATATTGGCCCTCAAAGCTAGGGTAAAAACATTTTTCTTGCTTCAGTGAATTGGAAATATTGCTTAATAATCTGAAAGACCCCATGCAATAAAAATAATTTATAACATTTTAATATTTTTGGAAGATTTTTCCTTTGTGCATATTGTAATGTAAATGTATTTTGATGTCAGTTGTAGCTTCTTAGTTTTTCTTGTGCCCTAAAGATCATGCAGTCTATAATATGTATCTAACAAGAACCATCTTGGGAAAGACATCCTACTCTGTTAACCTTATAGGGTGGAAAATCTGTCTCCTCCATTTTGGTTATAGTAACTTTGAAAGACAGGAGCGAGTTGTGAGGAGACAGAACTAGCATGTGTGCCTTATTGCTTGAAGGGAAAGAGGGACTACTAAAGAAGGAGGCAAGAGTTTCTCTTTTTTAAGGCCAAATTTACACCTTTACCTTCTGAGTGACTTTGCAAAAAGGACCTTAATTCATTGTGATCTTGAATAAAAAGGGCAAAGTTAGCTTCTATTCCCTTTGAATGAATTAAACATTTTAAGTACTAAGAATTTTCTTGGTTCCTTGAATTGAGTGTCTTTAAAATTCTTTATCTATTCAGTTTCCCTCATTTGATTGTAAAGATAGAGCATATGTCTTTGATATCTGTTCATTGTTAAGACTGCCTATGATTTTTTTTTAATTTCACAGGAAGGAGATGAGGCTGAAGCTCTAAAAGAAATCAAGAATGGTCCTGGGTTGATAATTCCTGATCCCATTGACAAGTAGGTAGAATATAATATATCAAAAAAGTATTATAGTGAGAAACCTTGTAATTATTTTGACTTCATCCTCTGGTGGGCAGAAATGTAATTTTCATGTATTTATACTACTAATCCTTGGAGAAGTTTGTGTTTAAATGTGATTTGCTATAACAGTAAAAATGAAGGAAAAAAACTATAACGGTATTTAGAGTTGCCTTAAAGACCAGCTAATGTATGTTAAAGAGAGAGGACCAGGCTTTTTATGTTCCCCAGACAAGAGGAGAAAGGATAAAAAGGCGAAACAACTCACTTTCAATCAATAGATCTTTTGGTAGAAATTGGAGTAGAATCCATGTTTCCTGATATCTACACCAGTGAATTCTCCAATATCGGAAAAGGGGGCATCTTTAGAACCCATCATTTGCCGCTTCCCATCCTTCACTTATCCTACTCATCCAGTAGCATGACTAAGGACTTTATAATCTTGCACATGAATGAGTTGTATTACTTTTAGTGTGTATTGGGTGAGGAGGGTGGCCTGTATAACCTGAGAAGTGTCTTGGTTAGTGGAAAGAATGATGGACCTGGAGGTGGGACACCTAGAGTTTGAATCCTGCTTATGACATTTAACAGTAGTATGACCATGGAGAAGTCACTTTACCTATTTCCTTGTCTTTAAAATGGAGGTAATGGTATTTAGCTTGTCCTGACAGAATTATTTTTTCAACGTTGGAGTGCCACATAAACATGAATTTATTATCTGTCCCAACTAAACATTAGATGGGTGATATGGGCATGTTGGGCAGGTAGGTGGTGCAATAGAGTCCTGGGCCTGGGAGTCAGGAAGATTCATCTTTTTGAGTTCAAGTCTGACCTGACATTTACAAGCTGTGTGACTTTGGGTAAGTCACTTAACCCTGTTTGCCTCAGTTTCCTCATCTGTAAAATGAGCTGGAGAAGGAAATGGCAAACCACTTCAGTATCCTTACTAAGAAAATCCTAAATGGGGTCATGAAGAGTTGGACATGACTGAAAATGACTGAAGTAGGGACACAGAAATGTGAGAGATCCGGACTGGGGTTAGGGAGAGGGGCTTAGTTAAAAGAAGAAATATAGAATGGAAACTCTTTTTCTCAAAATGTTTGAGAAGCAGTATAATGAATTAGTAGACTTCTTACTGTCAACCCTAATACAAGATGGTCTCTACTGGAGCACTACAGGGGTCTGTCATTGGCTCTGTGCTATTTAACAGTTTGGTTTTTTTAATGCATTATAAAAATCTGCAAATGACATAAGGCTGCACCACGTGGGAATAGCTAACACTTTAGATTACAATGTCAGCATTTTTAAAAGCTCCTGATAAGCTAGAACGTTGTCTTAGAAGAAAAAATTGACTAGAGATAAATAAAACTATTATATTTGTGAAGTTTTTTTTTTTTTTAACACAATATCAAATGAGAAAAGCAGTGCTGGATAAACAGTACTTTAATCTGAAGAAGATTAAGTTTTAGTGTACTGTAAACTTCATATGAGTCAACAGTGATGGCAGCCAAAAAAGTTAAGGAAATTTTAGGCTGTATTAAGACAACAGTGTCCAGGACTAGAAAGGTAATAGTTTCATTGTAGTCTGCCTTGTTCAGTGACACATTTAATAGGATAGAGGGCAACCAGATGGTGAAATGGCTTGCAAGCATGTCATATGAGGGTGAGTTGAAGAAACTGGTGATATTTAGTTTGAAGAGTAGAAGACTTAGGAGGAGATATGACTTTCTTAAAATATCTGAAGGATCGGGAGGTGTGGAAAAAGGATTAGGTTTATTCTGCTTAGTCACAGAGGACAAAACTAGAAGCAACGGGTAGACATTTTAGAGAGTCAGATTTAGGTTTCCTATGAGGAAAAACTGCCTAATAATTTTATAATCCAAAAGTGGCATCAGTTACCTTGAGGGGTTCCTTTTAGTAGAAATTTTCAAGCAAAAGCAGGATGACCCCTTTTTGTCAGGAAGAGGGGACTGTTAAGGAAGGGGTTGGACTAGATGGCCTCTAATAAGTCCCTTCTAATGCTGATTCTGTAATTTCTATGATTTAGAAATAAATGTCATTTAGTGATATTATCAGAGCTCTGCCTTTTAACGTCTTATCCATCCTTAATAGCCCAGTGCAGATGCTATATCTTCTATGAAATTTTCCCCAATCTTTACCACCTCTCTCCTCACAACTGGAAGTGATTTGTCCATCCTGTCATCTGACATTTTATGTTCTTTTTTTATAGGCCTATATTGTAAATGTAGTATTTTAAATTCTAAATGTAGTATTATCTGTGGATGTCTCCTCTTTCTTGCCAGCTCAAAGTCTTTATGAGTTAAGTTAGTCTAAAATGAACTAAATAATCTGAATTAATTAATAATCTAAACAGTTTTTTTGATACCTTCCTCAACTTTTTTCTTTTTTCCTCTGATGACTCCTTATTTTTTGTTAAAGGACTTTTCTAGCACTGAAAAGAGGGGGAAAGAAGGCAATTTTTGCTTGAAACTTCTGGGTAAATTTTCCTTCCTAATACATTTATTCTAAGGTGCTTCAGTGACATCATTAAAATTGATAAGAAGAAACCATTTTACTCAAACTAAAAATCAAACATTGTAATTAGAAATTTTTTTTAATTCCAGTGCTTTCCCTATGTTAATTATTTCCTGTTTATTCTGTATAGTTTGTTTTTCATATATTTGTTTGCATGTTACTTCCACTATTAGAATGTAAATTTCTTGAGGACAGGGACTGTCTTCTGCCTCTTTGTATCCTCAGCACTTAGCAGAGTGTCTGGCACATAGTAGGCACCTAATAAATGTTGTTTGATTGATAAGCAATTATCCATGTCCCATTTTGCTATTCTGTAAGAAAGATCCAGATTTAACTTCTTGTTGCCTATAAAGGATCCATCCCTGGGGCCCTACTGTTCTCAGACAGCTTACTGTAGGATTCCAGTTCCTTCTCAGAACACATTTTACTTTTGACAGACCCTCACCTCTTCCAGGGATTTAACCTGTTATAGCTTCCTAAATCTTCACCTGTCTCTTAAAACCTAACTTGAAATGTTAAACCTACAGAACCTTTCTGGGTCCTGACTTCAGTTTATTACCCAATTCTATAATTCCCAGAACTCACCCTTAGTAAAAAAGAAAACCTTCTCTTTGCACAACATATTTGAGAGGGAAACAAAAATTGTGAAGACATAGTTCTAGCTCTCAAGGAACTTCATGTAGTAGTGGAGATAAAACATGTAACAAAAACCTAGACTACAAAATGGAACTTAAGTGCATAAGAGAAGTGCTAGTGAAGTGCTATGAGAAAAGAGGAACAGTCCCTTTGGGTGAGTAAGCCCAGCTTGGATGTTACAAGAGCATTGTTTTGTATTCACTTTGCTGTTTTCCTTTAAAAACAGCAGAAGAGATTGATATGGGAATTAAAACCGTATCAGTGAGTAAGAGCTGATGAATGGGTAGCCTGTTTAAAACAGACAATGTTTAAAGGAAATAATCTATTTTAAGTTATAACACTTTTACTTTCTGATCCAGATGTTTTAACTTTTTGTTCTTTAATTTTACTAAAAAACAATGCTTGTTTTCTACATAGGAACAAATCTGTGGATGGAGCAAAGAATTATTTGGAATCTGAGGAATTAACTGTTAGTCAGCTTCTACTGTGCCTCAGGGAAGGAAATCAGAAGGTGGAAAGACTTGAAACTGCACTCCGGGCAGCTAAAGACAGGTATAAAACCTATATACATTATATTTAGAATACTTTCAGGTCCTCTTAATTTTTACAAAAGATTTTTTTTTAATGTGAAGTACAAAAGTCTATTTTCTTAGCATAAGAGTTGTTTTCCTTGCCTAATAGCATCACTATGAGATTCCATTGTGCTAATGTATTTTAAGATGCTTTTAAAGTTATGTGTGATGGTGATGATATGAAGTGATAGTTATATCTGATAGTTATATCTATTGACATATGACTGTTAATTTCATGAGAGTAAGGCTAATACTACTACTTAAATATGATTAGAAAATTCAGTTTGCCCAAAATAACTTCAGATGGGAAAGGTTTAAATTAGTTATTTCAACTTTAATCTGCTATTGACAGTCTGGGTTGGACTCTTTTATATTTTCCCTGTGGCCTGCTTATTAATCAGCACCTTTAAAAAAACCTCTGTTGACTAGCTACTAAATTTTATCAGTGGCCCATGTCTGAACAGCATGATACTTTTTGCTTGGCCTCCATAGGAAGGAAGTAGGAATTTGTTAGCTGTGGAGAAGAAGATTTATTCTTCATATAATAAAATATTTTCTTACATTTAGAGCTAACCAGAAGTGTAATGGTCTTCAAGCAAAGGATGGATGATACACTTGTTGGGGGAGTTAGAGAAGGGATTCTGGTATAAGTACAGGTTGGACTGGAGGGTCTCTGATGTCCTATCTAATTTGGGCCCCTATCACAAGACTCTAAAATGCACTTCTTTAAAAGCTCTATTTGGTACCTTCATATTATGTGATTGGTTATATCATCTCTAATTAGTTGGTTGAACCAATGAACATATTAGCAAAGCTGGAGAAGAAATGAAAAATTGCACCTCCTTTCTTTACTTGGAGAGGCAGGAAGTTGTGGGTATGGAATGTTACCTATTCAGTCAGTTTGCCAATTAGTTTTGTTTAACTGGTTTGGTTTTTTTTTTCTTTATTAGGAAGGGCTCACTGGAAGATAGGGCAAGGAAAGAAAGCTATATCTTAAAATGACTGATTTAGAAACTAAAAAATATCAGTAAATCTTTTTAAAATAAAATTAAAAATATTTAAAGTCAGAAAAGAAAAAATGATTCTTTTTTACATCCCTATTAGTAAGGCTAATTATTGTTTGGTGGTGGTCTTTGTTTTTCAAGAGACTGAAAGGTAGTTTGGCCTAGTGGATAGAGGGCCAGATTTGGGGTCAGGAATATCTGGGTTTAACCGATAATTGCCAACTTTGTAACTGTCTGCAAGTCATGTAACCTCCTTGAGCCTCAGCTTTCTTTAAGGTTCAAAGTTATGGAGCAGTCAGAAAGAGTTCTCATACTGGCAAAACTGCCAGGTCTTGAAAGGGGATGTTTCTAGTTCTTGGTTCCTTAGATCCTTAATGGCCATTAGCAATCAAAGTGTATTTTAGTTAAGTAGATCCATAACACAAAAATTTACTAATTGTATTATTTTAGCATGATCAGTATGCAGAAACTATCTTATACTGCTGCTATCTTCAGATGAAGTATTACTCTGTGTTGTAGTATGGATGATCAAGTGGAGTTTAGTCCTTCAGATTATAGCCAGTGATCTAGGGCTACCCTTTAGGGTAGATGACTCTCTGTCTCACCAAGGGCACCATGAGAAAGAGTGACCAAATCAGCCTTGAAATGACATTGACAGCAATGGAATTCCTCTTCCACAAAGTGTATCTTTTTCTTGTCCTCAACTTAGTTCAGTATTTAAGAGGTGGGTGATTTTTTAAAAGATTTTTGTGAGCATTTCTCTGTCTTTTTCCTTATTCCCTTATTGCCCTATAGTCATTGACAAATTGGGACTGAGAAGTTCCCAAACTATAAGTATAGAGAGAATTTTGTTTGAGACTGGCTCTGAATTTAATAGTAAATATATAATATTTACTATATACTTAGATAATTATACTATATTGTGAGGATTAA
>CM053585.1:426636733-426677126 GCA_028646515.1 Pseudochirops corinnae
CCGTAGCTCTCAGGAAGGTGCTGGGACCCTTCCTACTTACTTCTGGCTGACTGGATAGTGAAGACTCCAAGACCGAAGCCCAAGATGGCGATCTGGATCCAGGCTGCTCAACGCGAGAGCACTGGCCTCAGAACAATCGCTTAGTCCCCCTGCTGTCTGCAGATCGCGGGCGGGAAGCTGCAATGCAGAGGCGAGTGCAAAACCTCTGCCTTTCGCTTTTCCGCTCTGGAGGCGTTTCGGCCAGACTGCTCCCCTCCCAACTTCGCAAGTCCCACTCGCAGCTGCCGCTAATCTGCTCACCAGAGAGGCTCCTCTGCTCCTCCCGTCCAGCCGCCCCTGGGGCACAGCCACGGCTTCAGGCCAGGCTGGTTTCGGTTTGCAGTGCTGATATGGTTTCTCGTAGCTGAGCTGACTTTAGTGGGAAGTAGCTTTGTGTGCGTTTTGGAGTTCTAGGATTGGTTTAGAGTCCTATTTTATGGGTATTTTGGGGTGGCTATGTGAGAGCTGCGCTATGTTGCTGCTGCTACGCCACCATCTTGGCTCCGCCCCCGCAATCTTTTTGATGTATTGCTGTACTCTTTACTAATATTTTATCTAAAATTTTTGTATCCATTTTCATTAAGGATAATGGTCTTTAATTTTATTTCTCTGATTGTCTCTCTGTGGCTTTGGAATCAAGATCAAATATATGTCATAGAAGGAATTTAATAATAATCTTTTTCCTACCTTGGCTAATAGTTTATATAATGTTATAAATAATTATTATTTTAATATTTTAAAGAATTCACTGGTAAATCCATATATTTTTTCTTTGGAGTTCATTTATTGCTTCTTCAGTTTCTTTTTCTAGGATTGGATTATTAAAATCCTCTAGTTCTGGTTCTCTTAATCTGGATATTGCATATTATTATAACTATTCACCTTTTTCATTTAAGTTATCACTACTATTAGCATATAAATGGATAATAGTTTCTTTTTTAAAAACTTTTTTAACATTCTTTTCTTTTTAAATTTTGAGTTCCAAATTTGCTCCCTCTTACCTATCCTCCATCCACCAAGAAGGCAAGCAAAATGATATCTATCAGTCATACATGTGAAGTCATGCAAAACATATTTCCATATTAGCCATATTGCAAAAACAAAGTAACAAAAAAATAAAGAAAGCTAGAAAGTTATACTTCAGTTTAAACTCAGAGTCTATTAGTTCTCTCTCTGGAGGTAGATAGCAATTTTTATCATGAGTTCTTTGGAATTGTCTTGGATCATTATATTGATAAGAGTAGCCATTTCTTTCATAGTTGATTATCATTACAACATTGTTATTACTGTACACAATTATTTCCTGGTTCTTCTCAATTCCTGTTGTATCCATTCCTATAGATCTTCCCATGTTTTTCCTGAAACCACACCACATGTCATTTTTAAGAGCACAGTAGTACTCCATCACAATTATTATGCTGCAACTTGTTCAGCCATTCCCCAACTCCTGAGCAATCCCTCAATTTCCTATTTTTTATCACCACAAAAAAAGAGCCGCTATAATATTTTTGCATAAATAGGTCCCTTTCCTTTTCCTTTGATCTCTTTGGGGTACAGATCTAGTAGTAGTATTGATGGGTCAAAGGATATGCACAGTTTCATAGCAGTTTGGGCATACAGACAGTTCTCGCTTTGCATAAATTCATATTATGCAAATACAGCTTCCCAGGGCTGGTGGCAGGACCTTGTGCCAGGCCAGACAATGCCTAACTGCAGTCCTATGTGTGCTGCAGTAGCTCTGTGTATGTCTCTTTCTGTTTCAGGTTTGTCTCTTGTAAATAACATTTCTGGATTCTGGTTTCTAATCCATTCTGCTAGCTACTTCTATTTTATAGGTGAGCTCATCCCATTGACATTGACAGCTATGATTCCTAACTGTGTATTTCTATCAACTCCATTTACTGTTGATCCTTCTCTCTTTTTATCCTGTCCCTCCACAGAAGTCTGTTTTGCTTCTGCCACTGCTTTCCTTAATCTACCCTTCCTTTTATCACCCTCTCTCATGTCTTTTCCCCTTCTCCTCCTAATTCCCTATTGAGTCACATAGAATTCTATACCCAAATGACTGTGTATATATATTCCCTTTTTGAACAATTCCAGTGAGAGGAAGATTCAGGCATTGCCCACCTGTATTTCCTCTTCCATAAAAGCTCTTTCTTGCATGCCTTTTTTATGTGAGAAAAAAATCTCCCCATTCTACTTCTCCTTTACCCATTCTCACTCTCACTTTTTTTTGGAAAATCATCCCAATATAATTGACTCACAGTCATGCCCTTTGTCTATGTAAATCCCTAATAAATAATATGATAGTAAATAAAGAATATTTATTATTTATTACTTGTACTATTTATTATTAAAATTGATATATAACAATAATAAAGTTAATAACATAATAATAAAATTCTTAAGAGTTACCATCAAGTGTCATTTTCCCATATAGAAATGTAAATAGTTTTAACATATTGTCTCTTATGATTTCTTCTTGTATTTGCATGTCAGATTTTTTGTTCAGGTCTGGTCTTTTCATCAGGAATGCTTGAAAGTTGAAAGTCATCTATTTCATTAAATAACCATTTTTTTCCCTTGAAAGATTATACTCAGTTTTGCTGAGTAGTTTATTCTTGATTGAAATCCTCACTCTTTTGTCCTCCCAAATATCATATTCTAAACCCTCTGCTCCTTTAACATGGAAGCTGCTAAATCTTGTGTAATCTTGACTGTGGCTCCATGATATTTGAATTGTTTCTTTTTTGACTGCCGTATTTTTTCCTTGATCTAGGAACCCTGAAAATTGGCTATAATATTCCTGGGAATTTTCATTTTGGGATGTCTTTCAGAGAATGATTGGTAGATTCCTTCCATTTCTAGTTTGGGCTATGGACCTAAGATAGCATGGCAGTTTTCCTTGATGAGTTCTTTCTCTTTTTTTTTTTTTTTTTTGGAGAGGGGGAAGGCAAGGCAATTTGGGTTAAGTGACTTGCCCAAGATCACATAGCTGGTAAGTGTATCAGGTGTATGAGGCCAGATTTGGATTCAAGTCCTCCTGACTCCAGGGCCAGTGCTGTATTCACTGCACCACCTAGCTGCCCCAGATGATTTCTTAAAATATGATGTCTAAGCCCCTTTTTTGACCATGGCTTTCAGGTAGTCCAATAATTCTTAAATAATCTCTACTTGATCTTTTTTCTAGGTCAGTTGTTTTTCCTTTGAGATAGTTCACATTTTTTCACTCTTTTGACTTTGTTTTATTGTTTCTTGATGTTTCATGAAATCATCTGCTTTGAATGCCCAGGTACAATTTTTAAGGAATTATTTTCTTCAGTGAGATTTTGTACCTCTTTTTTGTTTTTAACCATGGGACAGGTAGGTGGCACAGTAGTCAGGAAAATCTGAATTCAAATCTAGCCTCAGATGCTAGCTGTTAGACCCTGAGCAAATTACTTATCATATTTGCCTCAGTTTTCTCATATGTAAAATGAGCTAGAGAAGGAAATGGCAAATCATTCTAGTATCTTTGCCAAAAAAATTACAAGTAAGGTCACAAAGAGTCAGGCATGACTGAATTGACTGAACAGCACCAATTCTGTTTGGCCAATTTTGCTTTTTAAAAAAGGAGTTCTTTTTTATAGTGAATTTTTGTGCCTCTTTTACCATTAGGCCAATTTTGTTTTTTAAGGTGTTATTTTCTTCAGTAATTTTTTTGTGCCTCTTTAACCAAAACAATTCTCTTCATAATTTTCTTGCATCATCCTCATTTCTTTCCTCAGTTTTTCCTCTACTACTTTTATTGCTTTCTTTGACTCTTCCAGGAATTCTTGTTGGGCTTGGGTCCAATTAGCATTTTCCTTTGAGGCTTTGCTTATAGCTCTTTTCACATTATCGTCTCCTTCTGAGTTTGTGTCTTGGTCTTCCATGCCACCTTATTAGTTTTTTATGGTCAAGTCCTTTTATTTTTTAAAAATTATTTATTTATATTTGTTTTTTGCTGTTTGCTCATTTTTCCAGCTTATTTCTTGACTTTGAACTTTACGTTAAAGTTGGACTCTGCTCACCTGAGGGTAGAGAGACCTTGTCCCAAGCTTCAGGCTTTTTCGGCTACTGTTTTCAGAGCTAGTTCTGTGGGTTTGCAAGTTTTCAGTACTTCCAAGGTACCATATGATCTAGGGAAAGATGTGGTAACTATTGACAGTCTCTGGTCTTTACCCTTCCAAGAAGCGCCCTTACTCCCCTGGCAACCACAAGTGTGAGTGTTCTTTTTGGCCCTGGAAATGTGACCAAGTCATCAACTCTCCTGCAGCCACAAGTGATAGTGCTCTTCTCTACCTTTGAACTTAGACCAGGGTTTCTGTTGCTTTAACTGACCACAAGTGCTCCTCTCTGCCCTAAAACTATGACCCAGAACTACTTATGGGCAATAGAGTTTCCAATCAGTACCAGCTGCACCCAGTGTCTGCAAAGGGTTGCCTGTAATCACTTTCTGACCAGTTTTCTAATTCCCTTACCATCTGTGGGCTTAGAGCTCCTGAAGCTGCTACTGCTGCCACTGCCTCCAAGGCCTGCCACTGGTGCTGCTAGAGTGTGCATGTACTTGACAGGCCTCCACCCTGGTGTGACAGACTTCTCTTGTCAAACTTCTTGTTGTCTTAGGCTGGAAAAATGTCTTACTCCAACCTTTTGTTGGCTCTACTGCTCCAAAATTTGATTTGGGGTGTCATTTTAAAGTTGTTTGGAGGGGAACATTGGGCGAGTTCAGCTGGGTTGCTGGGAAACTCCACTATATTGGCTAGAACCAGCAATATTATTTTGAATAATTTCCTTTAATTTTCATTTCTTATAAATGATTTTTTAAAATATTTGATGCTGGTGATTTGATTTTCCTAAATCAGACCAGCCAATTGTTTTTTTTAATTATTTTATCTTAAACAGCTTCTAGTTTTAAATGGTCATTGCATCTTTTTTTAACATCCAGTTTTATTTATCTCTTCTTTGGTTTTCAGAATTTCTATTTTGGCTGTTATTTTTTTTTTAATTTGCTGATTTTCTAGTTGTTTTTTTTAGTTGCATACCCACTTAATTGATTTGGTTTTTTTTTAATAAAAATTATATAATGTATGTTTCTAAACAGTCTTTAATTGGCTTAGCCTGTGGAAGAGGAGGGGAGAGAAATCTCTGTTCACTTAGCATTGTAAAGGGAACGCTACGTGGCATAGTGGCTAAAGTGCTGGGCCTAGTGTCAGGAAGACTCATCTTCCTGAGTTCAAATCTGGCCTCAGACATGAAGCTATGTAACTGTGGACAAGTCATTTAATCCCCTAGTTTCCTTATCTGTAAAATGAGATGGAGAAGGAAATGCAAACCCCTCCAGTATGTTTGTCAAGAAAACCCCAAATAAGGTCACAAAGAGTTGGATGTGACTAAAACAGCTGAACAACATAAATCATAAATGTCCATAGTTTTATTCCTAATGCAGTCTCTTGAGCTATTCTTTAAACATCTGCTACCTATTGCCCTCCCTCTTTTGCTCCAGTATTGAAGTTTGTGAATGTGTTGATAGTCACTTGACAATGTGCTGAATTCTGTTTGATTTTTTTTTTCCAGGTAAAATCCATATATAGCTTGGGGGTATGGGTCAGAGGCAGACAACCCAACTACCATTATTGATCATACCTACAATAAGAAAAATGTAGAAGACTTGCTTCATTGGGGCCATCTCTGCTAACCTCTTCTGCCAGATATGCTTGTTATGCCTGAGGTCTTTTTACATCTGTGCTATGTCTCTGCTACTCATCCTCTACTCCTTGCTTCTTCTCCTCCACACCCCTACCTCCAGTGTGCCTGCTCCCACCTTTTCCCACTGGATAATATGAGCAGCAAACCCGCCTTTCCAGCAACAGTTTTTTCCTTAACAAGGAAGGAGTCATGCATAGACATCATCTTTTTTCTATCCTTTTCTTTCTTGTTTCTCTTTCTCCCCTTTCCTATGCCCTTCCCCACACTTCCCAGGTGGATCAGATCTACTCTTGTCTGCCTCCCATCCCCCATTTTGCCTTCCTCCACTATGGTGGGGCAACCAAGGTGGGATGAGGCTGTATGGCTTTTGGGCAAATAAGTTTTTGGGTTTTCTTTTGTTTTGTATTGTTTTTTAAAAGGGACAATACTATATTCAGTTCAAGTTGTGAAGAAAAATATAGATCAATGTTTTCAAATAAAATACAGTGACTACTTGAAGGGGGAGGAAATATGATACACATTATAAATTTGGGAATATACATGTTAGATATACATTTTCCCCCTTGGGACTGCTTTGACCGTATCCTAAAAGTTTTAGCATGTTGTCTCGTTTTCTTTGATGAAATTTTCTATTGTTTTTTGACTCAAAAATGCTTTAGGATTATGTTATCTAGTCTCAATCAATTTTTAATCCTTTCTTCAAATATAATTTCATGGCATTTGTATTCTGTAGTTACATTTACATGTGAGGTGTGTATGTCCTAGTACATGGTCAGTTTTTATAGAGATGCCAAGCATAGCTGAGAAATAATTATGAGATATCTATTGAATCTAACTTTTCTAAAATTCTGCTCAGGTCCTTTCTTGCTTACTGTTTGGTTTTATTTATCTAGGTATGAGAGTGGTATATCAAGGTTGCCCACTATTAGTTTCACTGTGTATCTTTCCCTGTAATTCAGTTAAGTTTTAAAGTATTTAGATGCTATGCCCATTTGGCACAAATGTTGATACTAATTCTATGCTGCTTAATGTGTATGCGATTAATATGCAATTTTCTTTGAGTCCTTAAGTTTCCTTGTTCATTTTTTCTAATCCAGTGTATTTTTATTGTTGCTATATCTGAGATGATCACTGCTTTTTTTAGTTTAACTGAAGAATAGATTTTACTCTTGTACCTTATTTTAACCCTGTATAAATCTTCGTGTTTTGAGTGTGTTTCTTGTAAGCAACATTGTTGGATTCTGCTTGCTAATACATTCTGCTACCCTTTTCCATTTATGGGTGAGTTTATAACATTTATGATCACTGTTATGACTATTAATTACACATTTCCCTCCATTCTGTCATGTTATATTTTCTTTTTCTTTGCTTTCCCTTCCTTGAGAAAGAAGGGAATGTTGAAGGAGTGTGCACAACACTAGTGATAGAGTCTGCTTCTGTTCTACTACTCCTTTTCTTTGCCCTAATCACAAGTTCTTACCCTTTCCTTTTATTCCACTCTTCATGGTCTAGCCTTTGAAGAAAGAGTTTGTTTTGCTTATAACCGATGCCTCCCTAAATCTTCTCTTTTTCTTAATTCCCTCTTTCCTTAATCTTTCTCTTACTGAGTCCCTCTTATGTTCAGTGTATTTCTACACTAAACTGTGTGTTCAACTCTCCTTTGACCAGTTTAGTTGAATGTTAGATTCATGTTGCTGCCTGTTTCCCCTCACCCCTTCCTTCCCTCCATGTTTGTATAATCTTCTCACACAGCAGAACTGTGATAGGTCCATTGCCTTCTTCCTCCTTTCTTTTAATGTGTTTGTATTTTCTTCCTTTTTTTCCCTTTTTTATCTTAATAAAAATATAACAAAACAGCTCCCACATTTACTTATTCGTTTCTCCAAGACTTTTGAAGACATTAGGGTTTTGAGGGGATACTTGCTTTTTCTCCCCATTAGAATGTAAACAATCATTATTTAATTCAAATGTATTTCCATTCTGCTTCTATTGATTCTTTTGTTTGTAATTCAGAATGTATTCCTAGTTTCTTCATTAGGAATACTTTGAAGTCCTTTATTTCATTAAAGCTTCATTCCCTGCACCCTGAGCCCCCACTCACCCACCCAGTGATTACATTCAGTTTTATTTTTGGTTATAAGTTTTTTACTTTTGCATCTGGAATATCATATTCCCTGCTCCTCTCTTAATTATAGTGAAAGCTGCCAAAGGTCCCACACTATTAGTTTTACAGCGTGTCTCTCCCTATAATTCAGTTAACTTTTAAAGTATTTAGATGCTATGCTGTTTGTCTTCTTAGTGCTTCAACTCTTTTTTCCTGATTATTTTTACAGGTTTTTTTTTCTTTTTCTTCAAAGCTCAGGATTTTGGCTATAACATTCTTGGGAGTATTAATTTTGGGATTTCTTCAAGGAGATGACCAGTGGATTCTTTCTTTTGTCACTTTGCCTTCTGGTTTTTAATAAGTCTGGGCAATTTTTGTTCATTATTTCTTGAAACATGGTACCTAGGCTTCTTGTTATAGATTACGTTTTCAGGTAGTCTGATCCTTCCTAGATCTCTCCTTCACTTGTCTTTTAATTTTGTTCCAATATATTTTGTATTTGGAATCATTGATCACTAATTTAATTTTCAAGGTGTCTTACTTGAGAAGGTTTTGTACAACCTGTAACTTAAGTTCTTTACAAATTAGGTCCTAATTGGTGCCAATTATGAATCCTCTGAAGTAGTCACATATATTTGTATGAATTGTGAATTCACACTATTCCAAGCTATAATTATGTAAAATGTGTTAATTTGTTCCAGCCCAATGGAAATAAGCAATTTGAATTCAAATAATGCAACCATTTAAGGGGGTTCATGACTTACATTATCTGGGATCTAGCTGTATTCTTTTTCCAGTTCTTTCCTCTAATATTCTCAATTCCTTTCCTGTTCTTTCTTCTAAATCTCTCCATTCATGTGATCATTTTTAAACTCTTGTTTTTATTCCTTTTTAGATTCCAATAGAGTTTTTGGCAAATGTACAGTTTTCTTTGAGGCTTTACTTTTATGTGATTTGGATTTATTTTCTTCTTTTCAGTATATTGAGCATCACAGGCTCCATAATATTTATCACTAGTATTTTCATGCGTTTATTCATTTTACTAGCCTTACTTCCTGAATTGGGATTTGTTGTTGTTGTTAGACCCAGTCTTTCTTATACTTCTGGAAGGAATGCTGACGCTTTCTTTGGTACCAATCTGTATAATCTGTAGTTTGGGTAATGAGTACCATGTTTTTCAAGGACTTCAGGAACAGCTGTAGTCAGCTTACTACTTCCTCTCACTTCATGATCTTGAGTACTACTCTTATCAGCCTGTTTTTTTCTCCAAATGTCAGGGAACAATAGTTAAGAGGCAGCATTGCAGTTGGAATGTGTAACTAGTTACCTAAATACATGGATGTTGCGTTCCTAGATGACTGACTGAACTCACACTCAGTATCAGTTCATTATCTTCTCCCCAGATAATCAGGATGACCAGCATCCATAAGATATACAGGATGCCCTATATGTAATAGATGCTCTCTGCTCTTGGTTGTGTCTGGTACCTGAGATCTGTCCAGCACTTTGTATCTGGCTTCTCAGTGGTTAAGCAGTATAGTCTGTTGTTTTTCTTAGTTCAATGAAACATGACAGTAAGTATACCTAGCTGTTGTCCATGAGTTGAGGAGGCCTTCACACTGAATCCTAGAATCCCCGCCCTTCTGGCTCCAGTGGTATGAAGGAAAGAGTACTGAGGCGGTACTCATGACATCAGAAGCAGTCTCCACCCACTTGCGCTTTTAGTAGTAATGGAAGATTAAGGTAATCATAGATCTAGAGCAGAGGTGGGGAACCTGCAGCCTTGAGGCCACATGTGTAGCCTCAAGTGTAGCCTTTTGAGTCAGTCCAAGTTTTATAGAACAAATCCTTTTATTAAGGTGATTTGTTCTGTGAAGTTTGGATTTGGTCAAAGGGCCACACTTGAGGACCTAGAGGGCCACATGTGGCCTTGAGGCCTCAGTTTGCCCATCCCTGATCTAGAGTTGTAAAGGGATCCCAGAGTCTATTTAGTCCAGCCTCCTCATTTTACATGGGAAGAAAGTGAAGCCTAAGGGGATTAAGTGGCTTGCCCAAGGTCACCTAGGTATAGTATTTCATCAGAGGTAGAATTTGAATTTCCTCTGACTCTAGAATCAGTGACCTTCCCACTGTGCCATTTTCTCCTGTGTTATTTTCTAGATGTTCAGTGTCACAGAACAAAGTAGTTAGATTTGGGAAAATAGGTTTGGTGGCAAGGAGGACCCCAAATCCATTTCTGGAGAAGGGGATGAGGTAGCCATTCTTGCTAGCTGAGAGACAGTGGCACAATGTACACTTCTCTACTCCTTCCACACATTCATCTACCATCATTCTACACATCTGTTGTCAGAAAAACTAACTTGCTAAGTTAATAGAGTCTTAGTATAAGAAGGTTGGTCACCAGAGGGTTATTGGTGAACTTCAGCCACAGAAGCTTATCAAAATGATCTACTAAGGTCTGAAAGGGTTGTGAGTTGTATTGGTGGGAAGAGAATGATAGTGGGGGTAAAAAAGTTTAAAAGTTGCAGTTCAATAGCAAAATTAATCATTGATACTTGTATCCAAGTGTTTTGTGCTAATACAGCAGAGAAGAGCTGATAATGGGCAATGATCATTATACTAATCTTTCTCAGCCGTCCTGTAGATGGCAGCAAGAGCCGTATGTTAATGTTTGCAGTGCACAGAAAGGCAGAGTGGGTTGAATTAAAATTTTTTTCTTTGTAACCAGATGGAGGTTTATTGTTCTGACTTCCATGCTGAGAGAGCAGCAAGAGAGAAGATTCATGAAGAAAAGGAACAACTGGCATTGCAACTGGCATTTCTGTTGAAAGAAAACAATGTTTTTGAAGATGGGAGCAGGTAAGATAAAGTGAAAAGCAGACTTGAAATAGATTGCAATACAGACTTGGAGCTTGATTCTCTATTTAGCAGAACTATCTTTGTTCCCCGATAAGAGGAAACTGCTTATAAACTTTAAAAAATCTAAGTGTGGTTTGTGTGTGTGTGTGTGTGTGTGTGAGCGCATGCGTGTGCGCACATGTGTGTGTTTCTATGTATGTATGTTCTGGAGAGACAGAATAGTATAGTCGTGTAAGTGCTAGACTTGGAGTGCCTCGGCCTGGGTTTGATTTCTTCCTCAAGCACTTACTTTGTGATAATAAGCCCTTTAACTTTACTAGCTTCAGTTTCTGTAAAATGGTGCTGATAATACTTTGCAGGCAGTGTAGGGGATAGAGTGCCAGGCCTGGAATCAGAAACATTGATCTTCCTGAGTTTAAATCTGCTCAGACACTTACTAACTGTGACCCTGGGCAGGTAATTTAACCCTGTTTGTCTCAGTTTCTTCATCTGTAAAATGAGCTGGAGAAGGAAATGGCAAACCACTCCAGTATCTTCACCAAGAAAACCTCAAATGGGGTTTGGAAGAGTTGAACATGACTAAAAAAAAGACTGAACAACAATAACAAATACTTTTACTACCCACCTCACAGGGTTATTGTGAGGAAGGTGCTTGTATGAACACTGAAGTCCTAGGCAAATGGGAAAAGTTAGCTATTTTACTTTTGAGGAATGGCACTGGATTATTTGGTTTCACTAGAGTTCCCTTTGTTTTTGTTTTTAAAGATTGGGTCTCCCTACCTCACCAAGGCTAGAAGTGCTTAAGCTTCTCCTGGATGTGGTGCCACTCTGATTGGCACAGGAACTTTGACCTGCTTGTTCTCTGGAGTAGGTTTGCTCCACCATCAATATCCTGCTGACCTCCTGTTCTCAGAGTTTTCCAAACCAATGATGAATGTAGTACAGACACCCAACCAGCTTAGTCCATTGCAGCTCACAACTCCTCAGCTCCTGGAGCTCTAGCCTACCCACCAGCAGGGATTGCAGGTGTATTACACAATTCCTGGCTGTCTTTATTAAAAAAAACCAAAAACTGAAACTGAATTACATGGATGTCTATGACTCATTTACCTTATATATTAACATAGTAGCCCTCAACTTCTGACCTAACATTTTAGATCGTCTCATTCACTGTATTTGTGAAAGCTGAAAAGATTCCATTAGATGTAAAGAAAGACTACCCTATATCTTATACTTGGAGTTTTGATTGTTTTGGGGCCATCCCCAATACCTACAGTTGTTAAGGAAAGCTTTCATTCTACTGGAGAGAAGCAGCATGTACACAAATAAGCAAATAGAAAATAGATACAAGTTAATTTGGGGGAGGTAGATATGAACAATAACACCTGAGAGAATTAGCAAAATTCTTTCTGAAGCAGGAGCCTTGGTATTCCAAGCATTAGAGGTGAGGAGGGAGAAAATTCTAAGAATTATGTGGCAAAACAGCTTCAATCCAGTTCTTCTAGATATAAATCCAGTACTCCCTCTACTATACCATGGTATACTCAGTACTTATAATCTGCTGTTTATTTTCTTGGTCAAATGCTAATTTACATTAACTGAATTATGCCCATTTCACTGGCACTTTTCTTACTAGGCTAGTGCACACAGGCTTGATTAGTACTGAGAAGTTGAGACTTGATGTGCTAAAAGAAGTAAGAAGGGCTACAATAGAGAAATTATTTTGATAAGAATTCAATCTCTTTTGAACTACCTACTGGATTCCTTGCACTGTTGGCCATTCCTACGACTCAGGCATTTATATTGTTGATGCTTTTATTATGAAGATATAAGATTTACTCATTGAGGACTTTCACCTATCTGTGGTGCCTTCTTTTAGAGATATAAAAACATCATTGTGGATTTGGGGGTTATATTTTGCAACCCTAATGGATTAAAACTTTCAAAAAATTACAATATAGATGTTAAATAAAAATTTTAATTCTGTATATGAATAAAAAACACTTCATCTACTTAGTGTTATGAAAGAAAAAACATTACTGAATGTCTGAGTTTATACTTCAAGTTAATTTATTGAAACCATGTCGTGTTTAAGTAATATTGTTTAATACTTCTATAAGAACATAGATTTTTTTTCTTTGCCTTTGGCTTCATTTTGGAGGTGAGAAGCGATCTTGAATGTGGGGTGGATGAAACACATGTGCGATTTCATCAGTGCAGAGAATGCCCACTATGACACCTCTTTCCAGTAATGTAGATTGGCAACTTGTCTATTACTTACAGTCTCAGAAAATTGCTTGGAGCTCTTTAGAGAGACTTGGTCAGGGTCACATAGCCTGTATAGTAGCTAGCAGTTACATAGTACTTTAATGTTACCTCATTTGAGTCTCACACAACCCAGTGAGGTAAGCAGTGGTCTTATCCCCATTGTACAGATGAGGAAACTGAGGCTGAGAAAGATTAAGTGACTTGCCCAGGGTCACATAGCTAGTAAATGTCTGAGGTCACATTCAAACTCAGGTCTTTCTGACTCCAAGGCCAACCTCCTCTCTATTATTGCCACCTATCAGCCAGTTTATTTCAGAGGTAGGACTTGAAACCAGGTCTTTCTGACTTCAGGCTGGACCTCTGTTCATTATTCCATGCTTCCTCTTTTTTATTTGATTTCTTGACATTTTTACAATCTATTTGATTTTGTTCTCTTTAAAATTTAATATTACTTCTGTCTTTTAAAATGCTAGAAAATTAGTATGTGATCATCTTTATAATTAGCAGACAGTCTTTGATGGAACTGCAAAGCCGTCATGGGGCCAGATCAACAAATGAACAAGACCAGCAACCCTACCTTGTTCAGAGAGGTAAATTATTAAGCCCATTACTTTGCTTACATAACATATAGCATAATATCCTCTGGAACCTCATACAGACAAAACCTTATCTGACCCAATTTTTATACTCCCAGAAACTTTCAAAGTACTTATTTACATGTGTCTGAAAATATGACTTGCTATCATAGGCTTGAGAATTTGGTGGGTTTTTTTTTAACTTTTTTTAAAGCTGATTCTAAAACTAAGCAAATTTCCCTGAAGTCCTCCCACTCCTTGGCATGGGAAGTGGCTTAGGCTTCTCAAAGATCATGTCAGCAGAAACACAAGCCCTGGCAGGTCCTATCAAGTAAGAGTATGGTCTTGTTAGAGTATGGATTCTATTTGTTACCCTAGCTAAAATAAGCCACATCTCTTATTCTTCCCTGCCCCCACCATTTAAAATTTGCTAAAATGAGGTCAAAATGAATTCAAAGGCATCTCAGAGAGGATCATCACTAGAAGGCTGTCTACCAGATTATGAACAGTGTTTTTATTTTTATATTTTAAATCATAGCAACTCATATGAAGATGGTTGCCTAATGCATAGAGGGGTTGCAAGTCTCAGTCAGTAAAAGGAATACCCCAATTAATTAAATTACAGATAATTTGAAGTATCAACTCCAAAAATCATTAAGTTTCTGAATTTGGGGTTAGATTTAGGGGAGAGAAAGGTATTATCCTTGTTTTGTAAATTCTGTTAAACGTTTGCTGAAAGTCTATCAGGTGTAATGCACTGGGGAAGTACAAAGACAAGTCTCCCCTTGCTCTTATAGAACATGCATTTTACTTAGATTAGTAGCAGAGAAATGTAATCCAGAAGATAACCAAATGGTAGCTGTAAGGCACTTTTAGTGATGATCGTTAAGAGTCCAGAAATCCCATTTTCAAATTGCTTATCAGCTTTTAAACTTTTTTTTTTTGGCAATGCTGGACCAGTTTCAAGTCATCATTTAATTTCAAGTACTATGCCATAAGAGAAAAAACTTGTTACTTTGTTGACAAATTTTCATTCAACAAAAATTTAATGTACACCTTCTATTAGAATATAGAGACTTCTTGGGGTAGATCTAGGACAATCTTGCTGTATGCTTCATACCCTAGTGCCTCCAAAAATAAGATTAAAATTAACTGAAAGACAGCTTTAAAGGGGAAAATTAACCACAAAAATATAGCCTGAAGTATATTCACAGAAGGGAAGGGAGGGAATTTAATGGGTGTGTAGGGTTGTGTGTTTATGCATGCGTGCCTGTGATTGTCTAAGATTATTAGCCCTTTTTAAAAAAGCATCATAAGATTAATAACACAAAGATAAGTGTGTAAAACAAGGAATAAAAGAATAAATTAAACCATTATGTTATCTAGTAATAATTTTAACAAAAGAGTCAAACATGTAGTTGAAAGAATTCTTGTTCCAGTACAAGTTGGACTAAGTGGTCTCTGAGGTCCCTTGCAACTCTAAAGCTCTGTGAAGTTGACAAAAGATGTATTTGTTGTGTGTCCCCTTCCAAATCCATCCAAAGTGACATTCCTTTTAACTCTGCTTCCCTGTGTGAGTGGGTGACAGGAAGGAATGGTAAGTTTGGCACTTCAGATGTGTGGGTTTTTCAGCATGGAAACTCCCTCCCCAGATAGATCTTTACCTGATAGCAGTGGGGTGTGCCTGGAGAACGGAGAGGTTAAATGACTTGCCCATGGCCTCATAGCTAACACGTGCTCAGCATGTGAACCCAAGCCTCCCTATCACCAACGCCAGCCTTCTGCCGCTTATATAATAGAAGATGTCTATCTACATCATCGTAGTCAGTTTGTGTGCTGTTCCATTCCGACTGATATCACTCCATATCATTCATGGCTTCCCACATTTCATGGTATTCATTTATTTTAGAGTGCTATATTTTTCCACTGTAATGTCATAATTGATTTAGCAATCTTCTAATCATTACACATTTAAGTTATTTCCATTTTCCAGTGAGAACTCAAGTTCCAATAGAAATACAGAAGCAGAGTATCTATGCTACTTTGTATAAAACAGTAAGTTCCTTGTCACCAGAAGTGTTTGAGCTGAGGCCAGGTGTCTCTCAGGAATGTTATAAAAGATACTTTATGTCCCTGACAGGAGATTGGGCTACATGGTCTCTAGTGTCCCTGTTAACTTTTAGAGTCTACGATTTTTCCTTTAATTTGTGTGTCTAGTGTAATAATTTCAGCTATAAATCAGTAAATTGGTAAAATCTTTTTAAAAACCACATTATTGTCAAAGCCACTAAAAACTATTATTAGTAGGAGTTTGGTTACATTTGCTTGTGATTATTAAATTCTTAAGGTTAAGCTTATCAAAATGACTATGTTAAAAAAAAAAAAAAGAAACTCTCTATGTACAACAAATAACTTGTAGGATGGATAAGCTTTTTATGCTTTGTTCCCAGGAGCTGATGATAGAAGCTGGCGGCAACAACAACAACAGCAAAGGAATATTCCCATCCATTCATGCCCCAAGTGTGGAGAAATTCTGCCAGACATAGATACGTTGCAGATTCATGTTATGGACTGCATCATATAAATGATATTCCAGAACGAAACAAAAAAATACCCCTTTCTGGTAAATTCTGACTTCATCCACTAAGAGCTGTACCTTTGTGTGTTTTTCCTCAAATATTTTGGCCCATTACATTTGTTTTAGAAGAAAGAAAAACTTCTGTGTGTTAAATAAGTCACTAATTGTCCATAAAGGACTCCATTTAAATGAACTTCATTTTTGTGTTCAGTTTATACCAGCTTTGCACCATAAAATCTGGATAGATTAATGTAATCAGAAGATGAACTTTACTGATCAATTTAAAACACTGTAAGTGGGCAGAAAAGATGAAGTGGTTACAGGTTTAATCAAGAAACAGACTTCCCTTTTTGAAGTATTCTAACAAACCGTACAATTCTTTTTATTCATCACCCATTTAAAATGAATCCTGTTGGATTTTTTTTTCCTTTTTGCATTATAGTTTATTTGCTATAGCTAGCGTAAGCATACTAGATTTTTTTGTATGCTTTTTATTTGGGCACTGTGAGCTTTAACTTGACATAGGAAAAATGAAAAATTGTGGGCATATGTGAAGTAGGTAAGTGTTAGGTTTATTTGATTTTATGAAATAGTTCATAGTGTAAAGAGGTTAACTTTGTTTTTTAGTTACTAGGTACAAGTAGGTTTGTACAGTGGATGCTTATTCACTTGTTGACAAGAGAACAGATGTTTATTCATTTTCTTTAAATGATCAAGTTACATCTTAAGAGTCATAAAAACAAAATGATTGCAAAATAAAACTGCTTATAAATATTTTAGGTTTTTTCTTATATGTATATTGATTAATTTCTTAACATGCATTTTTCTGTATTAAATTATATACATATAACTAGCTATATGTATTTGTTTACTTAATTCTATATAAATTACAAAATCTTATTCCTGGAGGCCAGTTCTCATACTTAGATTGCCAGTAGCTACATCCTGAGATGTAGGCTTGGCTATCCTTAAATGAGCCCAGTTCTAACTGGACAGTAAGTTTTGACTAGCCATGAAAATAAAATAAGGCCAAGCCTACAGAAAGAATAGACTGAAAAAAAAAATTAAGACAGCAGATCAACATATTCTATCTCTTTATATCATCTTTGAGTTTCATTTTCATGGTGTATGGTAGGAACACTGTATATTTTAGTACAAGCTGGCTGTGTCTATTCTATGAGCCTAGTCCAATAGAGGAGCAGGTGCGAGAGTAGGCCCAGATTCTAGAGATAGGGTGTCTTATTTGAGGAATATCAAGAGGCCCCTGTCTCTGGACTGTAAAGTAAACAGGGGTGTAAAGTATAAGAACATTGGGAAGGTAAGAAAATGACAGGTTGTGAAGGGTTTTAAATCTCATACAGAAGAATTTGTATTTGATCTTAGGTAATAGGGAGCCACTGAAACTTTTGCAGAAGGGAGTGACATGCTCATACTTTTTCTCTAAAAATACCACTTTGGCAACTGTGTGGAAAATGAATAGAAGAAGAAAGATATCTGAGACAGGGAGACCAATTAGGAGGCTATTGTAACAGTCCAGGTGAGAGATGATAAAGACTTGAACTAAAATGGTACCTGTATAAGTGAAGAAACTGGGACAGATGCAAGGTATGATATAGAGGTAGAATCAATAAGACTTAGGAACTGATGGAATATGTGGGGTAAGGAAGAGTGTGAAGGGTCAAGAATTACTACAAGGTTGTATGTTTGGACAGAGAAAGAAGAGGACCCAGGACAAAACTCTCAGGTATTCCCAAGTATGGAGGCTTATGCTGAACAAGGAGAGGGATCCAACAAAATAGATAAATCGGGTAGGAAGAGGAAGAAGAAGGAGTAGTGTCAAGAAAACCTAAGGAGGAGAGGATGTTCAGTAGTACCAGATGGTATAAAGAAGTCAAGTAGGATAAGGACAGAGAGAAAGGCATCAGATTTGGCAATTAATAGAACATAGTTAACATTGGAGAGGACAAGGCAGAAGCCATATTGTAAGGGGTTTATAAATAAATGGGAAGTGACACTGATAGACAGCTTTGGCTAGAAATCTGACTGGAGGGAAAGAGAAATAAAGTTTGTTGGGATGGTACAATTAATGAGTTTTTGTTGTTGGTCAAGGATGGAGATCTGGAGATGTTTTTAGGCAGCAGGCAAGATGCCAGTGAATAAAGAGAGGCTGAAAATTTTGGGAGAAGGAATGTTCCCAGAAAAGGCAGGAAGGAATGAGGGCATAAGCAGAATGCTTGGTAAACAGACAACTTCCTCAGAGACCACAACAAGAGAGAGGCAGATGCTGAGGTGACTTGGAATGTAGAGCTGGAGAGAAGAGGGAACTCACAATGGAAAGCCTCAATTTTCTCAGTTAAATATTTGGCAAGGTCCTTGGCTTAGGTAGAGGGAATGAGTTAGATGGCTTCAGGAAAAAAGAGCAGATTTGGAGTAGATGCAGAAAGGAATAGGATAGAATCAATCAGGGATTAGTGAAAGAATTGGTGTGTAGCAGTAATGGCCCAGATAAGAAGGGGTAACAACTTTAGTCAACTATGGGCAAACTCTAGTGAACCCAGTTAGCAGAGTTTATGACTTCTTCCATTTGCTTTCAGCAGGATACATGTAGGGGAGAAGATAAGAGTAATCCAAGGATGGGATTTGGAAATGAGCAAGAGAAGAAAAGGAGTAAGAGATTTAAGGGTAGATAACAGTGTAAAGGTTCAACTAGTTACCTCTAGGATCTTGAAGGAAAGAGACCAGAGCCAGGGTGAGGACCTGAGAAAGCAACTAGAGCAGTGGTTCTCAACCTTCCTAATGCCACAACCCTTTAATACTCATGTGTGGGCATATCTGCATGTGGGCAAGAGGAGCAGTGTCTCGGTTCCTAAGACCATCAGAAATATGTGTTTTCCGATGGTCTTAGGTGAGCCGTGTGACCCCTGTGAAAGGGTCGTTTGACCCCAAAAGGGGTCGCAACCCACAAGTTGAGAACCGCTGAACTAGAAGTTGATGTGAGAACAAAGAGAATAAGCATATATAGAGGTAAGGAACATGGAAAGATAATGTAGAATTCTTTTTCAGGTAATGAACTAAAAGCCCTCTTTAAGTACCTTATCATAAAAAATTTCAGGAGTAAGGCACTAGCAGCAGACATGAAGGTGGACTTTGAGCTGAGTCATAAAAGCTAAGGATGCCAGGAGGTGGAAGTAAGGAGAGCACTACAAGTGTGGGAGACAGTCCCTGAAAAAAGCACCAAGTTAGGAGATTCATAAAGTATTATGTTCAAGGAATAGCAAGACCAGCGTTACTGGATCATAAAGGAATGCTGAATGGGTCCATAGCAAGGTCTTAAAAGACTGCCTCACATAAGACTAAAAAGACCTGTGTCTGCTCTTTTTGTCTTTGCATTAGTGGGTGGAGAAATAATAAAAGCAGTAGCAATGTTTCCTTGGCTGGGTAAGCTGGTACACATGCTATGGTCACCTAGAGGGGATATTTTTATGCCATAAGCTGAGTAACCAGGATGTGACTTCCATCAAACCCTAGAGGTAGGTGCAAATTTGGGGCTATGGTCTTCATAGAAGATGGGTGTTACTGTTATACTCCCATGATCTTTTCAATCAATTGGTGTTCATTCCACTGTACCACACCACCTCAGTGAACTGAAAAGTATAAATAAAATGCTGTGAGAATTCAGAGGCACAACAAATCATCACATCATAGATTCAGAGTTAAAAGGCATAACAGAAGTCATCTTGTCCAACCTCGTTTTACAAATCAGAGAACTAAGGTCCAAATTAATTCGGGTAGGGAATTGGGGCGGGTTTCACAGAGAAGATGACATTTGAGTTAGGTCTTGATGAAAACAGGATTTATCTAGGCATATATTTAGAAGGAAGGAATAGACATTCCATGCATGAGCAAAGGTTCAGAGGTGAGAAGACCTTGGGAAAGTATTCCAGAAATATCACAGAACCAGTCTTGCTTGAGTAGTCGGGGCAAATGAAGAGTGTGATTAAAAAGTTGAAAAGGGAGGATCAGCGGATTTAGAAGCCATGTCAAATTCCCTAATTTTATAGATGAGAAAATGGAGGCCCAAAGAGATTAATGTACTTGCCCAGTGTCACAAAGATAGAATTCAAACCCATATCCTCTTGACTCTAGATTCAGTGCTGTTTCTGAGTCTATTGCCCTTACAGGAGTACAACTAGACCGGTGGCCAGAAACTGCAAGCTTTTGAAAGCTCCATCAGATAATGGTGTGGTGGAGGATAGTTTTTGATCTCCTCCGCCTTCTTTCCCTTTATTGATTTTTACACACATACCCTTTATCTCACCCCACATCTGGGGGTATGGTAAGGAGTTTCTGGAAATTGTTGAGCAGATGCTTCAGAGAGGCAGATATGCTTAGTCCATTTCTTTTCCATTTTTAAAATATATCCAGTAAATTCAGTGTCTGTTCTGTGAATATTTGTTCAATCATTTTTCAGTTGTGTCTGACTCTTCATGAGTCCATTTGAGGTTTCCTTGGTAAAGATACTGGAGTAGTTTACCATTTCCTTCTCCAGCTCATTTTATAGATGAGAAAACGTAGGCAAAGAAGGTTGAGTGATTTGCCCAGTGCCTAAATGGGTCTAAAGCCACATTTGAACTCAGGCCCTCCTGCCTCCAGGGCTAGTGCTTTATCCACTGCACCACCTAGCTGTCCCGTTCTGTGAATATAGGGAGTTAAAACTGAGAGGAAATCCAGAGCAAGGTGTTAAGGATGAATCATGAATTTATACAGAGTAACCCAAAAAGCTGTAAACTGCTAAAGCTTAGACTAGGACTTTTGGAACATACTACATATTTTCATTTTTGAGTCCTATTTAAGGTTTTTTTCCCTTAACTTAAACTGAAAATCTGGTCAGCTTTGCCCTGAGAAGCCAGGCAAGGTCCTAGGGAATATGAGAGGGGGAGTGCTCTGAGCATTTATTTGCAGGCTGAACTCTTTCTGTGGTCAGTGGCATACTGCAACTGTTATAGGAAGGCTGGTGCTAGAAAAGTAGTACCTGACAGGACTACTTAAATGGGGGCTTGAGTCTAGCACCTTCCAGCAGACAAGCCAGACACTGCGCCCCTCTTTCAGTGATGTTGTATACTGTTTTTCTGTAGGCTTAAGACAAGAGCAAAGGAACTAGAGTGGAATGTTGCCTGTGTAGCCGTGAGTCTATACCTGTAGCATATGCAGGTTTCAGTGATTTCCCTGCCCTTAGCCCTGATTGACTAATGAGAGTTCCTTTCCTGATTTGTGTGAAGCAAACAACAGTGAGTTATTGGGAGGCAATGGAGCTATTGGAGATATTTGAACAGAAGTATAATAAGACCAGATATATACATTAGGAAATTTAGTGTGGCAGTAATATAAAGGATGACTTGGAGGAGGGAAGAGAATGGAGTCAGGAAGACTGATACAAGGCTACTAGAAGAGTTCTGATAATCGTGGTGGCAGTGGAAACAAAGGAGAATGTTGCATAGGTAGAATTAACAGGATTTGGTAACTGATTTCATATGGAAAGTAAGGGGTAGAGAAAATAGCCAGAAATAAAAACCAGTATTTCAAACATATTTTCCCAAGGTTCTGTCCTTCTTTCGTCTATCTGTACATTCTCCCTTGATAGTCTCATCTAATCCCATGGTTTTATCATCTCTATACAGCTGTCTTGCAAATCTATCCACAGGCAGCCCGATACAATGGATTGAATATGCACTGGCTTTGGAGTTAGAAGATCTAGATTCTAATCATGTCTGCCACTTTGGTCAGTCAATAAGCATTTATTATCAAACTTCCAAAAGATTGCTTTATAGAAAAAGAAAAGGAAATAATGAAATTCATCTAAGAGAAACAAAAGATCTAGAATCTCAAGGGAAAATGAAAAAATTGGGAAGGAAAGAGTACTAGAACTCAAACTATACTACAAAGCAGAGATTACTGCTAAAACTACAAAACAATTCAGTATTGGTAAAGCAAGTTAATCAATGGAGCAGATAAGTTAAAAAAATATAAATAAGCAAATGAACCTAGTGACCCAGTGCTTGATAAACCCCAAAACTGCAGCTACTAGATAAAGACTTGACAAAAATTCATGGGAAAACTGAAAGGCAATCTGGCAGAAATTTTATTTTGACCAGCATCTCACACAAATACCAAATGTAGGTATATACCATATACCTCAGCTCCAAATGGACGTATTTCTTATGTATAAAAGATCATAATGATAAATGAATAAGAGGAAGGGAAGAAATTTCAGATCTATCACTAAGAGAAGAATTCATGAAAGAGGATCACAGAAACTAAAAGGGGCAATTTTGATCATAGTGGAAAGGTTTTGTACCAACGAAATCAATGAAGCTAAAATTAGAAGGGAAAGAATTAGCCGGGAGAAAAATATTTGTAGAAAACTTATCTGATAAAGGTTTCATTTCCAAGACATAAAAGGAATTGATTCAAATTTATAGGAATAAAAGTAATTCTCTAATAAAATCAATTGGATCTGAACAGGCATTTCCAAGCTTATGAAACGCCAAATTTTTTTTTAAATGCTCCAAATCACTGATACTTAAAGAACTACAAATTTAAGCAACTCTTAAGTTCTACATCATAGTTATTGTATTTGTAAAGATAACAAAAAGGGAAAATGACAAATTTTGGAGGGGCTATTGGAAAAAACAGGCACATTAATATACTACCTGGTAGATCTGGGAATGATTTAGCCATTCTAGAAAGCAATTTAGAACTATGCCCCGTAGGTCATTAAATTGTAACTCTGACTCAATGATACCTCTTCTAGACCTATACCTTAAAGAGATCAGGGGAAAAAGGCATATACCTATCAAATATTTATAGCATTTCCTTTTTAAGTGGCAAAAAAAACAACAACCAAACTTGAAACATTCTGAAGTGGAGGATGGCTGATCAATGTAATGACCAACCATAATTCCAGAGGACCAGTGATAAAACATGTTTCTCACCTCTTGATAAAAGAGATGATGGATTCGAGATGCAGAATGAGACATACATATTTTTAGACATGGACAATCTAGAGACTTATTTTCCTTGATAAAGCATATCTGTTACAAAGGGTTTTATTTTTAATTGAGGTATAACAGAGAAAATACTTCTTAAATGAAAATATTTTAAAACAAGCATTTATTAAGCACTTAATATTAGCCAGTCACTATGCTAAGTGCTGGGAATACACAAGAAAAAAAAATTGCCCCTGCCCTCAAGGAACTTATTTTAAAAATATACCGTATTTTACCATACAATCATCACCACTGCATAATCATTGCATCCTGTTTTTTCAGTCCAAAAATTGGTTTATAACCTTTCATTGCGTAATCATTGCATGGTATAATTCTGTTAGTCATGCTGCTTAAAAGGTAAACAGAGCAGCAATGTATTCACCAGTGGCATATGGATACACATTTATCTCTTACACACTGCAAGCCATGGGCCTAGAATTCTCAGCACACATGCATTGTCAGGATATTTCTGAAAGCTGCCTTGCATGGTTTGTTTAGAGCACTGCAGCATTAATGGTATTGTCACTCAACCCAAGGAAGAGCTGCAGGCACAAGGGAGGCAGGCAGGCAGGCAAAGCTGCCATGAGTAAGTCACATGATATAGTAACACTTTGCATCTTCCTGCACTAGCTACACTGTCTTCTGCCAGCAATACATTAATGTGTGAAGCATTTCTTTCTAATTATGGGTAAATGTAAAAATTATTCTGTGGGCTTCAAGCTGAAAATGATTGTGTTCACCGAACAGCATGGACACAGAGGTGTGGAAAGACAATTTTCATTGAGTAAAAAGTTGGTGCAAGACTTACAGAAACTAATAGACAAGTAATACTGGCACAATTTTTTTTAAAAGCCTCACATAATGGTCACACCCCACTTTTTGGAAAAAAAATTTGGCATAAAATCTGTGACAATTATTTGGTAAAATATGGTAAGATAGTATAGATGGAAGCAAACCTTAGGATGACACTAGCAGCTGGGGTGGGGGAGTGGAGAAGGGATGGTTGGAGCAGAACAAGAAAGACCATTTCAGAGACTTTAGCTGAGAAGGAAAGGAGGAACAATATTGGCAGGTAGGATCTAGTGAGGCTTTCTCAGGGATGAGGAAGACCTGGAAATCTTCGTAGGTATCAGGGAAGGAACCAGTACACAGGAAAAGACTGAAGATTAGAAAGAAAGTGAAAATAGTATTGGGGCCAATATGAAGACAAGAGGGGATGGGTACATAAAAAAGGGGGAAGGGGAAGGAGGAACCAAGATGGCAGAATATAGGTAGCAACCTAGCCAAACTCTCCCAACATTCCCCTTCGAACAACTATATAGTAACACCTCAAATAGAATTTTAGAGCAACAGAGTCACAAAAGACATTTTTTCTAGCCTAAGAAAACTTAGGAAGTTGGCAAGAGAAAGCTATGATACTGAGAGTGGGGGTAGGCCTGAGAGCATGGGCCAGTTGGCAGTGGGTCTTGGAGGCAGCTATAACAGTAGCAGCAGCAGCTTTGGTAAGCTCTCAGCCCAGAAACACTAAGAGGGTCAGACAACTAAGAAAGAGATCACTGGGATCTCTCTGATGGCCCTGGGTACAGGTGGACTAATTGATAACTACTGCCCATACACAGTTCTGGGTCACAGTTCCACAGCATACGGGAGCACCTGTGGTCAGCCATAAAGGAGGATGGGTCTGGTCACAGTTCCAAGGTCCTGAAGAATACTAGCACTTGTGGCTGCAAGGGGAGCAGGGGCCCTTCCTGGGTAGAAACTAGAACAGAGACTGGGAGAGCAGTAACCACACCTCTCCCTAGATCACAATACTTTGGAAGCACTGAAAACTTGCAGATCCCCAAAACTAGCTCTGGAAACAGCAGCAGAAAAAGCCTGAAGAGCTTGGGACAAGGTTTCCCCATCCTCAGGTGAGTAGAGCTCAACTTTAGCATAAAATTCAAAGTCAAGAAAAAAGCTGAAAAAATGAGCACACAGTTTAAAAAAAAACTTGATCATAAAAAAGCCACTAAGGTGGCAGGGAAGAACAAGACACAAACTCAGAAGAAGACAAGGTGAACAGAGCTACAAAGCAAAGCCTCAAAGAAAAATGCTAATTAGATCCGAGCAAAACTAGAATTCCTGGAAGAGTTAAAGAAAGTGATAAAAAGCAGGCAGTAAAAACTAGGAGAAATGAGAGTGACACAAGAAAATTATGAAGAAAATTAATATCTTAGTAAAAGAGACACAAAAATATTCTGAAGAAAATAACACCTTAAAAAACAGAATTGCCCTAATGGTAAATGAATCACAAAAATTCACTGAAGAAAAGAATTCCTTAAAAAAAAACAGAATTGGCCAAAAGGAAAAAGAGGTACAAAAGGTCACTGAAGAAAATAATTCCTTAAAAATTAGGGTTAGGCAAGTCTAAGTAAATAACTCTGAGACATCAAGAAACAATAAAACAAAGTCAAAAAAAATTTTTAAATGTGAACTAGCTCATCAGAAAAACAACTGACCTGGAAAATATGACAAGGAGAGATCATCTAAGAATTACTGGACTACCTGAAAGCCATGGTCAAAAAAAGAGCCTAAACATCATATTTCAAGAAATCATCAAGGAAAACTGCCCTGATATCCTAGAACCAGAGAGTAAAATAGTAAGTGAAAGAAGCTACCAATCACCTCCTAGAAGAGATCCCCAAATGAAAATTCCCAGGAATATTATAGCTAAGTTCCAGAGCTCTCAGATGTAGAAGAAAATACTGCAAGCAGCCAGAAAGAAACAATTCAAATATTGTGAAGCCACAGTTAGGCGGCTTCCACATTAAAGGAATAGAGGATTTAGAATATGATATTCTGGAAGACAAAGGTGCTAGGATTACAATCAGGAATAATCTACCTTGCAAAACTGAGTATAAACCTTGGGGGGGAGGGGTGGAATGGATATTTAATAAAATAGATGATTTTCAAGCATTCCTGATGAAAAGACCAAAACTGAATAGAAAATCTGATATCCAAACACAAGACTCAAGAGCAGTGTTTCTCAACCTTCCTAATGCCACGACCCTTTAATACTTGTATGTGGGCATATCTGCGTGTGGGCAGAAACACCTAGAGACGGATAGAGGAGCAGTGTCTCGGTTCCTAAGACCATCAGAAATATGTGTTTTCCAATGGTCTTAGGCGACTCCTGTGAAAGGGTCGTTGGATCGTGACCTACAGGTTGAGAACCACTGATCTAGTTGAGATCTTACTTCAACATCCCACTGGCACTTCTAGCTCAGCCTATTTAAAACTGAAATCATCATCTTCTTCTCAAAGTTGCCCCTGCTTCTAACTTCCCAATTTATGTTGATAGCACCAACCTTGTTTGAGTCAGTCAGGCACAAAACCTTGTAACCTTCACCTTTTTTTTTTTCATCCTCTCTTCCTACATTACCACATCCTCATTTGCATTTCTAGAAATCAGCTTCCTCCTGGGTGCTCTTTTCTTTTCTTTTTTGGAGGGGGAAGGCAGGGCAATGGGGGTTAAGTGACTTGCCCAAGATCACACGGCTAGTAAGTGTTAAGGTCACATTTGAACTCAGGTCCTCCTGACTCCAGGGTCAGTACTCTATTCACTACACCACCTAGCTGCCCCTAGGTGCTCTTTGCTCCATGAAGTCTTAATCATCTAACCAATCGAGTTTTCAAAATTTTCATAGAGCCCTTTGTTTAGATCTGCCTTTTGTCCATTTCACACTCTCCCTTGCGTATCTGCAAACTTTTTCTGTGTATCTGCAATCTTCCCTATGGTTGTTTATAAGCTCCTTGAAAGCAGAGACTATTTTGACTTTCAACTTTGTTGAAATGCCAGAAGAATGCCTTCCATACGTGGTAAGCACTTAATAAAATGTTTATTTAATTTGCTGAACTGAATCAATCAGTAGGCATTTATTAATCATCTATAATGTGCTAAGTACTGGAAACACAAAGATAGTTTCTACCCTCAGGGAGCTCACATTTTATCAGGGGAAATAGACACACATTAAGTACAAGCTATATATTTTTAAATGCAAGATAATTTTGATTAAAGGCACTAGCAGGTGGGGACATCAGGAGAGACCTCATGAGGCAACACTTAAGTTGTGCTTTTCTGAAGTAAATTAAAGGTTCTAAAAAGCAGAGGAGAAACTATTTCAAGTATCTAACAGAGCCCAATGCAAAGATATGGGTATGGGAGATGGAACGCTTTGTTAAGAAAGGCAATATAATCCATTTGGCAGAAGCATGGAGTCCATGAAGGTGAGTATTATATAATAAGAATGGGAAAGTATATTGGGAGACTGCAGAATTGGAAAACTGAAGTTATCACTAACAGAATTAGGTAAAGTATCACTAACAGAACTAAAATCAGAAAAAGGAACATGATACATATTCAGTTTCGGATGACAGTTAGACAAACACTTGACAGATTTCCTATAGTTATGTGAGGTCTGGAGCTCAGAAGAGATATCTAGACTGGAGATAAATACGTGTGTGGATCATATTCACAGAGCTGGCATTTGAGAAACGTATGATGTAACAGCTGGGCACTGAACTTGGGAGTCAGAAAAATCTGGGTTCAAATCCTGTCTTCCATGCCTCTGTGACCTTGGACCAATCACTTAATCAATCTGTATCTCAGTTTCCTTATTTGTAAAATAAGGGGGTTGGACAAACTTGATAGAGCACTGGACTTGAAGTCAAATTCTACCTCTCTTTGTGACCCTGGACAAGTCATGAAACCATATGCCTCAATTTCCTAACCCTACCACCCAGGGATCACACTGAGATATTTACAAAGGACTTTGCAAACCTTAAAATGCTATGTAAATGCTAGCTATCATTATTGCATATATTATATTTATATTACATATAACCGTCTTTGGAGATTCTGTAAAAGTGATTACAATTGCCAAGCAAAAACGTATAGAGAGATAACAAAAGAGGGCCAAGGCCAGGCCCTTCAGAGAACTGGTGGAGGGGCAGGGGACCTTGGAAGCTGCAAAAGATGAAGACACAGGGGTCAGAGGATCGAATCCAGGCTCAGGGTCTACGTCTCTGTTACCTGGGGCATGGCTTTGTCCTTTGCACTCGAGTGTCCTCATCTCTTTCTAGACCTTTTTTTGTGTGCTGGAGCCCACCCCTTCGGGAAGTCTAGGAAGTCCCTTTATGGGCCTCTTCCCATAGTTACGTTTTTTAAATACCCAAAATAAAATACATAGGATTACAAAGGAAACCAACTAAGGAAACCAACAAAGGAAACCACATCTAAAGTTATTAAAATGTTAACAAAAAATAATTCAGGGACCCCAGGTCAAGCACCTCTGGCTTAGCTCCGGTCTCCCTGGGAGCCTCAGCCTCTTAGACCCCGCGATCCCACTCGTAGCTTTAAAATGCAGCTGCCAGTCTTAAAAACAAGCCTGCAGCTCCACAGTCCAAAAAGCAGAAACTGAGGTAAAACGCTGGGGAGGGGTGACACATTTATTAGGTCGGGGGGCTGCGAGGGGCAGGGGGAAAATACAGTAAGCGAAAACAAGCTTCCGCCCGCCCTGAGGAATAAAGCACTACAGGCCACCCAGAGAGACCAAAATGGAAACCCTACCCTTCTGTCACCCGAGCCGAAGGTAGGGACGTGCCCGGAAGTCCCGCCCTTCACCAGGAGACAGTCCTATCGCAGCTACCTCTACCGAGGCGTGAGGGCAGGGAGAATAATGGCCTACCTCGCCTTCCTTTAACGTCACCACGCACAACGGCACCTCAGCCAGTCATCTCAGCCCGCCAGGGCCGTGACGTCGAAGCAGGGGCGGGGTCAAATTAAAGTTTTGGCGGGGAACGGAGGGAGCTCCTTAGTAGAGAGATTGGCTGCGCGGAGTAGATATCGGTGAGTCTGTAGCGGAGGGGCGCAGGGGAAGGGGCCCGGGACAGAGCTGAAGAGGCCCTCGCGCCGGGAGGGATCGGCCGATTTGGGAGGGGGGGTTTCCAAGAGGACGTCCGGCTTTGGGTGGCAGCTGCCTGGGGTCCCAGGGTGGGAGACGTTAGGGAGCAGGGGTGTTCTCGTTGTCTCCAAGGCGTCATTATCTGCTAGGAGTAGGAATCATGGATTTAAAGCCAAACTCCTCATTTTTACAGAGGAGGGAACTGCGTTCCAGGGAGATGAAGTGAATGGTTTTAGGTGACACAGGAAGTCAGTGGCACAGACAGGATTTGAACCCAGGTCCTTTGACTCTAAATCCATGCCCTGTAGGTTCTGAGTCTGGGATAGTTGTCCGACACTGTATCTAAACCCCGATAAGGCTAAAAGCATCAGTTTATGGAGCTAACATTTTCTGCTGAACGAATGAACTGCAATTTCAGCCAGCTTGTAACTAGATATTTTTCAGCATGGGTAGTGAATAAAATGAGATCATGCTTTTGTACAGGCAGTCGGGTTAGCTACTTTTCCTTTTAAAAAGAAACTTTTCACATATGCCAAGCTCCTCCAGACTTGACATAATTTGACTGCAAAATGCCAAGGGACCAATTGATAGAAAGAAAATTGTAGATGTTGGGTAACATAACTTTAGGGGTAGATACTAAACTAAAATATTAGAATTAATAAAATAAACAAAAGTAACTACTTGCCAGGAAAGAAGTTAAAAGTCTGTCTGGATCATGGTTAAAATAAAACCTCAAAGTCATAGAGTCATAGTACATGTAATAATGGGATTATCTGTACCAATCCTGACTTTTCCTAAGCTTTTCCTCAAATTCCTTTCTTCTCTCTTAACTCTATATCTGCTTCTAAGCTCGTCATTCAACTGAAATTGTTCTCTTGTAAAATATTAATGATGCTTTTATTGCCAAATCAAATAGGCTTTTCTCAGTCTTCATCCTTCTTAACTGCTTTGCAGTCTCAAGCACTGTAGATCACCCTCTTCTCCTTGATACTTTGTCTAGGTTTTCATGACAACTACTCTCTTCTGGTTTTCCTTGACTTCTCTTCAGTCTTTTTTTGCTGGACTTCCATCCACATCATCCCCATTAACTGTAGGTATCCCATGAGAATGTACTCTGGACCCCCTTCTCTTCTCCCTCTGTACTGTTTCTTTTGCAGGTCTTGTACTGATCTCATTAGCTCCCCTTGATTCAGTTATCATCTCTGTGCTGATCATTCTCAGATCTACTTATCCAGGCCCAAACCTCTCTCCTGACTTCCAATCTTGTATTTTTCCAAATTTCTATCAAATATCTCAAATTGGATGCCTTATGGGCATCTCAAACCTAACTTGTCCAAAACTAAACTTAGTCTCTTCTTCCCCCACCATCAGTCTCTCCCTTCTTCCTGATTTTCTTATTTCTGTTGAGGGTACCACCATCTCCAGTCATCCAGGCTTGTAACCTATTTGTCATCCTGGAATCTTCACTCTCACCTCTCCCTCATCGATACCCAATCCGTTGCCAACACTTGTCAATTTTACCTTGGTATCATCTCTCATATATGCCCCCTTCTCTCTTCTGATACTGCCACCAACCCAGTGCAGGTCCTTATCTCCTCACACCTGCCCTGTTGAAATAGCCTACTCTCTGGTCTCCTCACCTTAAGGCTATCCCCACCCAGATGTCAGATTGACCTTCCTTTAAAACTCAAGCCTCATCATGTCACCCCCACCCTTACCTCCCCACTCAGTACATTCCAGTAGCTCCTATTATCTCCAGGAAGGGAAAGAAAATTTGACTTTTAAAGCCCTTCATAACCTGATGACCCTCTCCCCACCAACTTTTCAGTCTTTCATCTTCTCTCCAAGTACCCTGGGATCCAGTGTCTCTGGCTTCCTGGACGTTCTTCATACATAACACTTAGAAAGTACTTTCATTGGCTGAAAAATGGAACCTTCTCTCATCTCTAGCTCCAGGATTCTCTGTCCTTCCTTCAAGATTCAGCTAACGTCCCACCTTCTGCAAGAAGTCTTTCCTGGGCCTCCTTAATCTTAGTGCCTTCCCACTAAGATTAATCTGCAATTTGTTCTCTTTATATCTTGTTTTGTATAGTTACTTGCATGTTTTCTTCTTTAGTCTGAGATCCTTGAGAGCAGGTACTGGTTTTTTGCCTTTCTTTGTATCCACAACATTTAGCACAGTGCCAGGAGTGTTGTAAGTGCTTAATAAATGCTTGTTTAGTAACTAACTTTGGTCACTAATGCCCAATGTCAAAGTCCAAAAGTGACTAAGAGAGAATTGAGATTATAAAATGCTGAGAGTAATGTACATACCATATAAACCTAATCTGGTTTAGCACTGTGACCAAAATGAGTTAATTCCTCTTTAGAGGGTGATAGACTCTAAAGACCAATGTATTTTAATACAGATTATAAGGGCCCATTAAGTGATCCTGAGTTATTTAAGTACATTTACAAAAAGTCTCTTTGCTTGAATCACAGTATCAGTAAAACATAGTACCTACCCTCTAGGAGTAGAGAGGAATTGAGGAGGAGGAGGAAGAGAAGGGAGGTACTAGTTACAAGAGATCCAGAGAAAATGTACTAGGCAAATTTGAAGAGGGCAGAATACTCAGCTGCACCTAAGCTAAGACTAAAGAAAGAAAAGAATTCTAAAAGGGACAATTACAAAGGGAGTACTTGTAAAGAACTATTTACCAGACACTATGCTAAATGTTATAGATACAAAATAAGGGCAGCAACCAGCCCCTATTCTCTTTTTTTTTTTTCCCTTTCTTTATGGAAGGGGGAGGGCAGGGCAATTGCGGTTAAGTGACTTGTCCAAGGTCACATGGCTAGTAAGTGTTAAATGTCTGAGGTCACATTTGAACTCAGGTCCTCCTGACTCCAGGGCCAGTCCACTATTCACTGTGCCACCTAGCCACTCCAACCAGCCCCTGTTCTCAAGGAATTCAAAACATAAACAACTATATACAAACAAGTTAAATGCAGGATAAACGAAGTAATCAACAGAGGGAAGACTTTAGATTGTAAGAATAGTGGAAGGGGTAGGATTATAAAAGACTTTGAATTCCTGCAGATTTGATATTTTATCCCGGAGGTAATAGGGAGCCGCCAGAGCTGATGGAGTGTGCTCAGACTTGTGTTTTAGGAAGATCAGTTTGATTGCTGAGTGGAGGATGGACTGGTGTGGGGAAAAGCAAGGAGACCAACCAGTAGGCTATTGTAATAATCTGGGTGTGAAGTGATAAGGGCATGTACTGAGGTGGTATTGTGTCAGATAAAAGGAGACTTAAACAAGAGATGTTGTGAAGGTAGAATCTGTAAGGTCTGGCAACAGATTGGATATGGGTGGGGAGATGAGAGGATGAGGACTCTAGGTTGCAAACCTGGGTGACTGGGAGGAAGGTGGTTCCCTCAATAGTAGTGGAGAGGACAGGAAGCTGTAGAGCCTGGCTGAGGGGGAAGAAATAAATTTCCTTTTGAACAGGCTAAGTTTAAAATGTCTATGGTACATCCAGTTTGAGATATGTGCTAGGCATTTGGAGATACAAGACTGGAGGTCTGGAGAAAGGTTAAGGCTGGACAAGTAGATCTAAAAATGATCAGCATAGAGATAATAATTAAATCCATGGGAACTAGTCAGATCATCAAATGAAATAATGTAGAAAGATACAGGGGTTCAGGATAGATAGAGCCTTGTAGGATACCCACAATGACATGGATGAAGATCCTGCAAAAGAGACTGAGGATTAGATAGGTAGGAGGAAAACCAGGAGAGAATAGTGTCCCCAAAACCTAGAGAACAGAGAAGGTCGAAAAGAGGGTGATCTTGGGGTCAAAGCTTACAGAGGTCAAGAAGGATGAGAACTGAGAAAAGATTATTTGATTTGGCAATAAAAAGCTCATTAGTAACTTGGAAAAGAATGGTTTCAGTTGATTGATGAGGTTGGAAGACAGACTATATAGAATTAAGAGAGTAAGGGGAAAGAAAGTAGTGGCACTAATTGTGGATTACCTTCTCAAGTTCAGCCACCCACAAAAGGCCAGAGAGATATGGGAAGATAGTTACTGGGGAGGATGGAATGCCATGTGCAAACATACTAGTGGAGGTAATATATGATGAAAACATATAGTACACATGAAAGGGAATAATGTGAAACCCTCTCATCTTTAGAGCTCCCTCCCTCTGACCTAGACATCTTGATTGGTGATCGAGCATATGTAAACCTAAATAATCCTTCATATCCCAGGTTCCTGACCATAGTTGCCTTTTGTGTACCATCTTGTCCTTTGCCCTCTCATCCTTTCCCCTATCCCCACCCTAGGTTACTCTCTTCTGTTCTGGATAAATTCGTCTTGAGCAGAGTTCCCTTACCAAGCTACTTCTCATTTCCATGGATTGTTTTCTATTAAAATGTTCTCTCCTTGAGGGCAATAACTGTTACCTTTTAAGTGGCCAATAAATTATTTTTTTATTCTCCCATTCAGGTTAGGCCAGAAAAATTTCTTAGAGTCAAGTATTCTATTTGTTTAGTTTTGAGTGAACAAATGAGTGTCCTTGCTCTGGAAGGACCAAAGTCTAGAAGCCTGCAAAAATCCCTGAGCCTTAAGGAGTTTACTTATATTTAAATGCTGAAAGGCTAAACATTTTGGGGAACTTGGAAGTGGAGAGAGAGAGGCGCATACATGATTTGGGAGTGGCTCAGTGACCTTGTGACCACGTGACCACGTTCTCATCCAGATAATGCTAAAGTTCACCTTTCCAAGCCTAGGATACCAGCAATAGAATAGCAGTTCTTTATACCATCAAACCTATCTAATACTTATGTTTTTGTCACAGAATTTCCCTCGTGGTCATATTTGATTCCTTCTTTGAAGTTCCCATATCAGCTGTGCTTTTGACATGGATGGTAAGTCCAATCAATGTTCTTGTAACAGGAAACTCTTTTACAAGAAACTGTCTCCTAGTTTGCAAAATCTGTTGAGTTTCTGTTGCTAATTGCTAGATATTGAAATACCATCTTAATCTTTTCAATAAAGATGTAACTAATAGTCTGAACATCACCTTTTAAAAATTGGGTATATCTTCTCCATCTAGGAAAACAGGTTTAGAGAAACCATACAGGTTTGTCTTCTCATAGGTGTGTTCGATGTTGGATTAGTGTGACATTTTTATTCTAGTTCTGACTTATATCTCTATATTCCTTTTCTTGACTATTTTGCTGGGATAGATGTGAAGTAATGAAACAAGGGCAAGTGTTTAAACAAATTTTTTATGTACCTGGAAAAACTTAAGGTGCATTAAATTAATAATGAAGTGATTAATTAGGGAGACTTAGCAAGAGGAAAAATGCTAGCAAAATTTTCTGCAATTAGAATTGATCTGATGGTCTGAGTGCTGGCAAAACTATCACTCAAGCCCCTAAATGCCCATGAAAAAAGCATTTATTAGTCACCTACTATGTACTAGGAGCAGCTAGATGGTGCAGTGCCTAGAGCACTGGGGTCACGAAGAGTCAGACCCAACTAAAAGGACAGCACAACAACAACAGACTATGTACTAGACACTGAGGACACAAATACAAAGTCAAGACTGTTCTGCCCTCAAGGCAGTGAGTGTAGAGTGTGCCTGGAGTATCAAATATCTCAATTCACATCTGATCTGAGGCATTTACTAGCTGTGTGACCCTGCAAGTCTCTTAACCTCAGTTTCTTCCACTGTAACATGAGTATAATAATAGGATTGTTAGAAGGATCAAATGAGCTAATATGTGTAAAGCAGTTAGTGCAGTGCCTGCACATAATAGGTGCTGTAGAAATGCTTAGTCCCTTCCTACAAGGAGCTTACATTCTGTCATACTATAAAGAAAACATTTCTTCATTATAGTTTTATATGTTTAATAAATTCCATTTTTTTCATGCTATTTAGTTTTCATAGCAGTTTTTTTTACAGGATTCTGAATATAGTGATCTCAGTTAAATGCTTATATCCTCTTAGTTTGCAGCTATAGAAAGTAGTAATGGGGGTGAGTATTAGTAACAGCCAGCATCAATATAGCACCCACTCTACGTTAGTCACTATGCTAAGAGCTTTACAGATATCATCTCAGTTTATCCTCACAGCCTCCTCGAGAGGTAGGTACTAAGGGAGAGATAATATCCAAATGTGGATAGAATTGTAAAGGCCATCATTTCAAAAAGCACCCTCAAGCCCGACATGAATGTTTTGATTGCTCTGCCCGTCTCCTCTGAGGAGCAGTTTTCCTCAGATTTGCCCCTGATTTGCTTCTCTTCTTTTCTAGAGGAAGAGTGTGACCTGGCTCTGCTTACTGAGCTGCTGGAGGAAAATGAATCGGCTTTAGAATGTAATTCAGGGCAGAATGGCTTCTTGACAGAGGAAGCCAGAGAGCCTGATGAATTTGATGACCTCTTCGATGCCGATAGTGATGGTGGATCTTACAAAGAAGAGATTGATGAGCTTCTGGAGGAGGAATCTGAAGACCAAAAGGAAAATATGGCCCCTCTCTTTGGAGATATCAGTGACTTGACAGATGAGGAGAAGGAAGAGGCCCAGGACGTGGGGCAATCACTACAATTAAGTCCCATACCTCCCCCAGCTCCCAGTCAAGAGAAAATTCACCAGGAGTTGCAAGGTGCTCAGAACTAATTGTTAGCATTCACCATCATACCACAAATTAACTACTAAGTTAAAGGCAAATTTAAATGAAAGCCGTTAAGTTTGACATTTTTGCATCCTACTAACTTCTTACACAGTTGTAGATGAATTTAAAAATCAATCATGTGACCTGAAAAAATAAGCTAACAGTACACAGACATACTAATAATACTCATTGTCAGCAAAAATGTCTTAGAATGAATTGAATATTCATAGCACTTTTCTTTTTTTACCATTTATTTTTTCCCAATACCTACCACTCTTCTTTATTTCTCCATTTCTGTCAAAGACATCATCAGTTCTCTTGTCACACAGGTCCACAACCTTGGAGACATCCTCAGCTCTTCACCTCACCCCCTATATGCAATAAATTGCTAAGTTTTGTTGATTCCATCTCTACAACATCTTTCCCATCTTCCACTTCTGTCTACCCTCCTCTCTACTCCCACAGTTACCACCCTAGTTTAGACCCTCAGCCACTTCTCAGTTGGACTTAATGCAATAACCTTGTAATTAGTTTCCTGCCTCAAGTCATTCACTTCTCCAATCCATCCTCCAAAGTGATTTTCCTGAAGTGCAGTCTGCTCATGTTTTTCCCCTCCTCAGTACACTCCGCTGGCTCCCTTTTGCCTTGTTAGGTTCAAAGAGAAGCTTATCTGTTTAGATTTCAAAATTCTTTACAATCAAGTTCCATCCCACACTTCTGGTCTTATAATACAGTATTCCCCTTATCAAACTCTACAGTCCAGCCAAATCATCCTCTTTACTGGCATTCATGCATGCCTCTCAATCTCTATTGACTTACTTCAACATCAGCTGCCCCTTCATACCTGGAATGCACCCAACCTCATCCCTACCCCTTAGAACCTCATTTTCTTCAAAATTTGACTCAAGTAGCACTTTCTGCAGGAAGTTCTCCCAGCTGCTTGTTCTTAGCACTCTTTCCTCCAAAAAACAGACGTTGTTATGTATAGACTTAGTTTGTCTCATCTGGTATAACATGACCCTGGATGTCAGGGACTGTTGCATTTTTTTCTTTGCATACCTAGTGATCAGTAGTAGAGTAGGTAATTAATAAATACTTGCTGTTTGAGTCATAATTTAATGTAGTATGAGAAACACTGGGCTCACCAGCAGAGCAGTGACTCTTAAGTTCTTATCAGCTTTTATGTAAGGATCCGTTTTGAGAAAGAACATTGAAGAGTATGTCCATCCAATTTTTGAATGTTCTCTCATCATACATTTGAACTTAGATCATCACCTTGGTTTGCTATTTCTACAACTATAGGACTTGGCATTTACTATATTATATATGGCATCAAATTCTTGAAATAAATACTTCATGAGTATTTAAATTCTTGGTACTTGCAAAAAAAGCTAATACTACTGTTAACGACAGATACTTATCTATAATTGTTCTTTAGCCCAAAATCTGTGTCTTGCCCAGGTGTGAGTTTTTTGGTATTTTTTTTTTCCAAAAAAGAAATGTTTAGCCCACTATGGCAGAACTGTTAAATACAGGGCCACTCGGGAACCAGGTTAAAATTTAATTGGGGAATATTTAACAAAAAATAAAAATACAATAGAGTATAGGTAGTGCACTTTTAAAAATATAAATAATATTTTTATTTCCAATATACATGTAAAGACAATTTTGAACATTCATTTTTTATAAAATTTTAAGTTACAAATTTTTCTTCCTTCTCTCCCCAAGATGAAAAGTAATCTGATATAGGTTATGAAAAAGATAATGTTAATATGTGGTTTTTTTAAAGTCAGTATAAGTGGCATATAGGGATCTTTATATATATAGTTTAGTTTCTGTTTGGTTTTATATGGTTCAAGTTTCTATTTGAGTTTGACACCTACAGGGCTTTGAATGGCCAATATTCACCATGATTTCTAGACATCTAATTCTGTGTTGAAATTCTTAGGATTTAGTAGAACTATTCAATGAAATTTCTAATATTATTTCATCATTTTACCTTGTTTTCCAGACTGATTCTGAAACAATTATATTTTCTTTCCTAGATGAATTAAAGAAACTGCAAGAGCAGATGAAGACTTTACAAGAACGGCTAAAAATGACTACAATTGGAAAGTCTGCAAGCCCGGAGCCTTCACAAAGATCCTCTGGTAATAAGACCAATGCTTTTCTAGGTCTGTTAATATCTATATCAACAGACACGTGGCAGAATAGACTTTGATGACTTTTTGAATGCTTCATTATTTCTCTCTAATTTTGATCAACTAGGTAAGCCTCCCCTCCTCCCTCTTAAGGAAAGGAAAGTTCAGAAGATTCAGGAGTCATCCTTTTTTTCTGCCCAGCTTGACATTCCTGCTCTGCCAAAACCTAAGCAAGTAGCCCAGAAGCCAAAGGTTTTACCTGCAGGTATAGAGCTCCAGGCCACATGGATTTCTTTTTCCTCTGACCTCTGTCTGATTGCTTGTTTCTAACACAAACTTTGGTACTTACCTATATGCTTTCTTTTATCATTCTCTCCTTATTTTATGTAAATAGGTTTCTTGTTTGTTCAAGTGATACAGTAGTGTCTCTGAATAGAGGGACCTTGTATTATATTAATTTTCATCTTCCACAGCTTTAGTCAAGAAGTAAGTGTTAAGTTAAAATAATGGTCTAGTAGCCAACTTCTAAATAAGCTGTGTATTAGGGTTGGGGCTTAGTGCATTTGTGAATATTTAAACAGAGTCGATAAAAGTAAAGCACAAATTATTAAAGTAGTCAAGAGTTTTGAATGAAGTCAAGATAGTCCAAGCTCATCTTGTAGCAGCTGCAAATGGAAAGAGCACTCACTAGACCCAAGGTTCAAGTTCTGACTTCTTTATTTACCAACTGACTCACCCTGACTTCTCTGAGTGTTAGTAAGATGTAGTGGAGAGGGTACTGGCCTTAGTGACATCATCTGGGTTTGAATCCTGCCTACCATGCTTACTAGCAGTATGACCATGGCAAGTTACTTAGCATTTTCAAGCTTTAGTTTCCTTCCCCGTAAAATAGAGTATCATGACATTTGTGCTACCTACCTCAGAATTATTGAGAAAGTAGCACTCTTTAAGCCTTAAAGCCATAGGTAAATGTGAGTGATTGCTGCTATAAAATCACTCTTTACAGAAGAACATAGATTGGCATACTGATCAAAACTCATTAAAGAATACAGAACCAGCTAAAATTTCTGCTTAATTCAAGAAACATTTAATGCAGCTAAGTCCCATAACTAGATAATGTGGGCAGCACTTTTAATAGAATTTGACTTGTAGATTCTAGTGAATCTCTATTAGTTATTTCTGAAGAAGAGTTGCATCTCCTCCATTTATGAAATGCATTGTCCTCCATGGCACCTTAGTAAATGTAATCTCAGTAAGGTTCTAGAGTTGGGACTGAGAATGGCCTTGTAGATCTTTTTGGTTTTGAGACTTGTTGATTAATTATTTGAACAAAATTTTATCTTTTCTATTTTTGAATAGAATTTATCAGTATGATTTTTTAAATCTTATTTTTTGTTGTTGTTAATTCTTTAGAGCACAAGAGTCCTCTTTCAGGATCATTACCAAATTCATATTCCCAGCCCCTCAGATCTACTCCTGGAAACAAGCCCTGTAGAGGGACTGGAGCCTTAAATGTAGGGACATCTGGAACTTCATGTGGAACTGCTCAGAATGTTTCAGTGGAAAAATTCACTGGACTCAGGTTAAGGTCAGTAATTCTGTAATGGTCCCTTGTATGCTCAGTTCATAGTGATACCACTAGATGTCTCCTCCTGCTTTATAGGATACTGGCTCTTAATTTAAAGTCATGTATTTTTAAAAACAGATTTCCACAGAAACTTTTAAGGTGATCAGACTTGAAAATAAATATAATTATAACTCTATGTTTAATTTAATTCTATATTAATTAATTCTAGAATTATAGCAAAAAGAGAATGTTCCTTACCTAAGTTACAATCAAAAGATCATCTACAAAGCTACCTGAATGGTTTTCCTTAAGCACAAATATACCCGTGTCACTCCTCTACTCATTAAACTCCAGTGGCTCTCTATTGCTCCTAGAATAAGAGAAAAACTCCTTTGTTTGACTTTTAAAACCCTTCACAGATTGGTTCTTAACTTTGTGTTATGGACACTTTTCCAAAATAATGTTATTTATTGGTGTTTTTTAAAATTCACGGTTGAAGGAAATGCTCATTTCCAGTTAAAGATTAGTGAAAATAAAGGAGTAAATTTCTTCCCCATCTAAGTTCATGGACCCTCTGAAATCTATCCACAAACCCTAGGATAAGAAACCCTGAATTATACATTATTTCCCTTCCTGCACTCCCCAGTCTAGCCCAACTGGTCTCCTGACTGTTCTTTGCACACACCATCCCATCTGTGTGCCTTCTCAGTAGCCATTCCTTTTCCATGCCTGGGATGTTCTCCTTTATATCCCTCAAGAGTCAGTTCAAGCACTACCTTCTATACATAGCCTTTCCTGATTGTTCCTGCTGCTACTTAAACTACCTTGTATTCTGTATATATTCTTACATTCATATGTTTTCTTCCCGGGAGAGTGTAA
>CM053585.1:426677626-426710348 GCA_028646515.1 Pseudochirops corinnae
TGAATTCTCATGTTGCTTTGAGATAATTAGGATTATTTCCACATTCTGTGAGGAGAAATCCAACCGCTTCAGTGTTTCATTATGTCTTCTACTGAAGGCCAGAGCAACTGGATAATTCACACTCAGATTAAAGTATTTTCAATTCTCTAGAAACAATCTCTCATCATTCCTACCTCCCACCCCCAAATATCTAGCACTTTATCCTCTGAATGTCACGCAATCTTTGGGAATGTTATCCAATGTCTGAGTTTATTGAGCACAGCAGGAAAAGCAAATAGTTCCACATAAAGATCACTGGGGTGTGAGTATTTAACTGTAGTATCTAGATGGTTGCTGATTCAGAAGACTGAAATGATTCAGTTGTCTAATGTGGATAGGCCGTATGGAAGTGTTAAGTCATAAAAATGAAGAAAAAGAAAATAATCTGCCCACTAATGGATTTGTTTTGACTTTAACTCTCAAGACCATATTTTCCCCATAGTTCAAAACTTAGCTTTGGGTCCATTTTTTTTCAAAACCTCGGATCTTATGCAGATGGAGGGGAGCAGGATTGTGAAGAATCTGAAGACCGTGTGAAGAGTAGCTGAAGGAATGGGGGTGTTTGAACTGAAGAATAAAAACCTTAAAGAAGCCATGATAGCTGAGCTATCTCCAAGTATTTGTCAGGCTGTCACGTTTCTTTTGTCCTCCTCCTTACCTCCTCCCCTCTATGGAAGATCTTCATTTAAGGGTGTGGCTGTTGGAGGTAGTATAGGGAGCATCCCCTTCTGAGCATATGTTAGAGTAGTTGACATTTGGGGTCGCTTCTAGTTTTGTGGTCCTTTTGTTCATTTTTAATTATCCTTTTCTCTATCACCTTTATTTCCAAATAATCCCTTTCCCCTCCCCTCTCCAGTGAGCTATCTCTTATAACAAAGAATTTTTTAAAAAGAGAGAGAAAGGAAGGAAAGAGGGAAGGGAAAAAAGGAAGAGAAGAAGAAAGGAGGAGGGAGTGAGCAGCTCAGCAAAACCAACTGAGCCAACCCAATTACCCTACTTAACTCTTAGCAGTTACCTTCTGACTCCTCCCCATTAGACATTGAACCTCCTCCTCCAGAGTATGAACAATGTTAATTTTTTCCTCTCTAGCATGACTCTTGTGCCAAGGTTCTTAAACCTGGGGTCCATGAACTTTTTTTTTCTTACTGTTTTGCTAACTCCTTCAATATAATTGATCTCCTTTGTAATCCTATGTATTTTATACATTTAAAAACATTGTTCCAAGACTGCCCAAAGGGGTCCATGACACAAAAAACTTTAAGAGCCCCTATTCCAATGTATATACTTCAAGGATATGTGGTTTCATCTGTGTGATTACTGGTGAATGGGCTTTATCAGTTGCTGTGACTAGAAAAAAGCATCTACTTGTTGCTAAGCATTTCAGAAATTAGGCTAATCCTTTGATGACCTATGGACTCATTGCCCAGCTTATTTTGAAGCCTTCCAAGGTTAGTTGGACATACCCAAACCTGTGCTTTGCAGGCACAACTTTAGGGACCTTGAGCACTTCTGTACCAGCATTTGAGGAGTATTTTCACAAAAGACCATTTGGGATAGTGCTACCTATTTGGTTTATACTCAGTAAGGGCTAAATGGATCAGATTGTTTGTTATAATTTCCACACAGGCGACCCCGAGTATCCTCCACAGAAATGGACAGGAAAATGGCTGGCCGCAAACTGATCAGACTGTCTCAGCTCAAGAATAAGTTGGCCAGTGAGAAATTGGAAGAAATAGACTGGGTGACATTTGGGGTCATAATGAAGAAAGTCACACCTCAGAGTTCAAACAACGTAAGTCATTTTCTGTTAGCTTGTTAGTGCCATCCCCAGAAACTGATACTGAGAGCTTGACTCAGAGCCAAGCTGAGATCCTGAGAGCTGACAGCCTCAGCTGCAATTTTAAATGAGTACTATGAGTAAATTTTGAGCAGTGTCACATACTGACTAGGCAGTGTCTGTAAACAAGTGTGTGAAAGGACACCTTCAGGTCCAACCTACAGGACTCTGTTATAACTAATGAGCATTTAATTCCCTTGGATCAATTGAGACGATATTTTTAAAGTACTAAGCATGGTTCCTGGCATACAATAAGTGCTTAATAAATGCTTATTCCTTTCCTCTTCCCTTGGTTATTTATAGGGTCATAGATTTAGAGCAAAGAGGGACTGGAAGAAGTCCATTTTACTGATAAGAAAAGTGAGGCTCAAACAGGTTAAACAGACAGCCTAACTGAACCTAGGTCCTCTAGACTCACTTCTTTACTTATTCTTGGTATTTTATACCACAGTCAGTTCCTTAACTGTAGTGGATAGAAAAGGCCAGTGATGCCATTTACAATAATGTTAACACTGTGAAGTTCTTAATAGCTTTGGAAAAGTGAAATCCTTTTAAAAACTTATTAAAAATTTTTCTACCTTAAAAGTTCTACACTGTATAGGAAAAATATATTGTATTCAAGAAGATATCATGAACTCTTGTCAATTTCAATTGATGATATGATGTAGAGAAAGATGGTATAGTAGAGAAAGCATTGACTTCAGGCATGGAGACTTGAGCTCTGGTTCTAGCTTTGCTACTGACCACGTAGCCATGAGCAAAAGTCTTGTTTCTCTTTGGACTTCTTTTCCCTTCCTTAGCTTCCAAAGTTGGGGACTCAGCCCACCAATCTCTTAGACCCTTTCCAGTTCTGCCATTCTGCAGTTTTAATGTTTGTTCTTTTCATCATCTGTGGTTTGGATTCATTTTATTTCCAGGTAATATTTAGTCTTATCTGAGCTGTATGCTTATATATACCAGCCTTGGTTTTAAGGTGGAAGGCTGCTGAAATCTACCTTCACCCTGACTCTCTTGGCTTCTCTGTGCTTTAATTACTTTATCTATAAAATCAGGCTTTCACAGGAACATGTTGTGAGGGCTGTGGAAATAGATGGGAAATATACTGTGAGCTCTTCTGAGGCAGTTGTACAAATCCATGGAATAATAAGCAGCAATATAATAGAGACCAAAGTTCATTGTGACTAAGTTACTATCACCTAGTTTACTCTGGGCCTGTGGCCATCAGCAAATGGTCTTATTCCCAAGAATAATCTGATTTACAGTTCAGGTTCTTTGAGAAGAAATCGCCTATGGAAGTAATTGAAGAGAAAAGTAAATACTGAATGTGATCTTTAAAACATTTTAAATTATGGCTTTTCAGGTACTTGACAAGTACTTTGACATTTTACAGCCATTTAATTGCTTTCCAAACCCAAAGGAATGATGCTTTTGTTCTTTGATAGCATTGCAGTGACCCCTTCATTTCTTTAATGGATATTACTAATCTGTGATAAATATAATATTTATTGTATAAACCAATCTAATAACATCTTTCTATTTTAAGCTAAGTTAATAAAAATGATTCTGTAGACTTTGCTTTTCATTTTAGTGGTGCTTATATCTCACTAGAGACACAGTGCTAATTTAATAATGAAAATACAAGCCTGGAATTAGAAACCTGGGGTTCTTTGCCATGAGCTTGCTGTGTATGAATAATCAAATTCCTGCATCATTTCCTATACTTTTAAAATGGGAAAAGCAATATCAAACCCTTGGGCAGTCACTTCTGGTCATATAGACAATATATTTTGCATAAAATAAGCTTTATTTCCTGATTTTGCAAACTTGCAAGCTTCAATTGACAGATGAGTTCAGTATGATCTAGTAGTGTCATGCAGATCATGTATAAGTTTGTGGTTTGAAAATTAAAGAAGAGAAGATGACAGAGTAGAAGCAAACAGTGCAGCAAGCCCCTCATCCTCCACCCTTATACTTCCCCAAACAGACCTAAAAAATGCACCAGACTAAATCCTGATAGGAAAAAGCCAAGAAAAATTCACAGCTCCAGCCCAGGGAGACAGAATGATAGGCTTTTGGACACTGTAAATCAGGTTTGTCCAAGAGGGGCTGGCTATACAAAGCATTCCTAGGAAGGGGCTGTACATCAGGATAGAAAGAAGCCCTAGACACATGCAGGGGTACCCCTAAACACGTTCCAGGGCACTGTGATGGGGAGAGGTCCAACTGGCAGCTTTATCACCCACAGCCCAGTTCTGGGTCACAGATCCAGGATGGATTGAAAAAGGATAATGAGATGCCATAGCCCCAGGCTATGTAACAAGAGGAGAGGAAGTTCAGAGGTAAGCAGCAGTGGCATGGCTCAGATCCAAAGAGCAGAGTAAGGTCTCCATTCCAGCTTTTAGCCCAGCCTGCAGAGGAATAACCAGGGCAGAAATCACAGTTCATAAGGGAGTCTATAGCTCTGTCTCTGAAACAGCAGAGCTTCCCCATGGGATAATAATTATGGAGACCAGCAGCATTTTACTTTTGCTCATACTCAAGCTCATGTGAACTTGCAGAGCTGTGGTGGGGACAGGGAGAGCATAATGTCAGACTTTGCCCTAGACTGAACCACTTTGGAAACACTGAAAGTTTTCCCCTAGTTAGGTCTTGAAATAACACAATACTCAATACTTCCAAGAAAGTGAGAGTAGCACCAGACCTTCCTTCCAGAAGTATGCAGAGCACCACCCTAACATTTAGACTTAGGCTGGAAGAATGAGCAAACCAGAAAAGAATTTCACCATAGAAAGCTGTTTTGGTGACAGGGATGCTCAAGATACAAGTGCAGAAAAAGAAAATAATTCCAAAACATGTATAAGCAAAGTTTCAAAACAAAATACAACTTAGGCACAAACTCAACTGGAAAGTCCTAGAAGAGAAAAAGAGTTAAAAAGGAGAGTTAAGGATTGATTTCTATCAATTAAATGAGAGCACTTGAGGGAAAAAAAAAAATGGAAGACATAAAAACTATAGAAGAAAAACTGGAAAGAGAATTAACAGCTTGGTGCAAGAGGTACAACACCTTGAAAATTAGAATTAGAATGGATCAGATAGAAGCCAGTAACTCCATGACACAACAAGAAACAATAAAACAAAGTCAAAATGTTGGGGAGTGGAGGTAGGGAGAGATGAAAATAGAAGGTATTTTATAGCAAAAACAACTGACCTGGAAAAATGTTCAAGAAAAGACTCATTGGACTACCTGAATAGTGACCAAACCAAGAGCCTAGGCCCCATATTTCAAGAAATCTTAAAAGACTACCCAAAAAAAACTACCCAAATGTCTTAAAACCAGGAAGCAAAGTAGAAATAGAAAGAATCTACCAGTTAGTTCCTAAAAGAACCCTCAAAATGAAAATTCTCAAGAACATTATAACTAAATTCCAGAACTTCTGGATCAAAGAAAGAATACCACAAGCAACCAGAAAGAAAGAAATCAAGTACTGAGAATCCATAGATAGGATCACACACAATTTAAAAGACACTACTCTAAAGGAGCAGTGAGCTTATGATATTCCAGAAGGCCAAAGATAGGGGCTTACAACCAAGAGTAATTTAGCTAGGAAAACCAAATACAATGCTACAGTAGGGGAAATGGACCTTTAATGAAAGAGGGCCTTGCAAGCATTCCTGATGAAAAGACCAGAGTTCAATAGAAACTTTGTAGTTTAAATACAGAATCTAAGAGAAATATAAAAAGTAAACACAACAATTACAAAGGACTAGATGAAGATAAACTATTTACATTTTAATATGGAGAAGTGATAAACTTGTCCCCTCTGAAACTTATCTTCTTCAAGAGTCATAGTGGGAGTCTAGTTAGACAAGACCTGGGAGACCATTGTCTTGATGAACTTAAAAGAAGAATGGAAAGAAAGGGGAAGAGGAATACACTGGGGTGAGAGCTAAGAAAAGGAAGGTTAGGGAAAATTATCTCACAAACTCAGAATGTGCAAGTAGACATCTTTACAGACAAATTGGGATACTTGAGCCTTACTTTCATCTAAATTGGTCAAAGGTGGAAAGAATATGCATATTGTGTGCAAAGTACATCTCATTCAACAGGGAAATATGAAGGAAAGATGAGAACTGGAGGGTTAGTAGGGGAGGTATTAGTCTTAAGCAAAACAAACTATTAAAGTGAAAAAGAATGAGAATGACAAAGTACTCATACATTGGGGAATAGCTGAACAAGTTGTGATATATTTTTGTGATGAAATACTATTGGGTTATAAGAAGTTATGAAGGCTATAGTTTCAGAAAAGCCTAGGAAGCACATATGAACTGATGCAGAATGAAGTGAACAGAACCAGGAAGACAATTTATACAATGACAACAACATGCTGAAAACAAATAACTTTGAAAGATTTAGGAACTCTGATCAGCATAATGATCACCCATAATTCCAGAGGACTAATAATGAAACTTGCTACTCAACCCTGATGGAGAGATGAAGGGCTCAGTGCAGGACAAGACAAATATGTATACATGTATATGTATGTATGTAAAAAAATGGTTTTGGAGATGACCAACATGGAAATTTGTTTTCCTTGCTTATGCAATAGCATGTTTGTAAAAGGAGTTTTATTTTTTTCATTCTCACTGGAGACAGTAGAGGGAGAGAATGCAGGTTTTTGCTGGATGGAAAAAATAAAATAAAATTAACTAGAAAAAGAGAATTAAAGAACAAAAACATTTCTTTCCCCCAGGGAAAAACCTTTAGCATCTGGAAACTGAATGATCTGCGTGATCTAAACCAAAATGTCTCATTGTTCTTGTTTGGAGAAGTCCACAAAGAACACTGGAAGACTGAGCAAGGCACTGTCATAGGACTGCTTAATGCCAACCCCATGAAGCCAAAGGAAGGTTCAGATGAAGTAAGGATTTCTATGATTTCTTTGTCTAAAGATATATTCAAGTTAGCCAAATTTTGTCAATACCATTTGTTTTGGATCAGCACTAAATAGTATAACTTCTTCATTTAGCTCTTCAAATCAGTCCAAGAGTCATTGAATTTATTCATTTATTATTTATTTATTCACTGCTTTTGTTTATGCTTAGTGATCCTTTATCTATATGGTAGCATTTGATTTTATAGGCTCTTAACATTATGATTTTGGAGGAACATTAAAGAAGCCCAGGATTGACTTTAGATGTTCCTGTGCTTTTTTTCAAAGCACTGAATTAATGTAAAAATTGTTACCACCTTCTGTATGGACTGTATATACATTTTTCAGCACTCTCAACAACTCTTGAGAATTCATTTTCTTCATTAAAGCTAAATTAAAAGTGCATAGCTCATTGGAGAATTTTGGTAATATTAAAAACATTTCATTTAATTCACCCACATGTTCAAGGTTGTGAACTTTTTAACTCTTGGATTATATGGGACCCAAGTACTATAAATGTAGAGAAATCACTAAAACTATCTGGATCAGTGGTTCTCAACCTTCCTAATGCCGCGACCCTTTAATACAGTTCCTCATGTTGTGGTGACCCCCAACCATAAAATTATTTTCATTGCTACTTCATAACTAATTTTGCTACTGTTCTGAATCTATCTGATATGCAGGATGTATTTTCATTGTTACAAATTGAACATAACCCACAGGTTGAGAACCGCTGATCTAGATAGATTTTCTTTACAACATGTTGGAATTGATCTTATATACCTCTAAAGATAGAACAGAATTGCACTTCCAGCTCAAAGAGGGGGAGAATTCATATACACACTCCATTTAATATCAATAATTAAATTATTGAATCGAAATTTGGCATCTCAAAGTTCTGGGTAGTGTTTCAACAGAAAATATAGTTTATAAAGTAAATTCTGTTCCTGGGAAAAGCCATGAAGTTTGGGGACCTAATCCTATAAATCCAAAGTCTAAGCACAATAGAATAGTAACTGCACCAGCTTCTTTGCCCTAACCCAGTGCTATACAAGATATAACTATTGGGAATGAAAACAGGTTCATTCTTCATCGTTTTGTTCCTTGGCTTTCAAAAGTTCATAGTTGGCGATCCTTAACCATTTTTTACTATTCCCTATATATCCTTTCATTATCTAGTCATGATGTCGACTAAATGTAAGACTTGTTTACCAAATTAGGAAACCAGTTCATTTTCTACACTGACTGTAAACTTTTTGCAAACTTGGAGAGGCTTCCTAAAACACAATCATCCCTTTCTTTCCCAGTCTTGCTGATTAAAACCTTTGACTCTTGTAATACCTGATTTTACTTCCTAATTGGGCTTCTCATCTCTGCAGGTGTGTTTGTCTATTGATCATGCCCAGAAGATCTTAATTATGGGTGAAGCTCTTGACTTGGGAACCTGCAAAGCAAAGAAAAAGAATGGAGAGCCTTGTACACAGATTGTCAATCTGGTTAGTTTATTGTTTAACAGTGTTGAAGTGGGTTGCTAATAGGGAAGCAAAATGTGACTGCCTCAGAGATGATGATTTGTGTCTGTTTTAAACTTGTCTTTCTTATAAATAGGAAGGGTTCAAATGAGAGAACTAAATTTTGTCTGTCACAAATGGTTTTTTAGTGCCAGTGTAAAAAGTGATGATTTTGCCTCATTTTAGGATTTTTTTTATTGTCAGATGTTTAAGGAACATCCTTATACATAAAATCCACTAGATTCAATCATCCATAGTAACAGGGAACAGAAATAGCAGGAAATTTGCTAATAATTTGAAAAGCCAAATTTTAGGCAATAGTTTTAGTCTGGCCCTTCCCACTGAATAGTTCTAGAGCATAGGGAGCATAAATTACTGCTTTCAGTTTTTCTACCCCCTTTATTTTCTTTACCCATTCTTTGATTGATATATAGCAAGATGGCTAAAATGCAAATAGTTAGATGAAGGACATCAAGGACCTTATATATTTCCCCAAAAATTTTAGTTCTAAAATAATCAAGAATCTAGTGTCAGTAGACTGTGCAGGGGTGGGAAACCTGCTGGCCTTGAGGCCACAAGTGGCCTTCTAGATCCTCAAGTTCAGCCTTTTCACTGAATCTGAACTTCACAGAACAAATCCCCTTAATAAAAGGATTTGTTCTGTAAAACTTGGACTCAGTCAAAAGGCTGTACCCAAGGACCTAGAAGGCCACATGTGACCTCAAGACTGTAGATTCCCCATCCCTGTGCGATTGTGTCTTCAGTATTCAACCAAGGGGATAATACTTTCTTGCTTCTCATACCAATGGGATAACCTTTGTCCAAAAGTTGGCATGAATGACCATTAGAAAAATTTCACTGACCAATGATTTCTCTAGAAGGAGAACTTTTCTGGGAACTTTTTTGAAAGGAATATAAAGGACACTTTGTCATTGTGCTCATAATGTGTGGAGCCATAATTGCCTTTGGAAATGTGGTATGTGGATGGATTGAAATAACTGAAGAAACAAAGGTTCAAGCTTCTGAGCTTATCCATTTATTAAGCAACGTGTGCCAATTGTATAACAAGTCAGAACCAGGCCTTCTTCAGTTCTGCACTGGACCCTGAATACAGGGGGAGACAGATTTTTATTTATTGAATACAATCAAATAAGACCAGTTAATTAAAAGAAAACAATTAACAGGGTACAAGTCAGCATACAAAATTAGGTAATCTGATTTCTAATTAGAGAAAAGATTAGGGGCTTTCCAAGTTGGGAGGGGGAGAGTGAACAGGTGCAATTCCCTGGAATTAGAAAAAAAGATATCTCACTCCTTGACAAGTGTCTGTATTCTATCAAAATAACAAAGAAACATTTGAGCAACATGAGACCGGTTTTCAAATAAGACACATGGGTTGCTTGAGATGTGGACTTGTAAGAAAACTCCTTGCATTATTCTTTGGATCTGCCTGCATTTCTGCTGGCTTCCTTCCAGCTTTGTCACTGGTTAGCTGCATAACCTGGGTCGGTGATCCAGCTTCCTAACCATTCAGGGCTGGGTTCAAACAATGCAATAAAGTTTTCTCACAAGACAAATTGGACAAGAACCATAATTGAATAGAAAGGGAACTGAGCTAGTTCCAGAATTGAGTCACAAGATGGAGTCCATGTGGTTTCACTCCATTCCCTCAGAATGATGAAGTGAATGTGGCCTTGGACAGCGATGAGAGGCTTTGGGGAAACCACCAGACATGAAGCCAGGGCCTGGATTCTAGCCCTGACTCTGCCTCTTATTAGCCACATAAGAGGACCTCAGGCCAGTCATTTGACCTCTGAGCCTCTGCCACTTCTCCTGTAATAAGGATCATAAGCCCTGCCCTGCCTGTAGCAGGGTGGTGTTCTGAAAACAGGAGTAAGGACTTGACCTGTTATTTCACTGGTATAGGTGACTCTCAGGTAGAGGAAATCCCTCTCCAAATACAGGTCAGCACCCTTTAGTGCTAAGAGGTTAAGTGATTTGCCCAGGGTCACACAGCCCACATATGTCAGAAGGGATCTTGAACCCAGGCCTTCCTGGCTTTTCTGCTTTAGCCCACATTGCCTCTGTTTTCTGACAGTGAAAGGGGACAGTGTCAATGAAAGTGTTTTGTGAACTATAAAACCCTATATGAAATTAAAGTGGTATTGTTATTTCTTTGTTATGTCACTGCCCTGTAGGCTATCGGAGTGCAGTCCCTTATATAATATTTATTTCTTCTTGCAGAATGACTGTGAATACTGTCAGTATCATATACAGGCTCAGTATAAGAAACTCAGTGCTAAGCGAGCAGATTTGCAGTCTTCCTTCTCTGGAGGCAAAGTGCCAAAAAAATATGCCCGCAAAGGCTCCAGCCTAAAGGAAAGGTTGTGTCGGGACGGCTTTTACTATGAAGGAGTCTCTTCTGAATCATATGCAGCCTCAGTGTAAGACACCCCAAGTTCTCTGCTGTTGTTGTATTAGATTGCCCTTAATGATGAGCATATACTTTGTCTTGTAATAAGAATGTTGCATATTTCAGTTGTACTTGGAACCATTTTGATAAGTTCTCAGGTAGAGGAGGAGAATCACCTACAAGTCAGCAGCACCTTGCAGTCCATCTAATTCAAACCTGTACCTGGCCTATCTGCTCTGCAGCATTCCCAGTCTAGTACTTTACCAGAAGACCTCAGGTACAGTTATACCCAGCACTATGCTACTACATGCTGGGGATACAAAGAGAAATCCAAAGCAGCTCTGACTCTCAGGTATTTTACAAATTAATGGTGGGGGTGCAACTTACATGCAGATAAATTAGCATAATGTGTGTACACACAATCATTTCAAGAGAGAGAGTGAGTCCTAACAGTTGGGCCTATCAGGCAGACCTCAGGTGCCTGAGCTTTGGGAAGCCACAGATAGACAGGTGAAGGGAAGTGGAGAAAGCTTGGCTTCCTTGTGCACAGCTATACGAGGTAGAAGATAAATTGTCCTGCAGAAGGAATAGCCAACAGATTAGGATTGCTGGAACAAGAGAATGTTGAAAGGGAGGTTACCTCGGGCAGAGGCTGCATTGTGGAGCAATGCCAAGCCCAGGGATTTTATATTTTGTCCTAGACACAAGATGGAGTAAGTCCCTGGAGACCCTGAGTAGGGGCACAACATGATCTTGTCTTTATTTTAGGGATGTCATTTTGACAATTTATGGGGAGAATGGATTAGAAAGATGAGATACTCTTTCTCTCTTTTTAATAGGATTAAAGAGCTAGCAAATAGTATGAAAGAAAATGCCATCAAAATGTTTTTAAAATGCACATAACAGAAGGAAGCATAGACAAGTAGGACAGTTTTGAAAAGTAAATATATATATTTACATCTTTTTTTTTAAACCAAGTAGAGACTCAAAGTTTCATGTTTTTCTCTGCATGTGGAAATGCCCACTTTTTTAGTGTAAAGATCAAAATAAAACAATAACATTTTTTAAAAGGAAAGATAAGACACCAGAAGCAGGCAGCAAGTGAACTGGGAGTCTATTACAGTGGCCTAGGTGAGAGTCTTAGGGCTAGAGAGACAGTAATCCTAAGCCTAGCCTCTTTTCTTGTTGAAGAGCTATTCTCAATAGTTTTTCTTTCTGTCTAGGCTAAGAGTCATTGTTTCTGCAGTTTTCTGAGCACTCTTCTTGGTGGTGGACTCCTCTGACTGGCTGGGCATAGTAGAAAGAAGGGTCAGTTTGGTGCCTGAGAATCTAGATTCAAATTACAGCTTTGTCACTGGCCTTCCTTGAGCAAATAAGTTAGCCTCTCGCCTCAGTTTTCTCATCTGTAAAATGTAGAGGTTGGTTAGAGGATTTGAGGACCAGCTACAAATCTGTGATCTTGTGATCCCACATGATCTTCCTTCCCCTCCAGACTACAGGCAGACCCCAACCAGGAGTTAGGGCAGCTGAGACAAATTTCATTGTTGGCAGAGGGATGTAGGGATGCCTTTGTCAGACTGGTCCATCATGCCAAAAGAGTGGGACAGAATCTAGCCCCAGCCTAAGCATGACGTACAGTCTCAAGGAGCCAAGAAAGAGAAAGTGGTAGATAGTATGTGGTGGTAGGAAAAGTTTGGGGGAGGTGATGCCATGGAGTACATAGCCCAGCAAAGGACCACAAGGAAATAAGGATGGTAGGCCAGAGCCCATTGTATGCATCTTGAAAATGCATAGTTGTTTGCATATTGTCTCCTCCATTAGAATGTAAGCTCCTTGAAGGCAGGCTCTACATTTTTGCCTCTCTTGGTATCTGTAGTGCTTAGCACAGTGCCTGGCAGGTAAGTTTTAATAAATGATTGTTGGGTGTGAGGATAATCTAGTAACATTTGGAGCTCATTGTTAGAATCAGTCAATGAACCACTATGCCAGGTAGCATTACTTTGTTGCCCAAGTAAATTAACTCACAAGGAGTTAAAGTAGCCTTTGGTTTTTTAAATAAATGCAGTGGACCCTGGAGAATTGTATGTGAATGTAAACTTTGAGACTGCAAGATGTCCATCACTCTACATCTTGGTGATTGGCATTTTTTTTTACTAGGAGCAACACAACATTTATTTTTTATTTCCAAATGACGGATCTGTGCCAGCTTGCGGTAGTTTTTTTTAACTCTCACAATCAAATCTTCAGATGTTATTTTTCATATCATATCTAGAACTTGAAGGACTCCCAAAGAACATCTAGTACAGTTGCCTCACTTTACAAATGAGGAAACTGGGCCTTTAGGTGAAGCAAAATGACATGCCAGTGTTTCAGTCTTTTTTTTCCTTTTTCTTTCTTTCTTTTCTTTTTTGAGGCAGTTGGGGTTAAGTGAATTGCCCAGAGTCATACAGCTGGTAAGATCTGAGGTCAGATTTGAACTCAGGCCACTGTTTATGTTTTAAAGGAATTCAAGATCCTGAGACTTTGTGGGACATCTGTGTGCAGTGGGAAGACACCCACTGTTTTTGGAGCTAGGATTTGAATCTTGCTCCTCCTACCTTACAGCTGTGACTTTGTGCAAGTCCCATAACCTGTCTGGGATTTAAATTCATCTGTAAAAGAAGGGGGTTGGACTAGACATCCCCTGATGCTCCTCCTTGTAGTCTTTTGATTTCCACACCCTATGTCCCACTGATCCAGAGGTTTCTATGTGAGCTCTATGGAAGGTAAGAGACAGCTGTCCTAAATGAATATGTAGAAAGCAGGGGAAGAAATTAGTGCTTTTTACTAAATGATTCTGAGGATTCTTGGCCACACTCACTGACTTCCTTTGGGGGTGCCTTTGTCATTTCAGTGCCTCCACCACTGCTCCTAAGAAGACAATTCAGACCACTCTGACCAACTTGGTTTTAAGAGGCACAGACGCAATTGTCCAAGAAACACGGCAGAAACTGGGTACTTTCCCCCCCTTTCTAAAATGACGTGCTTTTCTAGTCTGAATCCATTCAATATTTGTAGTTAGTAGTAGTAGTTACCAAGTCCTCATTCAAATTGTAGGAGGCCATATACTTACTACCTATACGAAGAGTGTGGGCTAATCTCATGTTGAAAGTTACTAAACCTCCTTGGGTCTCTCTCCATCTTTACAATGGTACCCCTGACATTGGACACGTTGTAATGCCCACATATTATCTTAAACATAATCAGTTCTCTGTATATAGGTGCTCATCCTCCCATTGGCAAAAAGTCAGTACCTGGCGTAGGAGGGGCTTAGTAAAGATAAAGGAATAACAAGTACTAGTGCATGAATGGGCTCGTGCAGAGAATAACTTCTTATCTAGCAAATCCTAAGTGAAGGGAGCCTGCCCTCCTGCTCAGATGGCCTGGGCTTCAAGGTCTTTCTCAATGTTCCTCCTCCTTTACTCAGGCCTGAATTATGTATGCCAAGTTAAAAGGAAAAGTAATGGACTTACAGTTTCAAAGCATCAAGTTCTGAATTTTATTGGGATTATTTTTTTTGTGTCCTACAGGTCTCCCACAGAAGAATCAGTCATGTTCTGAGGAATTTAAGCAGTTAATGGATTTACCTACATTTGGAGCAAGAAACCTCAAAAAACATTTGGCCAAATCCAAATCACCAGGTACCTTAATTAACAAATACTATTAAATTTTTAAAATACACACTATGTACCAGGCATCATATTCAATCCTGGAGGTTTAAGTACAGGGAATAAAACAATTCATACTCACAATGAGTTTACATTCTGACAGAGAGGGTAATAAGCTTATGTAAAAATGCATACCGCATAAATACAAAATTAATAAATACAAATGCATACAAAACAGGAGAATACAAATGCATACAAAGCAATTAAACATAAGGTAGTTCAGTGGGGAGGGCACTTGCAGGTGGAGAGAACTGTCTCATGCAGAAAATGGTGCCTAAGTTGTGTCTTAAAGGGAGAGGGACTCATAAGCAATGAGGAGGAAGTGTATTCCAAACATGAGAATGGGTGATGCAAAGGCACCGAGAGGTAAGGTGGAGTGTTGAGTAAGTGTAAAAGGAAGAGTAATTAATATCCACAGAAATTGGAAAAATAGGATAGGGCCAGGTTGTGAAGGGCTTCAGAGGCAGAGAAGCCCTGCTCCCTCTCTTCTGAGAAACTCCTAGAGCCAGTTGAGTGGGGGGGGGAGGGGTGTCAAGTGATCAGATTTTCAATTTTCAATACATACTATAATGAAAATTACTTTCATCCCAGTACATAGGCCACACTAGAATGGTGGCTCCTTAAAGCAATGAGACCAATTAGGAAGCTGCTGCAATAATCTAGGTAAAAAATTATGAGGGTGTAAGGTGGCAGCTATGAGAGGAGAGAAGGGGTCAGATGCAAGAGGTACTGTGAAGGGAGAAATAGCAAGATTTGGCAAGTGATTGGCTACGTAGCGTGAGAGAGAGATTGAGGAAGCCGGGATAATAATACTGAGATTAGAAACCTGACACACTGGAAGGAGGGCGGTGCTTTCAATAGAAATAGGGACATCTGGAAGAGAAGAAGGTTTAGGAGGAAAGATAACAGCTTCAGTTTTAGACACATCGGGTTTAATACAGGTGGTGCTGTGGTTAGAACACTAGACCTAGAGTCAGGAAGCTCTGAATTCCAGTGTAACCTCAGATATGCAATAGCTATATGACCTTGGGCAAGTCACTAAACCTCTGTTTGCTTCAGTTTCCTTAACTGTGGAATGGGGATAATAATGGCACCTACCCCACAGGGTTGTTGTGAGGATCAGAAGAGGTAGTATTTATAGAGCACTTAGCACAGTGCCTGATATGTAACATCGATATGCAAATATAACATATGAATGCTAGCTGTCACATCCACGTTATTGTCACCATTATTATGAACAAAGCTCAAGAACATCCCACTTGAAATGTTCATTAGGCAATTGATGACTCGGCACTGAAGCTCAGGAATGAGATGGGGTTAGATATAGATCTGGTAGAAATGTGAGCAGAGGAAGGGGTCGGGAGGAGAGCTGCTTTGAAGGTGTATCTGCTTCTTTCCTCTGTTATGTCCTAAGACGGACCCTTGGGATGAACCTTAATTGAGGGTTTATGTTTTAGGAGCGCTGGGAAACCCTTGTCCTCCCATCCAATCTATCCCTGCCTCGGCTTTGCTGAAACAACAGAAACAACGGATGTTGGAAATGAGGAGAAAAAGAACCGAAGAAGTGCAGAAACGGTAATAGCAGCAGTCCCTGTTCCCCACGCGGTCGGTGTACCTCATTAATGCTTAGGCTGGCGCAGGGAGGCGGAGCTATTTGAGGTCTGATGGGAGGTTTGTTACTTTTTAGACTTTTAAGTTATTAAATTTCTAAACGACCATTCCTGTGCCCTGAAGTGAAATAACAGCATCTTTACTTTTATCTATTTTGTTAGGTATTTACCAATTACCTTTTACTTTTGGATTCTTTTGATTTATTATTTGATTCTAGTCACACTAGGAAATGTTGCTGGACACAGGTATTAGAGATCTCTATTCTCTAGATAACCCCAACTGCTCCTATTCTAACTCCAAATCTATAATATAATCTTTTAAAATGAAAATATTCAAATCGTGTGAAATAGGTACAACTTAATTCCATGAAAAAATACATTTCTTAGTTGGATTAAGAATTTAAACATCCTAGAATAAAAGGTAGAAGCTAGTAGTGACTTCTGTGTGCTTATTTGTTGTCGTTGTTTTCTTTTTGGAGAGGGGAAGGCAGGGCAATTGGGGTTAAGTGACTTGCCCAAGGTCACACAACTATTAAGTGTTAAATGTCTGAGGCCGAATTTGAACTCAGGTCCTCCTGACTCCAGGGCCGGTGCTCTATTCACCGCACCACCTAGCTGCCCCACTGTGTGTTTATTTGAATCATTTGTCACTCCATAGAGGAAAATGCTTTGATATCAGTTTATTTTTTACCTGGGCATTGGTATTACTCCAATTCTTCCCATTCTTCATTATTAGAATATGTTCTGTTTTCACACAGCCTTTCATGTATTTATTTTGTTCTTGCACATTTCTTTAAAGATTTCTTGAAAGTACAGCTGGAGTCAAAAGACCAGCTTCACCTTCCTCTTCAGAGAAGTCCCCTCTGCAGTCTCCAAGGTCAGGGGCAGAATTTCCCAAGGTGAAAAGAACCCTAAGTCCACAGACTCCCAAACTGGGACGAGGATTCTCAGAAGGAGATGACATTCTCTTCTTTGACGACTCCCCCCCACCAGCACCAAAACTGAGTGTTTTCGCAGAAGCTAAGAAGGTAATTGCTGCTACCCCCACAGAACTCGAGCTCGCGTTTCAAGTGGCGAGTGTGTCCCTCAGTACTGTACTGTGGCTCTAAAGAAATATGTATTTATAGTGAGTAGAAATGAAGAAACTTGGAAAAAAGGTTGACATTTCTCTAGCACTTTATGGTCACAAAATGTGTTTTCCATTATCCCATTTGATCCTTCCAGTGACTGACCCTGTGAGAACTAATACCAATGCCGTTATCCCTGTTCACATAGCAGAAAACAGACTCTGAGGTTTGATGACTCGCCTGCTAAGAATCTCAAGGTGAAGCAAGGGCTTGTTGCACACACACACACGCGCGCACACACAGACACATACACCACACAGACACGGACACACACACACACGCATGCACACTCTCTCTCTCTCTCTCTCTCTCTCTCTCTCTCTTTTTCTCTCTCTCTTCCTGAAAATATTAACAGAAAGGAAGTAACTTTCCCAGTATGGAAAGATGAAAGCAAATGAGGGTAGGTGACTAAATGACTAAATGTGCAAATGACTTAAAAAGATTTGCATAGTCCATAGAAAAATAGTCCCCGAGCAAGCAAAGCTCAGAAATGAACTGAGGTTGGCAAGGAAATCTACGAATAGCAAAAAAGGAGGGATTTTTTGTTGTTGTTATGTTGGAGGAAAGATCAAACAGAAATCTTAGAAAGTGACTGCATTTCATGTTGGATGGTGTAATAATAGATGGTGTTGTGAAGACAGAACATTTCAATCTTTTTTTTTCTGTCGAGGAGTATGGTCTGTGGGCTGGAAAAGGGAAAACAGAACTGACTGGTAGGTAGTTAAATGCTAAGATAATCAAGGCGGTAAAAAAGAGAGCAGCTGTCCTACTCAAGTCAGCTGGCCCAAATGAACTCTGAAAGGCAGCCCACAGTCTGGTACAGTTGATTTGAATGGGTTTTTTGTTCTCCTTCCTTTTTTAAGACAATATTTTGTCCCTGAAATTATTTTTGCTTAATCTGTGTGAAGGCAGCCCTATCCTCACAAGCTCCTTTTCCCTCAACTTCAACCCTTGCCCTCCTATTTGCCAACTCTTTCCCTGGTTTTGGAGTTTTACTTAACTTATTGATTCGGTTTTCTTCACTAGTTAGCTAATTCTTGCCTTTTTACTCTTTTTATCTTCTTTTCATTTAAGTGCTTAATTCCAAATCTGTCCTTCTTTCCTCTCCACCAAGTTCTTTTGTCTGAAAGCTTTTCTCTAGTTTTCTTTTTCTTAAAAAAAAGATTTTCTTTACCTTATTTTCTTCAGTAATCCTTTTCTGTCTATTCTAAATTTTTATTATTTGATTCATGGTCTTGATACCTATTTATTCCTTTAATCTCTGTGTTTGTCATGGAATTAAATCTTCCAAAGTACCAAGCTCGAGTTCTTTTATGCTTAATGCTATTGTAGATCTTGTTCCTCTCCAAAAAAAAAAAACCCACAAAAGAGAAATTATGCATCAGAGATGGAATAATTACAACTGCCTCCATAAAACATGAAAACATCAATTCCTGCAGGAACTTGTGAGAATAGAAGCATTGCCCTGTGGTAGAAATTTCCATGTCCCCATTTGTTCAAGTCTAATTCTACCCTCTGCTTTCTCCATGATAATTTTCATTTGTATATAATCTCCTCTCTGGATCCATGCCCTTGCATGTACCTCCTGTAACTCTGATTTCCCTTATTCTAAGGCGTGCTATGCTGTTGTCCAGGGAGGAACAGAGGTAGTGAGTGGTCTTCTTGTGCACCCAGTCCCTGTAGATGAGACCCCTGGTAATGTCTCCATCTCTCATTACAGGGTATATCTCTCCCACTATGGGCATATTCTTCAGATGAACTGCATCCACTGCTAAATCACAACCTCCCCCTTTGTTTCATCTTATTTCAGTCCTTCCCTTTGACATGTCATCTCTCCTCCTATAGTACCTCTTCTTGCTGAGAGACTACGGGAGTTATTCTCCTTTTGTTGCTTATCTTGGACTTGATTAGGGGACACCAACATTCTCTATCTTCTGCCTCCCCACTACCTTTTATGTACCTTCCCATTCTTCAGTTCTTTTCTTTTCTTTTGCTTTTTGGAGGGGGGAATGCAAGGCCATTGGGGTTAAGTGACTTGCTCAAGGTCACACAGCTAGTTTTTTGTGTTAAGTGTCTGAGGTCAGATTTGAACTCAGGTACTCCTGACTCCAGGTGCTCTATTCACTGCGCCACCTAGCCACCCCTCTTCAATTATTTTCACAAAATACATTGATTTAGCTGTTGGGCAGGTTGTCAGATTTAATTCAGGATTTCTTCACTGTGACTTCTTTCCTTAAATTCTGCTTTAATCTTTATCTCCTTGTTACTTTGTACCTGGGTCCCTCCATTGTTGTGGGGTTTTTTTAACCCCTAGGTGTCCCTTTTTCCTCTTTAATAGTCTTCAGAAATGGCATAATTTATTGTGTTATTTGTTCTTTCTTAGTGGTTGTATTTATTTACCTTTCTCATAGTTCTGTTGTCTGAGGTGTTTGCGAGTCAAATCTGTCCATGTCTCTGTTTGTTTCTTTTTGTAAGAATGTTTCTAGCACTGACCTTTCTCATGGGTGATTTGGCTTAGATTTGCAGGCTATGTCTTTTTAGGTCTCCTCCTGAGTTCTTTTGCTTTTCCAAATGTATTAATCTATTCCATTTTCTGTCTTCTGGTTTATGCATTAAAACTCGTTATTAGAATTTCTTTTCCTTTCTATTTGGAGATCTTTCTCTTGGCCTCTTGCTGAATTTGCTGTTTGCCATTAGAATAATTACATGTAACCTCTCTGTGTCTTGGAGTTTGAACCATCCTCCGTCATATTGATCATCATGACTTTAATCAGTACAGTGGAAAGGAGAAATGGATTCAGAATTAGAGGAATTAGATTCAGGTCTCATCTCTACCATTTACTGCCTTATCTTACCTTTGGCAAATTCTGTGGGCGTTAGTTTTTTCATCTGTAAAATGAAGTTGAACTGGATAGCCTCTTAGTTGCCTTTAAGCCCATAAATTGCATTTTAGGGTTCTGAAAGAACTGGTGGATATGAAAGACCATCAGGTATCTTTGAAAGATGATTTAAAAAACAAACCAGGAAATAACCAAGATTGGTGAAGGGCAGATATCTGTTATTTCAAAAAAGGGAATGGAATGGAGTCTACAAACTGTAGGCCATGAGCTTGATTTTAATTCCAGGGAAAATTCTAGGATATATTATTAAGGGATAGTTAAGGAACACTTAGAAGAAAAATTATAAAAAGCCAGTATAACTTCATCAAGAATGGGTCATACCAGACTAAGTCTCGTGTCTTTCACCAGAGTAATAAACTGGTAGATCATAAACATGTTGTAAATTTGGTTTATCTAGCTTTTTAATAGAGCATTTGAGAAAGTCTCCCATGTTATTCTTGGGGAAAGGATTGAAAAGTATGGACCAAAGGATAAAATAATTGGGTGGACTTGTAATTGGTTGATAGCTAGATCTCAGGAGAAGTCATTAATGTTTGATGTTTTCGTAGGCTTTTAGTGAAGAATTTCAAGCTATATGTCTCTGACTTTGTGATATTTAACATTTTTATCAGTTATTTAGTTAAAGGCATATATAACACACATTTGCAGATGATACAAACCTTGGAAGAATTGCTAGTCAGAATCCAAGAATATCTTGCTTAACAAGGCTGGAATAATGGTCCAAAGTTAGTAAGATGAACGTTAATAAGAACAAATATAAAGTCTCATAACTGTTCAAATCACCTTCGTAAGCACAAAGTGAAGGATGAATCTAAATCAGGGAATGGAGAACCTGTGATCTCAAGGCCACATGTGGCCCTCTAGGTCCTCAAGTGCAGCCCTTTGACGGAATCCAAACTTCACAGAACAAAGCCCCTTACTAAAAGGATTTGTTCTATAAAACTTGGACTCAGTCAAAAGGCCGCACCCAAGGAGCTAGAAGGCCACATGGGGCCTCGTGGCCACAGGTTCCCTACCCCTAAAAACAGTTCACTTTTATAAGATCTAGGGGTCCAGTGGGTTATAAGCTCACTATATAGCAACCAAAAATATACTCTTAGGCTGAACTAGGAGATGATGGATAGTGTCCAGCTCCACCAGAAAGAATGAAGAGCCTCAGAACATGCCATGTGAGGCTTAGTAGAAAGAATTAAGAATCTTTAGCTTGGAGAAGTAAAGACTTAAGGAATAGGTGATAATAGAAATGCCACTGTATGGATGAGGGATTGGAATTGTTCTGTTGTGTCCCTTGGAGAACTGACCTGAAAGTCTTGATTAGAAAAAAAAAATATGCTAGCATTTGGAGCTCCCTAAAGTTGGGATGGGCTGCCTCTTCAGAGACAAAGGCTAGATGACCATTTACAGAGTATATCATAGAGCAGAGTCTTATTTGAATACAGTTTGTACTGGGCAGCCTCCAAGACCCCTTCTAACTCTGAGAGTTAGTTTCCTGACTCCCCGGCTATAGCACCACACTGCCACTGAAAAGGTATGGAGGGGAGTGGTAAATCCTTTCAGGGTTCTTTGTCTGAAATGAACTACTGGACTCAGCTATCTTTTGGTAGAGTTACAAAGTTTATTATTACGCTTTGCAGCAGGAGAGAAAAGGTTAAGAATAGCCTGCAAAGTGCAAGGGATAGAGATGCAGTTTTTAAAGCCATAAAACTGTCAGTCAGAGGTTGATTATGCTAACTAGATGGGCAAGGGTGGAGTTTGGGAGGAGTTTAGGAGTGGTCAGTGCTTAAAGGGACATACACTTTTTATAACAACTGCGCAGGCCAGGTGTATTGCCTATAATTCATTGGGAAATCCCCCTAAGGGGGGCCACAAGGAGGTGTGGTTTTTGCCTTGAGGCGTCACTAGGTACCTTTTTGGTCAAGGCTGGATGAGATAGGTCCAATATGGCTGTTGGGAGGATAGGTTTGATTGTTTCAGGAGGTGCCAAGTTTGGAAGCTAGACTGATTAGGGATCCAGAAGATACCATATTGGGAGCGAGTTTTCTCTTCTAATAATGTTGTTCAAGGTTTTTGGGTGCAGCTGGCCACTTAGAACAAAGGAGGTCTCCAAACTAAGGGTTTAATGATTAAATGCTTGGGTGATGTACTCATAGGTAACTGTATCTAGGCAGACTGCTAGCTCAGGGAAAAGACTTTTTTGGCTGGGGGCAGGGGAAAGGCAGAGTTAATGCCTTTATGGCTGGAGGAAAGGGTGACTTTTACAACTTAATTGCACAGGCTTGTTACAAACTGATGTTACATACATAGGTACCCGAACACAAATGAGATTTTACAAACTGAGGTTACAGACAAAAGCATTCCAGACCCCATCACCGCCATAGGCTGTGGTCCTTCTGGCCATGACACATATTGGCACTGCCTCTTTTGTGATATCATTGGCAGGTATACATCCAGGGATTTTAGAGGTTGCAAATTGGGGCAGCACTGAGAGGAGAGATGCCATTTTATGTCTGGTAGGCTTCACATGTACCCACATGTGCACACCAGCCTAGACTAGCATACCGAATATTTCTCACGGTTGCTAGCCACACACCCAGATCTGATGTTCTGCCTGAGGTGACCCAAGTAAGAGCCAATATGGATCTCATTTACTCTCTGACTCTGAGGTTATGCAAGACAGGACAACCCAACAAATTGGCATGTGACTTTGGGGCTTAATTGAGGTCTGTGGATCTGGGGCTTAAACAGAAATTTGTATGGGGCACTATTTATTGTATACTTATTGTTACTGTATCCAGTTTCTCCCTTCTCTCTTCTAAATTGCTACAAAATTGTTTTCTTAAAGCACATGTCTGACCCTTTAAAAATCTCTAGTTGCTCCTGCTTTCCTCTAGCTGAGAGGTTTCCAAACTTATTTGGCTTACTGCCACCTTTTCAAAAAAAAAAACAAAACAAAACTACTCAGTGCCCCCCTTGGAAATCTGCTTTCTTTAACCCTTTAACAGTTCGGGTTTTTTTAGGAGGGGAGATTACATCATTTCAAAAAAAGTACAACTTTTTAAAATGACATTTTAAATTTAATAATTTATTGTAAATTTGTGGAATTTTTTCCTGCATTGAAATTTTGATGATGCAATTTTATATCATGTAACTTGCATAGTATCGTTTTATAAACAAGTCATTACACGCATGACATGGCATATTCCGGCCAATGCTTGCTGGATTCTGTGACACACTCACTTGCCAACACTTGCTTTTTAAGACATGCAGGGGGACTTGACATTTTTATTGCCATCTTTAATTTTTACATCACTTACATTTGCCGATAGACACTCCCTCTCCATGCCTTTGTGCTAGACTCTCTCTCCTCCCTGCCCCCTCTCCCACTCTCTCAATGTTCTGTCTTCGCTTCTGCCTCTTGAAATCTCTTAACTCCCTTCAAGGCTTAGCTCAAATATGACTTCCTACAGGATGCTTTTCCTGATTTCCAAAATTATTAGTGTTCTCTCATCCCACCCCCGTGAATTTATTTTGTAGCATCTGTTCATCTGTGTATGTCTCTCCCCAGTACAATGAAGGAAACAGAGCAGCAGAATGGAAGCTCTTTGATCTGCTAACTTCAGAACATGTTCTGTTTACTTAGGGAAACCTCCATTCATAGTACAGTTATCAAATCAGAAAACAAGTAGAGAAGAGTGAATTGTGGAGGGGAAACGTTTTCCTGATTTAATTCTCAAATGGGATGAGTGGGTAAAATAGGACAAGAATTAGGAAGGAATAATAAAGCTCTCTACTAACTAGAACCTTCATTCACAGATTTTTTTTTTCTGTGCTCTGCTTTTAGGAGAAAGGTACAAATCACAAGAAGACAAACTCAAGTTAGGAACATTACTTATATTTAGCAAAACTAATATAAGTAAATAAGAATTCCAGTGTTGGGAGGAGAGGGTCAGGGCGCATTCAGCCCGTTCTCTACCTCCTAGAGAAGGAGTTTTTAACTGGGGAATCTATGAATTGTTTTCTTTTTTTGGAGGGGGGGGAGACTGTATTTCAGTATAATTGGTTTCCTTTGTAATCCTGTGTATTTCATTTTATGCATTTAAAGACACTCATAGGCTTCATTAGACAGCCAAAGGGGTCCATGGCAGAAAGAAGATTAAGAACCCTTATTCTAAGGCTATATTGGTGGTTTCCTGTGACATTCAGAATAATGATCCTGAGATGCTACAAGATAGGTCTGCTGTAATCAAAGAAGCATTGATTTGCTTCAAATGTACTTAGAAATGTGGGAAAATGAATACAAATATTCTAGAATGGTTTTTGAATGAAGTTTGAAACAAAAACATCTCTCTGTACAACAGAATCAGTTGATCAAGGAATCCCAGAAGTCACCAACATTTACCCCTTCCTAAAATGACCATACCCTAGAGAGGCATGATCTGCTTATTGGGATTTTTGTTTGTTTTGGTTTTTATGCCCTCTCTCTTTTTTCTAGTTAACAGCTATTGCCAAATTGAGAGCCAAAGGCCAGGTCCTTACAAAAGCAGATCCGAATTGCATTAAACGGAAGCAGTGTGACCTTCAGAGTGTAACAGAGCGTGTAGAGAAAAGCACCTCATCATCGCCAGGTAGAGTAAATAGAAATTGCATAGAGGGTAAAGAAAAGTGGGGCAAAGAAAATAAATGCTTTTCCAAAGTAGGATGATTCTGAAAATTTTCTTCATTTGATTAGTCAACAGCCACCCTTCCTCTCTTGTTTGCTCTGGTTTTTTTGATAGAATTTGTTCAAAGTTCTTCCTAAAATATATTTTTAAGGGAGTGTTCCATTAAACTCTTTTTTCTGTAAGAAGCTGAATTGAATTTCTGCTGTCATCGTACTGATGGATTTTTATGCCTAAATTTACATAACCTAAGAGTGATACATATTATATATTTTGAATATTAATCCAGAGATCTCTCAGAGAGATAGACACACTCTATGACTCCATTTTTCAGCCAAAATTCTAAACTGAGCTGTGTTGTTTAACATGATCCTTGTAGAAAAGAGCATCAGCCTTTTACTACCATAAATCAGCATTCAGGGCAATTATCAGTGGCAAAGGGGATTTCAGAGGGTCATAGACTTATAACTGGAAAAGACATTAGAGGCCATGTAGTCCAACTCCCTTATTTTACACTGGAAACGAAGACCCAGAGCAGCTCAGCAGGTGACTTGCCCAAGGTCACACAGGGGCATAAGAAACAGAGTAAGGAAAGGAGTAAGATTTGAACTCAGGTTGTTGTGACTCTCAGATCAGGTGTTCTTTCCACGGGACCACAGCCTCTTCCTGCTCCTTACAAATAACTTTCTGTCTCCCCTCTTGGTGCCTCCACTCAGACTGGTCCTTGCCTGGGCTCCATCTGTCAGAAGCCCTAGGTTTCTTCTGAGCTCAGCTCTAGGGCTGTCTTCTGTATTAGGTCATACCTCATTCCCCCTAGCTCCTGGTACTTCCCCGCAAAAGTTATCTTGTATTTATTTTATAGGTTTTTTCAATCTAGTGGATAACATGTAAGGTCCTTGAGGGCAGGGTCTCTGTTATTTCTGTCTTTGTGTCTCCAGTGCCTGGCCCTGATGGGCTTGTTTGTTTGTTTGTTTGTTTTTTGCTTTTTGGAGGGGGGAAGGCTGGGCAATTGAGGTTAAGTTACTTGCCACCCAGCTAGTAAGTGTTAAGTGTCTGAGGCTGGATTTGAACTCAGGTCCTCCTGACTCCAGGGCTGGTGCTCTATTCCCTGCGCCACCTAGCTGCCTCTCTTTTTGATGGTTTTTAAATTATAACTGGTATTTTGTATTACTTTAATGTTTCAGAAGTTTAAGACCAGGGGACCTTTCTATAACCTTTAAAGATTTATAAGGCACTTTCTTCACTCTGACAACCTTGTGAGGTAGGGAGTAAAAAAATTAGTATAGACAGAGAAAAGAAATCTTAAGGAAATGAAGTGACATGTCCATGGTCAAACAATTTTGGGGAGGTAAAGTCAGGATCAGAAACCAAGTTCTGATTGGTTCTGATTGCTACAGTCCTATTTCCCCTGTGTACTGCTTTCCAGGTCAGATTTGCCCTCAATAACAGAACGGTTTTAATATAATTACATAATTATTTATATAGCATGCTAAGGTTTACAGAATGCGTTCTTTACAACCATCCTGGGAGGCAAAGATGTAGGTGTTACTGTCCCGTTTTACAAGTGAGGAGACTGATGATCAAAGCAGTCAGTGACTGGCCCAGAGAATGCCTTAGGCGGTGGGAGGAGATTTCAGGGAAGTGAGGTAAGGCAGGGTGATTAAGTAACTGGCCATAAGGAAACCAATCCCGGAATATCACTGCAAAACCAAACACTGTAAGGTGATGCTTTTCTCTCTGCTGTAGCTGAAGATGACCCCGAACCTGCGCAAAAGAAACGTCGAGAGCAACTGGCCTACCTGGAGTCTGAAGAGTTCCAGAAAGTTCTCAGAGCCAGATCCACGCACACCGAGCTGCTGAAGGAGGTAACAGCCTGGCACAAATGTTACCATGTTGACTCACCCCAGATTAACGGGCCAGAGCCCCAGGACTGTGCATGCCTTTACTTGCCTTCAGCAAACAGGAACTTGTGGGATATTGGCTTTTAAGGCACTTGCCACCCAGCTGCTTGATACCACCTGGTAACTAGTGTGGCATTTAATTGGCTACTATATGAGAAATTATTTACCAAGGCACCCCATTAAACAGAACAGTGACCATCAGTCCAGCACAACCCTTTTCTTCAGTGATAGTGGCAAGCTAGTGAAGAGAGGGGGCTGAGAAAAATAGCTTTTAGGCTTCAATTAGCACTTTCAGCCTCACTCCTCCTGTATCATCTTTTCCTGAAACACTGTTGTTTAGTATTAACTGGATTTGGATATATTACCCATACCTGTTTATTCTCTGTCCTCTGTGCCTCCTCCCATTCTGAAGTTTATTCCCCAAAAACACATCGAATCATTTCAGTGCAGGGTGTTGTGAGATGTAGGCCATAGTGTTTCAGCTTTGGGGACATTTTTCAGAGGGATTGTCTAGCATCATCTTGATGTTCAGAACATTTTCAGACCACCTGTAGTATGTTCTCAGTTGTTCTTCCTTTTCTTAGATGTTTGACTCCCCTTTCAACTCTGTTCTTCCAGGCCGACGCACACCTACAGGAACGCTATTTTGAACCACTGGTGAAAAAAGAACAAATGGAAGAAAAAATGAAAAATATTAGGGAAATGAAATGCCGAGTGGTAACATGCAAAACGGTGAGTGAAGAAAGTCTCCTGAGGGCTCAATGTGGTGACTTCATAAGATGCTGGATAGCCCCTAAAGTGTGTAGTCTAAACAGAATTCTTTTGAGTGTGTCTGGTTTCGTTGGTCTTGAAAGCAAAACGCTCATGAAAGCCTAAGAATTCTGTTTTGCAATCACCCTGAGTAAGGTTCTTTTTTTTTTTTTTTTTTTCATAATTTAACAGCAACGGTAAAAAAAAATTTTGCCCTTGTTCCTGCTAAAATTTTGGAAGAAATAAAATTCATCATTTCATATCACCTTAGATGAACTCCTCTGGTGTTACACAGTGGAGGAGCATTCCAGCACAGTTTGGCACTTGTCACCCTGCCCCCATAACTTTCTAATACCTTTTATTCTGAATGTATTGCTCTGGTGATTGTATCTTTTGTGGTTAAAATTGAATAACTTGATAAAATGTTCAAAGGATAGGAACAAATTTTCAAAAGAATTGTAAACTATTGATAACTACATGAAAATATGCTCCAAATCACTAAAATGTGAAAAGCGCAAATTTAAGTGACGCTTGAGGTTTCACCTCAACATTGACACAAATGACAAAAAATGGAAACAGTCATTTTTCCAGAGGACCGTGGAAAGATAGGCCCACAGATGCATTATTGGCAGAACTGTGAAGTAGTCCAAACATTCCGTATAACACAAGAAAGTAACAAAACTGCCCATACCCTTTGACTTCACCATTATTGGGTATACACCCTAAGGCAGTCAGAGAGAATTGGAAGTTCAGCCTATTCATAGCAAAGCAGCATTATTTGTTATAGCAAAGAATTGGAAATGTAGTACATTGCCCATTCATTCGGGTAAAACTGAAAAAAAAAGGATCTGTTAATGTAATGAAATAATATACAATAAGGTGTGGCAGATATAAGGAGTTTGGAAACATGGGAAGGGTTATATGAATTGATGAAACTCAAAATGAGCAGAACAAAGAGAATGGACCCAGTGTTTATAACAATGTAAATGAAAAGATCACTAAAAGGAAATCCCATTAATTGAAAAGCCATTGACGATCCTGGAGAACAGATAATTGAACATAACTACTGTAACAGGGCAGAGGTAAAAAGTCTAGTAGGAAAGAATATAAAAGTTTAGCAGCTTCCCGAAGGTGACACGATGGTATTCCATTTCCAATTCTTCTGCGATGTGTGATTGCTACATCTCTTACCCTATTAGAAAAACCCATGTGAGGATGCCATGGTCACATAGACAGTAAGCGTCTGAATTCAGATCTTATTGATTCCAGGCCCAGTACTCTGTCTGTTATACCACCTAGCTCCCCCTTATTTTTTGTAATAGCTATCACTAAATCTTGCACGTTTAACATTTCTGTTTGTCTTCATGAAATAGAAGAAATTGGGTCACGCATGACAAAAAGCTCTCCCAGGGATTAGTTGTAATTGAGAAAGCTCAGGATGATTGCAACTATTAGGAATAAATGTAAAGTCCTGTATTTAGGTTCAAGAGTGGACTACAGGTTCATTAGTCAAATGACCAGTTCCAAGAGGCCATCTCATCCAACTTAAACCTGAAAGAAAATCTCCTCTTAAATAAACCACTGTTGTCTAAGATAGAGCAAATTGTTAACAAGTTGTAACTTAGATTGGGCCTGAATCTGCCTCTTTAGCTAAAATCTGGGACCAAGCACAACAAATTTCAGAATTCTTTTACATGATAGTCATGAGGATAAAATGCAGTAACATATGTAAAATGATTTGCAAACCTTAACACACTCTCTAGATAGTGATAGATATGTAGCTTTATATACTACTACTGTACTGTATGTACTATGTATATAAATATATATATATAAACTACATATATTATTTTTATATTTTATTTTATTTATATGTACTTTACATACTGGGGTATGTAGCTATTACTATGCTCCGTGTGTGTATGTATGCGAGTGTATAACTGTTATTGTTGTTTTAAAGCCCTTAGTTTAACAATGCCATGTTCGTTTTTGTGTAGTGCAACTATACTCATTTTAAGCTCTTGGAGACCTGTGTCAATGAGAACCACGACTACCACCTACATGATGGTGTGAAGCGATTTTTCAAGTGCCCCTGTGGAAATAGAACCATCTCTCTTCACAGGCTACCTCAGAAGCACTGCAGGTATGGGGTTTGCCTGGCCCTTATTTCTGTATCTTAGCACCATTATGGCTCTAATTCCTTTCTGTTCTGTAATGTTGCATAGATACAGTCAGAGCCATTGTGTGAGGAATAGCTTTTCGGTCTCTTATTTGCTTATCTTATGGTGGTTTGGGTGGAGGTGATGCCAGTTATAAAATTGGAGCTTCTGCTGATGCTTGGGACTGAAACTAGAGTCGGAAGGGTAGGCAGTGGCGCAGGGAAAACTTGGTGGTATAAAGAATATTTTAGACCTCTTTTTCCTGAAAGTGAAAATTTTGGAATTAGTTTTTAGGTATATAGATGGCTTAGTAAAATGCTTAAGATAAAGGTCCCAAATTGCTAGCTGATCTTTACTCCCCCAAAATGATTTTTGAAAACTGTGTCAAGGAAGCTTTTTTTTGTTTATATTTTAATGTAAAATTGTAATATCAGCTAATAATAATTTCTCTATACTGAGAGAAAGGAGTGCCTAAAATGCTCAAATGCAAGAGCAAATAGACATGTTTGCTGCCCAGGGACACTCATTTTCAGAAGAGAATGGAATATGTGGGCCTTCGGATCATAGGTTCAGAGCTGGAAGTGGACCTCAGAACAACCAACCCACCCATTTTACAGATGTGCAAATTGTGGCCCAGGGAGTTTAATAGTCTGGCTCAAGATCATGCCGATAATGGGTGTAGAGGGAAAGATTTAAACACAAGTCCCCTGATCCCAGAGATGGTACAATTTACCACTTCTGCCTTTGGGCTTGTTAGGTTGTAGACTTTTGACTCCGAGGTTGAGGGATGTTTCTGGCCTTGGCTGAGTGTCATAGGAGTAGGTGCTGGCAGTAGCATCCATTTTTTCCCTGTAAAGACAAGAATTAGTGCTTCTTATCCTGCTTGCTTCAAAGATTTGAAATAGAGAATAACTCTAAGGCTCAGAAGGAAATTGGAATCTGGCTTTTCCTGGCCTTTGTGACTGATAGTTTCTTGTAAAGTCAACAAATAATTGTTGAGGGCTTATTGTATCCCAAGCACCATGCTAAGTGCTGGGGATATAAAGAAATGCCAAAGACATTCCCTGCCCTCCAGGAGCCCACCTTCTAATGAGGGAGACAACATGCAAACAGCTGTGTACAAACAAGATATAGCCAGGATTAATTAGAATCTCAGGGAAGGGACTAGCATTAAACACACTCCAGTATTTTGTGCTCAGGTCTTACCTTGTAAGACACAAACGGTAAGGTCTGGTGAAGAAATCAATATTTCATTGTTATGGTTGACCTACTTTCCCTATCCTTCATCCGTGGCAATGTCATGACCTCTCTGTAGAGAATTCATGGACCAGTGTGTTTAGGAATCTGTCTGGTGCTGATCATTTTGGGTTACAGAGCAGAGGAATATGCTTGGTCCTTGGCCCCAACAAACTGTTTTTTGAGTTGAAAGAAAATAGAGAAAAAGACAACTCATTATCTGGACCAGGGGTGGGGAACCTTCAGCCTTAAGGCCACATGTGACCTTCTAGATCCTTAAGTGTGGCCTAATTTGGATTCAGTCAAAAGGTTTCACTTAGGGACCTGGAAGATGACATGTGGCCTTAAGATGGTGGATTTCCCATCCTTGATCTAGACAGATTTAACCTTTCCCTTTTTCCCTCTTATTAAAGTCAGTATCTTGCCCATGTACACAGTGCATGTCAGTATGATCCTCCTAAGACTGAACTTCAGCCCAGTATCAATCTACAAAAAAAAAATCAAGTATTACTTATTAGGGCCTGGCAAGAACCTAATTATGGTTTCAGAATCCACTCATAGAGTATGTGACTTCTAAAAAGTTGAAGGTCTTTCAACAGATCATGAGAAAGCTCCTTTTATTTAGATTTGTAGAGCGACCTTCAACTTGGATTTCATACTAATTGGCTGTAACAGCAGACACGTTAGAACTGATAAGCCCTTCTTTTGGAAAGATGTCAACAGAATTTATTATCAAGTAAATGCTTAGTGAATATCTAGGGAGAAAGGGGATGCTCACAAAACACTATCATGGCTTCATGCAGTAAGGTCAAGCCAAACTGACCTTATTTCTTTCCGTTTTTGACGAGGTTACTAAATTGGTAGATCTGAACAGTGCTGTATGGATGGTTTTCCCTAGATTTTAGGCAAATGTTATTTATAGAGATAGTGGGATATGGGCTGGATCAGTGGTATCAAACCCCAAGTGAACCGGGAGCTGCTGAACTGTACATAAAGGATCAGTAGAGTCTGGATCCAGGAAGAATATGATGAAATTTAATAGGAATAAATATCCAAAGTCTTGCCCTTGGTTTTAGTAGATTAATTTCATAAATACAAGGGAGGGGAGATAGGGTTAGAAAGCAGGTTGTCTGAAAAAGATGGAAAATTTTGGTGGGCTGCAAGATTAATTAATTTTAGTGTGATAGCAGCCAAGAAAGCTCATGTGATCTTGGCATTAGGAGAGGGGTAAGAAAGAGACCATCCTATTGTTTTCTCTCTAGTTACACCACATCTGAAGCAGTGTGTTCAGTTCTGGGTGCTACATTGTAGGAAGGGTTGATAAGCTGAAGAGTGTCTAAAAAGAAGTCAGTCTATGATGAAGGGCCTCAAGTCCATGTTACATAAGGAATAGTTGAAGGAAAGGTAGATGTTTTAGCCAGAAACAGAAAAGACTCAGTGGAACATGATGACTGTCTTCACATAGTATTTGAAGAGCTGTCTTGTGAAGAGAGGTTAGAGTTGATTTGCCCCACAGGATAGGACTAGGAACAGTGATAAAAGTTAAGGGAAAACTTCCTTACATTCAGAGCTTCCCAAATGCGGCATGGTCTGCCGTGGAAGGTGGTGAGTGCCCCTTCCCTTGAGGCCTTGAAGCAAGGGTTGGCTGATCGTTTGTTGGGTATGTTACAGTATGAAGGCTTTTTAGCCCTCGGCTGGCCTCTCCATATACTGAAGTCACTTCCAAACCCCTACATTCTATGATTATTAACATTTTAAGAGTGTAGTCATGTGTCACACTTAATAATTCAGACTTCTGAGACAGACTTCATAATTACCTGGAGAGGCTTATACGGACTGATGCTAAGTGAGAAGAGCAGAACCAGGCAAAACCTGTACACAATCATAGACACATCGTACATATGATGACCAACCTTGATAAACTGGACTATCCTCAACAATGC
>CM053585.1:426710848-426744910 GCA_028646515.1 Pseudochirops corinnae
GGGAGGGGAGAAAATCTGAAACTCAAGTGATTGTGGAACTGAATCTTGTAAATTAAAAGTAAATGAGTAAATTTAAAAAAAAAAAGAAATTCAGGTCATGAACAAAATTTGACCTCTATTCTTTGTATAAACCCATAAATATCTGGGCAGGGGACAGTATCTCAGGATCTAATCAAAATCATCAGAGTCAAGCTCCCATCTCCATGAAGATAGGCTAAATTCAGTCATGGGGGTCAGTCAGACTCTCTCTAAGCTTCACTTTCTCCCTCCTTCACCTCCTAGAACAATTACAATGCTCAGAAGCATGGCTGAAGCACAGCTCTAACTCAGACCCTGCATCCTCCCCAATCCAGTAAAACATATCAGAGGTGGGATTTTCTTGTACAAAAAGGGAAAGCGGGTAAGCAGGTAAGCGAGGTATCCTTCCCCAGACAGCCTTGGAGATCGGTAACATACCTAAACCCCTCAGCCATCTCCAGCCTTCCTAAAACCACCCTCAGGAGCCCATAGATATCCTTCAATAAATCTCATTTGAATGGGGAAGTTTTATATATGGCTCCAAGACTCCCCTGCATGTGGGCCCTCCCCATTCATATGCTCTGGTCTTGTGTTTTCTCCACAAGTGCGCTCCCTCACACACATTTACTGACCATCAGATTCCAGGTACGGGAAATGTGCTTAACCACAGTCAAAGGCCTTCCATATTGTTGGTCCTTTCCCATTGACCATCTCCAATGACTTTCAGTCCCCTGCCTCAAGTCCCTTGTCCATCTCTCCCTTTATGTGTTCCTTAAAGCCCATATAGTTTATTAGTCCACTGTTGAGAACATGTTTATTCCTAGATTTGGCCCAGTATTTATTGGGCTTTTGATGTTCATATTCTCAGTCATGATGCAATTTGTTGTGAAAGAAAAAATCATGACTTTTTCTTGATGTAGTTGTCTTAGATAATTTGTTACTGAGTCATTTTTCAATCGTATCTGACTCTCCATGATCTCATTTGGGGTTGTCTTGGTACAGGTACTGGTGTGGTTTGCCATTTCCTTCTCCAGCTCATTTTTACAGATAAGGAAACTGAGGCAAACAGAGGTACGTGACTTTCACAGAGTCACACAGCTGCTAAGTGCCTGAGGCCAGATTTGAATTCAGTCTTCCTGATGCCAGGCCTGGTGTTCTAACCACTACACCACCTAGCTCCCTCATGGCCCCGTTGGACAAATATTAAATTTCCCATCCTTGCTAATGGCAATACTATTTAATTGGTGTAGGCAGTTCCCAAGGAGAAACTTTTTATACCAGGGCCAGTGTTCTACAACATCCTCTTAGAGGGTTACCCAGCACAGTGAAAAGTTAAATAATTTACCCAGGGTCACATAGGCAATGGGCTGTCAGCCTTGTGAAAACAGAACTAGTCTCAGAGCCAGAAGCAGCTGGGTTCAAGTTCTGCCTCTAATGTGTATTGGCCATATGGCCCCGGCAAGAGCTTCCTCCGGTGAAGTCATGAGTCTAGTCCATGCTCATACAGCCAATATATGTCAGAAAGAGGACTTGAACCCAGATAGTCCTGACTCCAAAACCAGGTTTCTGTCTACCAGTCCAAGCTGCCTCTTCTTTAAGTATTTGTTGCTGTTGATCCATTTTAGTCACTTCCCACTCTTGGTGACCCTGTTTGGGATTTTCTTGACAGAGATACTGGAACGGTTCGCCATTTCCTTCTCCAGCTCATTTTACAGGTGAGGAAACAGGCAGAGTTAAATGACTTGCCCAAGGTCACACGGCTAGTTTTGTGTTAAGTGTCTGAGACCAGATTCGAACTCAGGTCCTGCTGACTCCCGGGCTGGCGTTTCCCCCACTGTGCCACCCAGCCGCCCCTACCCATTTCTTTAAGTAAGAATATTAACAATAACAATGCTGAAATAACATCAGAGCTTATTTTTCCATGTTGTAACTGTGAAGAGGATGGAGTAGAGGACCTCTTACCTTCTAATTCTACAATTCTATCAATCTTTTACTTTTTTAAAAAAACAACAGACTGACTCACTAAGTCTCGAGTGAAAGGGGTGAACCTCCAGGATATTTGTACTCTATAGTTAGTACTTTAGTCTAAGTATTCTAAATGTATTCCCAGAGAAGTTTGCATTTTCAATGAGTGAAGTCAGTTCCTCTGTTATGTGTCTTGGCTGACAGCCACTCAGCAAGGCAGTAAGCATGCACTTGGTGCTGCCCTCTCACCTCTGAAGAGTATTAATTGGCTAAAGGCTTTCTAGGCTCTTGGATCATTTATTATTGTGTTCTTTGTACACAAGTTTTCTGGGTAAAAGGACACTTCGGAGCTGTCCAGAACAAACAGGTGGAGAGGCCAGTGACCTCAGGAGTACATGACTGGCTGGCTGCCCTCCAGAACATTTCACTGCCTGTCTCTTAGCAGTACTCTGAGCCTGCCCCAGTGCAAACAGATTAAAATGGAGGTAGTAAGGATCAGAAGAAGGGAGTCTACATAAAAGAATCCCCTTTTAAAAAAAATTTATTTTTAATTTATGGAATAAAACAAGCATTTCCATAACAGTATATTTTTTAAAAAAGATATTGTACATGAAACTGCAAATTATTATGTACAACTTGCCATTCCTTTTAAATATATAATAAAATTATTGTGTAAATTTCTTTTTTTCCTTTTTTTCTTCCCTCCCCTCTCTACCCTAGAGATGGGACGATCAAACACAAATAGATATATATGTAAAATTATCTCGTGCATACATCTATTTGTCATTCTTCCTCTGAATGCAGATAGTGACTTTCCTTCTATGTCCTTTATGGTTAATTTAGGTATTTAAAAAACTCAAAATGACTTATTTGCTCAAAATCTTTCTTTAAACAATATTGTTGTTACTGTATACAGTATTCTCTTTGTTCTGCTCATTTTGTTTTTCCTTATTTCAAGCTACTCTTCCCATGTAAAAGCCTTTTAAAGGATACACCATCTGTCTTTTCCTCCTTCCCTACCCATCACATAAAACAAGGGATGGAAATGAAAGTTACATGGCCTCCCTTTCACTTCTACTCTCGCTCAACCTCACCACCTGCCAGTCTCCTAGGAAAAAAAAAAGACTCCTAATAAAAAGCCCTTGGAATATTATTAGCTCCACTGAATAGTTCTAGGACAGGAAGTGATAAGACACTTCACTGGCCCAGGGTAGATACATTAAAGAAGTTACAGGTCTTTCCTTTCCTCACCTCTGACATCTTAAAAATAACAATCAATGTCCTGAACAATCCCTATGGATGGATCCCCAAAAGAAAGACCTCCAGGGGAGGTAAAAAAGGAGAAAATGTCCACCTATGTGGCTATTGAGTGCAACACTGGACGTGGAGTCAGCAAGATGTGAGTTCAAATTCTCCTACAAACACTTACTACTGTGTGACTTTGGGCAAATTACTAAAACTCTGCTTTTGTTTTCCGTTCGAATGTTGGCTCAAGCAAATGACCTTGTATAGAACTCTTCAAATACTGTATTTCACTATATAATCATCACAGATTTGATGCCAGGGATTATGAGAGCATAATTGAGAGCAGGGATTATGCCTTCCTTTATGTACCTTGTGCCTAGCAATAGTGTCAGGCAGACAGTAAGAACTAGTCTAATTGACTGGCCAAGTCCCTATACCAGTGAAATCACAGGGCCATTCTTTGTCTGTCTGTCTGCCTGTCTTTCTATGTAAGGTTTGGGGATGGAACTGAAGAATCCCTCTACTGAAATATGCTTATTAAGGGAGCTTTGAGTAGCAAATACACTCTTGTCCTACAGCTGACGCCCCAAACTACCTTGTGGATTTAGCATCTTCTCTAGTTCACAGGCCTCAACATATAATGGATGGGCTTTTAGGTCAACTCAACATTTTCCATAAGTCCCTTTATCAAAGAAGTTTGGTCCTCTTTTCCTCTAAGTCTAACATCCATCCTGACTTCAGCAACAATCTCATTTGCACACTGGTTTATTGGATTATTTGTCACTTGTACCACCCTGAGGAGAGGGTAGAATGGAGGAATTACCAGAAAGCCATATTTTTACCCTGTGAATCTCCACTACAACTTGCATTGCCAGTGCATGCAAAGTCCGACAAGACGGGCCACATTAAGAACTCTCTTGGGTTTTTACCATATGGTGGCTTCACAACCACCTCATTACTTTGGGGATATAAATCAATATAGTAATACTTTAAGGGTCTTAAATTCAAGTTCTTAGCTGTGGAAGAATCCAACAGAGGCTCGAGCAAGATTATTCCTAGCTCTAACATCCCCTGTGATGTTTGTAAAAACAGAGAATAGACCACAGGGATTCCCCCTTTTGACAAGAAAGGCAGATGGGCCCTTTCCCTAGACAAGGGAATCATCATAATTTCACTATATAGTATTTTACCGCATAATTGTCACACTTTTTTTTGTCCAAAAATTGGTTTATAACCTTTCATCATGTAATTGCCATGTGGTATAATTGTGTTGCTCACACCACTTAAAAAGTAAACAGAAGCAATGCATTCACCAGTGCCATATGGATATGCATTTATCTCTGACAGTTCACAAGCTTGGAATTCTCAGTGTACATGCATTGTCAGGATATTTCCAAAAGGCGACTTGTGTGGTTTGTTTAGAGCACTGCAGTACTAAGGATATTGTCATTCAACCCAATGAAGAGCCATAGGAACAAGGGAAAGCTGCCATGAGTAAGTCATGTGATATGGTAAGACTTGCATCTTCCTGTGCTAGCTAAACTGTACAGAAGTTTGTCTGCCAGAAATGCAGTTTAGTAATAAATAATTTTTAAGTAATACTGGTACAAAAGTTTTGTAAAAACTTCACATAATGGGCACACCCCACTTTTTTGAAAAAAAAAAACTGGCATCAAATCTGTGATGATTATATAGTGAAATACAGTATTTGAAGAGTTCTATACAAGGTCATTTGCTTGAGCTTAAGATGTGATCTTATATAGTAAGATTGCAGTATCATTCTGTATATTGTCCCATACAGTACTACCCATCTACAGCCCAGATAAGCTCATAACTTATTGACTGTAGAGAGGAAACCTAGCCTGCCAAGAAGTAAAGACATTACTATGATGCTGCCAAAAGCCCCAGTGAGCCCAAGATATCTAGGCTTTGAAGGAACCTGAAGTTTTGACAGAAGTATCTGAAAAATAAGAAACAAAATCTGGGAGCTTTCTACCCAGCTCAGAGCTAACCACAAAAATTAAATGGAACCCCAGAAGTGTTGAAAAATTTCTAGACCTGAAACATCAAGACTTCCTCTCAGAACATGTGCATGTATATTTCTGGGTTCGTTTATTCAAAGGCTAGAAGGTAACCTGATTGCCTGTTTATATGCAGCCCAACAGGCAGCTAGGTGGCTCATTGGGTAGAGCACTGGGTTTGGAATGAGGAAGACACATCTTCCTGAGTTCTAATCTGGCCTCAGACACTTGCTAGCTGTATGATCCTGGGCAAGTCATTTAACCCTGTTTGCCTCAGTTCCTCATCCATAAAATGGGATGGAGAAGGAAATGGCAAACACTCTAGTATCTTTGTCAAGAAGACCCCAAATGTGGTCATGAAGAGTTGGATACGACTAAAATAACTGTATAATAGCAACGAAATGCAGCCCAATGTGAAATCATTGCTAAAACTTCTCATTCAAACAGGTATTAGAAATCTCCAGAGAAAGAATGCTGACAATGGGAAGATCTAGTTGCAGTTAAATCTTTCCTAGAAATTGATTCCCATCTAAAGCAAGGCAATACACTCTTGGCAGCAAAGTAGTGTAGTGGCTCAATGAATAGACTGTGAGTGAGAGGACCTGAGTTCAAGTTCTGACTCTACTACTTACTACTGGGTGACCTTGGGTAAGTCATTTAGCTCCTTCAGGCCCAAATTTCCTCTTTTTTAAAATGAAGGGGTTGACTTCTAAGGATACTTTGGCATTTAAATCTATGACCATATGAATGTGCACATAGCAAGAATGATTTCATTCCCTGAAAATATAAAATTTCTCTGCAAAGATATACACAAAACTCAGTTAAATAACTAACTAGAAAATGCAGGGCTTGGGGGCTTTTAAAAATCATTCCAAGCATCTTAGTGATCAGGTTACATCCTCTTTTCAAAAATCATTACACACCATATATTTTTATGATATTATTAGAATTTCAACTTCATCATATAGGCATTTTAATGTCTTTGTTCAGAGCTAGAATTTCTTCTCTAATGATAGTTTCCATGAAACAACTCTTAAGCAAAAAACTATATTTAATGGAATTCAACCCACTGAGTACTCTAACAGTCACCAGTGTCAAAGATCGCTAGGTGAAAAAACCAGTGGACCTTAATAAATCTGGGGTAGTGTAACTCTGTTAACAGTTTTCTACATGTTGCCTTTTTGTGGCATATCCCTATTTTCTTCCTTGAAGTTGGCATTTGATATTAATTCAAACCAGATATTTTTACCAGTATAAAAATGCTCAGGAAGGGGGATGGAAACAACGTGCTTTCACTTTACACACACATACACACACACGATACTTACCATCATTCTGCTCCTCCACAAAGTTCTCAAACTCATTCCTTTGCTCCTCGTAATATTCCCGCCTATGCTCATCTGCTCGAAGCTGTTGCCTATTTTCCGCTGTGGAAGAGAATTTACAGAGTTTACAAGGAGGAAGGAAATGCCTAATTTCATAGGAAGACCCGATCGTTAAAACCAGTTATTGTTTCTCATCACATATCTCCCTGGGGAAAAGCAGATTTAGACTAGAACGAAGGAGAGGAAGGGGGAGGAGCCACAGCTAACCTTCAAACCTGCCATAGACTCCCTGGGGAATCCAGCAGGAGGTAAATTATTTACCTAATGAGTGGTCCTCAGCCAGGTCCACTGCAAGATTTGGGGAGTACCACACTCTCAACAAGGGATGTTTTTAAAATTGATATTACTTTCATACACAAACATTTTCAAAGGCAAAAATTCTACTCCCCGTAGCACAGACAATGAACCGCTTTGTGATCATTCGAGTCATGTGTATTACAGGGAAGAGTTGAAACCTCTGATGAACAGTAACTATGCGACCTTGGCCAAATTGCTTAATGCTCAGTTTCCTCATCTGTAAAATGAGAGTTTTAGATTAAATGATCTCTAAGGTCCCTTTTATCTATAAATCCCATGATTTTTTACTGTAGTTACAAGGAAGACTAGTCATGAAAAAAGTATTTCTTTTTCTTTTTTTTGGCCAGGACTTCTGTAGTAAGGATAATTAAGCAACTTGGCACAGACGCCTTTGCATTTCCACTATGTCATGCAGTCTCCAAAGGACCTAAATTGTTTGTTGAAATTAAAGAGAAGAAATCTGAGACATAGCCTGGAAGCAGAGAGGGAGACAGCATGTGTGGGCTATCAGGAAGGCTTACAAATTATTTCAATCAGTCAATCAATCAACAAGGATTTATTAAGTGCTTACTCTGTGGACTAATCGTTGAGAAAACAAAAGCAAAAATATTTCCTGCCCCCTAGAGCTTTACCTTCTAATGAGGAGAAGTGTAAATAAACAGCTACATGCCAGATACATAGTTATTGTTCACTGGGGTTTCAATTCTTTACTGTAGCAGGACTATCATCTGCCTAGAAATCCTAGACAAGATGCTTTGTTGAAATACAACCTGCAATCTCCTTAGAAGTTTTAGCTGCCACACTGCTTGAGAACTGAGACTTCCAGGTCGTTTTCAGATGAATTGATGCCTAGCCTTGCCTTTTAGTGACTTGGACAAAATAACACAATATTAATAATAACTGACATATACAAAGTGCTTAAAGCTTGTAAAACATTTAACTTATATTATCGTTGTTTGATCCAAACTGCTTAGATAGAAGGATAGATAGATAGATAGATAGATAGATAGATAGATAGACGATGGATGGATGGATAGATAGATGATGGATGGATAGATAGATAGATGATAGATGATGGATGGATGGATGGATAGATAGATGATAGATAGATGATAGATAGATAGATAGATAGATAGATAGATGGATGGATAGATAGATGATAGATGGATGGATAGATAGATAGATGATGGATGGATGGATAGATAGATGATAGATAGATAGATGTACTTGTAAGTGTTTTCTTGTGCTTAAATTCATTAATACAGGTGTCATAAGCAAACCCTGATTTTTCTTTGCACATCTTCATGTCTCCAGGAAATAATATTTTGTGTTTAATTTTTAAAGTTTAATTGCTAATTTAAAATTTTTGAGTTTTTACATTTGTCAAATGAAAATAATGTCCTTTATGATCAGGTACTCAATAAATACTTGTCTTTAATAAAAAATAAAAGGAAAGCTCCTTGGGCACACAAAGTAATATAGTGTGTTGGTTACAACCATGAGATGCTGCTTGCCTTTGGTCCCATGTGGCTGGAGGGGTAACCAAGGAGTCCATCATTCAGCACCATTCCCAGAAGTTCACTGAGTGTAAGTTGCCTAGTGAGACTGAATGGAGAAGTTGCTGTAGAGCCCCCAGTGTCCACCAGGCTGTCCTGTGCCTCCTGCAGCTTAGAGGGAGCTCATTCCACACACTATGTGCACTGTCTATACTGAGCTCCTGAAAGCTTCAACTCACAGGTCCCTGGCTGGAGCCAGCTTAAAAGGATGGCAAACATTGCCATGTCCCAAAGAAATGTCTGTTTTTCAAGTAGAAACATCTCCAGGATTTGCTTTCTTAGAGCCCTTCTTTTGAAAACTACCTGGTTAATTGAAAAAAAAAAATTAACTTTTAAAAAATGTGGGAATTTGTCTTGTTTTACTATACATATTTATCACAAGGCTTCTTTTTTCCTTTCTTTTTCAATGGGATGGAGAGGTAAGAAGGAGATAAGGTTAATTTTCATTAGTTGGAAAAAATCCAACTTCATCGAATTTTAGTTATGTTCATGACATAAAAATTCTGAATCTAGAATAATGTGAGAGCCATATGTTTCCCTTCTTATTGCAGCATTCTTTAATTCAGAAAAGATGGATATTTTAACCCTAAACTCCTTAACTCTTTCATTCCCATCACATGAAAAAATTCTATTGTATCTCTCCCATCCAGTTAATAATCAATTAACTATGTGTTGAAGGTCTGCTATGTACGAGACAGTATGCTATGTGCCACAAGGGAAACAAATTACACACATAATGTGAGCCATCTTGGCACAATGAACAGTGGGCCATGTTTGGCGTCAACAAGACCTAGTTTCCAACCTTACTTCTATCACCTAGTGACTGTGTAACCAAGGGCAAGTCACTGAACCTCTCAGTACTCCAGACAACTCACCAAAAACTATAAATTTAAAAAAAACAAATTAAAACATTTTTTCAGTTAACAAAAATCTAAATCCTCTCCTTTACTGCCTCTTCCCATTAAAAGGAAAAAAAAATCAAAATCCTTTTAACAAATGTGTAAAGTCAAGCAAAACAGTCCGCATATTGGCTGTGTCCAACAAAAGCGTCCCTCATTTCATAGTGCGAGTCTATTGCCATTCTGACAGGAGATGGATAGCAATCGGCAGCACCAATCCTCCAGAAACAGGGTGGGTCATTGTTTTGATCAGACTTCTCAAGTCTTTCAAAGATGTTTGTCTAAGACTTTAATGTATTAACAATTTGGCACTTCTGCTTCTGTGGAGGAAGTTTCCACACTGAATTCCCCACGCTGATAAAATTACAGGGAGACAAAGAGAGAGAGAGACAGAGAAAGATAGAGAGACAGAGACAGAGAGAGGCAGACAGAGACAGAGTCAGACTGAGAGAGAGACAGAGACACATGCAGAGAGGCAGAGAGAGAGAAACAGAGACAGAGAGAGATGAACAAATAGAGAGAGAGAGTAAGAGACAGAGAGACAAACAGACTGAGACAGAGACAGAGACGGGGAGAGAGACAGAGACACAGAAGGAGAGAAAGAGAAACAGAGAGAAAAACAGAGACAGAGACAAACGGGGTGGGAGAAAGAGAGAAAGAAAGAGAGAGACAGACAGACAGACAGAGATACACCAACATATCAGAGCTCTTTGATTTTCTCAGATTGGGAATATCTTCTGCCATATCAGATAACTTAGTAAATAGTCTTAGAAAATTGTGTGAGGCTTAGAGAGGTTAAGAAACTTGCTCATGGTTGCCCAGCTAGTAAATGTCAGAGATCTTCCTGATGCCAAATCTAGCACTTTCTCTACTCTGTATCACTGCCTCTTCCAGCATAAAATGTTATCTATGGATATGAAATGCAAACATAAAATACATACAATTACATATTAGTGTATATGAGGTTATACAAATAAACATTGCTGGGTGGTATGGTAAATGAAGAAAACCGTAACAAAAATGTATTTTCTCTAATTTCAAATGAATGGAAGTCTCTTTTCTTTATCTTTTCCCCTCAGTTCAACAATTACTCCTTGTAGCTCCTAGGAACCAGCTCAGGAGAAAGAGAGAGAGAAAGGAAGTAACTTGGCACAAACACTGATCAGTGTCCTCACCCACCATTCAGCTCATCCCGGGATTTGATGGATCTCTTGCCTCGCTTCTTGAAGAAATTAGAAGCATCTGATTCCTGGAGGAAGACCTTCTTCTTCAAGTCTGGAAGCAGAAACATTGACTAATCACAAAAGGCACAGGGCAACTTGTATGCTCTAGGGACAGCTAGCAGGACATGGCAACTTTCCTTCTTTGCTGAACTAGCAACTCTACTTACTTTCTTTGTCTTCTTCTCCAGCTGCTTGCTTAGAGCCCACAGCTGCACCTTCCCCAGCCTCAAGAACTAGGTGAAAATAACATAGAGACAGAGTTGAGTGCAATGAAGCAGCCCAGCATCCTATGGGTAAAACCCTTAACCCACAGCCATGCACAAGGTAATATCCTTAAACTCTGGCTTATCACTAGTTTAGGGAATTCATTCTCTCACATCCAAGCTACAGGACATACCCCCTCCTACCCTCCTAGGAAACCACAAAGCTTGTTGCTCTGTGTAATTTTCTTTAGCATGCAGACACACACACACACACACACACACACACACACACACACACACACACACCCCTTCTGCAGCAGTCTAGAAAATACAATTTCTCCTCCTATGGCATCAGGACAGAAAGTATAGATTTCTTGTCTGTCTTTGCTTTTAAAAGATCTGGGTTTTCTCTGTTGCTCATACTTACTAGCTAAAAGCACAAATGCAGTAAGGCAGAAGAGGAAAAGGATTTGCTTCCAAATCATCATTGCTGGACTTAAGGACTACTCCTTGAAATAATAGAAAAGAGGAAGTAAGTTTTGGAGATTCAGATTCAGTTTGTTCTTATGTCAGGCAGGCTGGGAGTAAGGGAGGAAGGGGGAAGGAGGCTGGCAGAAGGGATGCCACTGGTGAGTAAAGGGGAGGGGTATGTATTGACTGTGGCTTCAATTGGCTGTTCCTGACTGGGGTACTGGAGATGTTTCAGGCAACTTGAAAACATCTGCAAAAGTTGAACTTAGTGTAAAGGTTACTTGGGCACCTAGAATGGCAAAGCCTGTCCCACACCTGGCAGTCATGAGGTCCTAGCCAAATGATATATTGCTTAGAATGCCCAAGCCAGGAGTCAACTTTCAAATGGCAGAAATTTAGGATTCAAAAAGGCCAAGAAAGTTTTTTGTATTCTGCCAAAGCAAAGCAAAGGTTTCCAATTGATAAATTCTATTGAAAGAGAAGCATCAAAGACACATGGAAAGACTTGTATGACCTGAAGTAAGTGAAGTAAGTAGAACCAGGAAACAATACACAACACACTGCAAATATATAAACGGAAGGAAGAAGGAGGGAAGGAAAGAAAGAAAGAAAGAGAAAGAAAGAAAGAAAGAAAGAAAGAAAGAAAGAAAGAAAGAAAGAAAGAAAGAAAGAAGGAAAGAAAGAAGGAAGGAAAGAAGGAAAGAAAGAAGGAAGGAAGGAAGGAAAGAAGGAAGGAAGGAAAGAAGGAAGGAAGGAAAGAAGGAAGGAAGGAAAGAAATAAAAGAAAGAAACTGAACATTGTGTTATTATAAGGATTGAACTTGGCCCCAGGGAAGGGATGAGAAAATACATTTTATCTTTGCAGAGATAGGGGAGAGTGGACATGAAACATTGCACATATTATCTGACAATGTGTTGGTTAGATTGGTTAAAAATTTTTTTTAATTCTTTGTCATGTCATTAGCCAGGGAGATGGGGTATATTGAGAGATAAATGTTAAACTGGTGAAATCCTCACTGCCAACAAAAGATTGTGTGTGTGTGTGTGTGTGTGTGTGTGTGAGAGAGAGAGAGAGAGAGAGAGAGAGAGAGAGAGAGAGAGAGAGAGAGAGAGAGAGGGACAGAGGGAGGGAGGGAAAGGGAGGGAGGGAGAGAGAGAGAAGCATTACTGATCAAACAGAACCATTACAAGGACACATATGATTTGCAGACAGGAAGGAGCAAGTTCAAATTCTGCTTTAGTGACTATCTCTGTGGCTCTAGCAAATCACTCAATCTCTCTGGGTTTCAGTTTTATCATTTGTAAAATGAAGGGCTTGGATTAGATGGTCTGTAAGGTCCCTTCTAGTTCTACATTCATGATCCTATGACCCCATATCTTTAGAATTCAAAAAGGCCAAGAAAGTTTTTTGTATTCTGCCAAAGCAAAGCAAAGGTTTTATAACCAGCATCCTATGGGTAAAACCCTTAACCCACAGCCATGCACAAGGTAATATCCTTAAACTCTGGTTTATCACTAGTTTAGGGAATTCATTCTCTCACATCCAAGCTACAGGACATACCCCCTCCTACCCTCCTAGGAAACCACAAAGCTTGTTGCTCTGTGTAATTTTCTTTAGCATACACACACACACACACACACACACCTTCTGAAATTGAGGTTACTTGTACCCCATGGGCTATCTCTAAGCTAATATTCACACATAGAATGTTAGGCCTGAAAATCTCAAAATGTTTAAAGAAATAGTAACAGATATGCTCACCCCTCCTTTATTTTTTTTTCACCCCTCCTTTAGTTAGCTAACAATATCATAAAAACCCCATGTAGCAGGTAGTATAAGTACTGCTGATCTCCAGTTTATGAATGAAGAAACAAGCTGTCCTGAACACTTGTCCATGGTCACATAGCTAGTAAAGATAAGAGTCAGAATCGAAACCCAAGTCACTGAAGCCATGATTCTTTCCACTCCACCACACTCCTTCAGTATCACTACTACAATTTTATAATCACCTCATTAGTCCCTACCTTAGAATGAGTCGTGATCTCCAGAAGCCTCCTTTTCAATATCAATGTGTGATGAGGAATGTCTACACACTCGAAAGTTTGTCCAAAGCATTTCCATTACATGTCATCCTCACTCTGCCAGGCTCTTCCCTAGGAGAGTAGAGTCAGAGTATTGTGTGCACGTATCAGTCCCCATTAATGAATCATGAAAATTCATCTTAAAAGTATTAATACCTTTAGTCATTCAGTTAATAAACATTTCTTAGGAGCCAGACACTGTCCTAAGTGCCAGAGATACAAAGAAAAGCAAACGACATCCCCTGCCCTCAAGGAGCCCACGGTCTAGTGAGGGAGACAACATGCAAACAATTGCATGCAAACAAGATACAAGTGGGATAAATTGGAGATAATGAACAGAGAGAAGGCACTAGCAATAAGGGGAAAGGCAGAAACCTTTGTGGAAGAGAAGATTTGAGCTGGGGTTTAAATGAAATCAGGGAAGCAAAGAGTCATAGATGAGGAGAGTAAAAATTCTGTGCATGGGGGACCACCAGTGAAGATACACAGTATTGTTCAAGGAAGAATAAGGAGACTGGTGTCAACGGATGAAAGGAGGGGTCTGAATTAAGTGTAAGAAGACTGGAAAAGTTGAAGGGGGCCAAGTTATAAGGGGAGGGAAGGTAGTGACATGGTCAAACCTGCATTTTAGGAAGATTAATTTGACAGCTGAGTGGAGAATAGTCTGGAGTGGGAAGATTTGGGGAGGGGAGACCAACCGGCAGGCTACTGAAGTAGTCCAGGTGTGAGATGATTGAGGCCCTGCCCCAGAATGTCTGAGAAGGGGCACAAGAGTGGTTACAAAGGTAAAATCAACAAGTCTTGGCAACAGATTGAATGGGGGCAGGAGAGAGGGGAAGGGAGGGGAGGGAAGAGAGAGATACAGAGAGACACAGAGAGAGAGACACATACACACACACACAGAGGAGAGCTGAGGATGACACCTGTGTTTTAAGCTTTGGTGATTGGTCAAGCATTCAAACTCTGCTGCAGAGAGCTCAAACTCTGATTGGCTGTTCCAATTTGGAACATACTTTTGCCTAAAAGACTGTTTTACTGAGAACTCACACAAGGCAAGCGTTCCCACGAAGATAAGAAAAAGCAATACAAAGACACTCTCAAGGTCTCTTAAGAACTCTCTTAATTAACTTCAGAATTGATTGTGAGACATAGGAGACACTGGCACAGGACCACCAGCATGGCATACCCACATCAAAGAAGGTGCTGCAGAATTGCAGTAGCTCAAAAGAAACATGAGATGCACAAATTAGAGACATCTCTACTCTAAATGATCATATGGACTATTTGTGCACAACCTGCAGTAGAGCCTTCCGAGCTCATATTGATCTGATCAGCTACAGTAGGACACACTGTACCTTGACCCCAACAGAGGGATGTCATTTTGGTCTTCTTTGAGAATTAAGGACAACTAACCAGTCCCCTCAACAAATTCTGAATAAAATGTATAAAAATCTCAAGGTTTTGTGTTGTTTTTTTTAAAGAAGCATATATGTTAACTAGGATAGATAACGTGACAATCAGAATGTCAGAGCTCAAAGGAACTTCTGAGATTATATAGTTCAGCTCTTTTCAGTGCTCTTTATTCCTCATATATTAGCACAGATCTGTCTATGGTTCATGGTCATCCAGCAGAGAACATAACCCCAAGGGAATGGGGTAAAATTAGACTAAGGGCTGGCAATTAGGCAAAATTCCAGATCATGGATTCTCTGGGTGAAGAAGTAAGTATAAATTGGGCATCCTAGCCAGCTGGAGTCAGCAAGAAGTACAAAGGAGAAAGGACACAGTAACTGAGGAAGGAGTGCCAAGCCAAGGCAAACTTTGCCTATTTGAAGATTTTTCTTAGGGGTAGCCCTCTCCAGATGCTTTAAATTTCAAATAATCTCTAACTACAAGAACAAACTTTCACAGGGTTTCCAATCTGGCACCTTTTCGGGGCACCAAAAGGCCAATCTCAAGGAACAAGGGGTAGGAAATGTCCCTTGAGGGGACATTCATGGGGAAAGAAACTTTAGTAAGATTTATTTTTTGAAGTAATTAAAAGCTCTTGTCAAAAATGTGTATACTTTATTGGTTTGACTCCATCTAAAGAGTAGCGTCATGAGTTTAGCCAGAAGGGACCTTAGAGATGATTTAATTCAGGGTTTCTTACCTTGGAGTTCAATCTAAATGGGGGAAAAAAATTACATTTTTATTTTAACTAATTTCTAACTGAAATTGAGCCTTTCCTTCAATTATGAATGTAAACCACAAACATTATTCTGAGGAGTCCATAGGCTTCACCACACTGCCAAGGAGGTCCATGATACCAAAAAAAAGGTTAAGAACCCTTAATTTAGTACATCATTATCATTTTACAGATGAACAAATGGAGGTCCAAGGCCACGTGGATAGTAAGTTGGAAAGCTGAGATTGAACCCAGATCCAGGGCCTTCCTGTCTCCTTGGTCAGACTTTTACCTTCCTCATTTTCATAGGATAATAAGAGCACTTTACAGTGAGGACTTTGAGGTCCAGAAAATCCAAGGGACTTGTCTAAGGTCCTACATTTCATTTTCAGTCCTGTCCTACTCTTCTTGATCCCATTTGGTAATGTTAGACAAGTCATTCAAATTCTCCATACCCTTAGCAGCTCTTTGAGAGGAGCAGTGTACTCATGGATAGAGAGCCAGATTTGCAGATAAGAAGACCTAGGTTCAAGTTATTCCCCTAACTGGCAAGTCACAATTTTTTAATGTCTCCAGGCAATTCTCCAAGACAATAAATTGTGGGAAAGTTCCTAATTAGCATCACTGATGCAAGTTCTTCACCAGGAATCTCTATTTGGGCAAAATCACAGGTCTGGTTAAAAATAAATAAGCAAAAACAGGTCCACCATGTGTCAGAGCTTGCCTGGCCCAGAATCAAAAGTTGGAAATAGAGTCCACATTTCCCTAGCTGGAATTGTTGCAATGCCTTCCATGTTCTCCTTGGGTCTTCTTGTAGAACTTGGGTCCCTAGGTCTACCAACAATTACCACAGAAAGCAGGATGCCTAGTTTCTAAGTCCTGGCTTTGCCACTCATCTGTATGATTCTGGGTAAATTAATTAACTCCTCTTTATCTCGGATTTTTCCTGTGTAGAATGAGGACAAAAACAAAACTTACCTGAGTTGCTATGAGGCTCTAATGAGATGAGAATGAAAATGCTCCATAAACAAGGAAGTGCTGTACATATTTGTCAAATAAGGAGGTTGAACCAGAAACATCTATGGTTCTTTCCAGGTCTAAATCTATGACTCTGCGATCTATACACATGTAGTAGAGTAATGCAGTAGGGCATAAAAGATCAGGGTCTGCTGTTAGAAGAAAAGTCCCCAACACCTCACTACTCATATACCATGTTAACTGGTAAATGCTTTCTCTCAACCCTTCAGGATCTTCCATAGTTGGTTGTAATTGTAATAGGTGGTCCAGAGCAGGAACTATAGGAGGGAGGAATAGCAAGATCACAGTCGCCATTACTTCCGGAGAGACAGAAAAGAAAATGGAAGTATTCTATTTGGTGTTGATCAATCATTGGCATAGATTTCCATGTCTCTTTTAGCATTGGCTGATAAAAGGCATTATGGCATCTTGGGTTCACATCCTGCCTCCAACACTATCTGTTTGACCTTGGGTAGGTCATTCAGCATCTCTAGAGTCTCATTTCCTCATCTGTAAAATGAGGGGTTGGTCTATATGACCTCTAAGGTCCTTTTAGGTCTAAATCTATGATCCTATAATCCAGATACCATGACCTGAAAGCCTTAACTTTTTCAGTTTTGTGACATCCATACTATATCCCAGGTTGTCCCAATAGGGAATGTACATGGAGTGTTCAAGGAGAACTAGCATACCTCTGACATGAGGGCTTGCTGAGCCCTTTACAAGCCTGCTTATCCAACTCTGGTGTCTACCTGGCACTCAACTTTTACCTGTGGCTCCATGAAGCTGTAGCATGTGCAGTAGTCATACCCCAATAAATCACCTTGGCAGACAGGCTAAACTAGGCTGAGGGTGACTGAGAAGCCTCAAATCTGTTGGTGAGTTAGGGGAATGTCTATCCCAAACATGCAAAGACTTCCACTAGCAGAAGGTGTAGAAGACCACAGGCCAGTGGGACTCTGACCCCGATGGCTAAAATAGCCCTTTTAGGTGTTTGGCCTGCTGATGGGCCTGGATTGGTTCTCCATCCCCCAGGAATGAGCTCAAACACACAGGTGTGATGATTAGGTCCTCAAGATAAGTATAGCATTTACACCCACACCCTGGGAACAGAGAAGTGCGCAATGTCCTCAGGGGAAAACAATTAGGGAGGAGGATTATGGCTCTATAAAGCTTGTACCTGAAAGAATAAACATTGACTCTATACTTTCACCACTCTGGGAGTCCCATCCCTTTTTTATGCACTCTCTTGCAACCTCTGCTTGGGGATGGCAGGGCTCCCACACTTTCTCAGCCCTGCTGCAGGACAGCAGGGCACCCCATAACTGGCTCCCCACAAGAAGGGACAGATGAGAACAATTTGTACCAGTGCCCATGAAGGTGGCAGAAGCAAGCACTGTGAAGTGATTAGAGTTTGGTCAGACATCCCGGGCCATCACCACTCATCTTTTGTCTTACCACTGACTTGGACGATTCTGGAAGACAGAGAGAGGCTGATGATTTTGTGCAGCTCTGCCTCATTTAAATCCAATTCACACCTGAGTCAATACAACACCCCATGATATCATTGGTCCTCTGAAAATGAAGGACAAACAATAATGTATTAGTGAACGCCTCCCATGACCCACTATATCTAGACAGCGCCAGATGTGATTTACTTTATGCCCCAACCATCTTCTTGCTATCTGCCCCACTGAACACACCTTTCCTGCTCAGAACAATAATCACATCAATACTGCTATTGTAATTTGAAAGGAAGTATCTATCAACCTACTCCCCTAAGGATCCACTTACCATCCCTGAGACTTTTCAAACCAGAACTTTGCTTCAGGGCCACCATTCCCTTATATGTACTTTCTCCCCTGATAGACCTTGCCCTTGAGGGCAGGGACTTTCTCAGTTTTCTATTAGTATCCCCTGCACTTAGAACAATGCTTGGAACATATTTATAGAATCACAGAGTTAGAAGAGACCTCAAAAGTCATCTAGTCCAATCCATACCCCAAAGGAATCCCCACTATAGCATGTCTGACAAGTAAATGAGTGACAAAGTATTTATTAAGTATTCAGTATGAGCCAAGCATTACACTAAGGACTAGGGATACATACATACAAAAGGAAATATAGTCCAATGGCCTTTTGTCGATCTTTATTCTTCTTCATTTCTCTGCAGCCTTTGATACTTTTAATCACCCTCTTCTTGATATTCTCTTCTCTCCTGTTTCCAGGACACTACTCTCTCCTGGTTCTATTGCCTTTTTGACTATTCCTTCTCAGTCTTTTCTTTTGGATCCTTATCTAGGTCATGCCCACTAAGCATGAGTGTCCCGCAGGATACTGTCTTGGGCCTTCTGATATAGGCTCTACATAAATACTCATATTAAACATATTTTCACTATCAGTGTCTTTCTTAAACTGGGGCCCAGAATTGAAGACAATGCTCCAGATGAAGTCTATTAGTACTTAATAAATGTTTTTTCATTTATTCATCTCTTCTTGCCATGGACAGAATCAGCATCCTCTTTCCTGTCCTTGTGACAGGAAGCTAGTGTGCACATTAGCGTTCTCATTCTTGAGGGCAGCAGGGCAGGAGTGGCCCCTGGACAGTTGGTGAGGGCCAGCAAGTCTCCTCTGATTAGCTGCCCAAGCAGCTTCCTTCCCTTTACATCTAGGCCAAGAATTTTCATGCAAGCAGTCACTGGACCAGCACCAACTTGGGTAAACTTCTGAACTTTCCATTGTTAGATTTGTGTTTCAAGTAAATAAACACAAATAAAGAAAGGTCCTTCTTTAGAAAATCAATGAGAACTTTGGGGAAAGGAAGAAAGGGAAAAATCCTTGCTTGTAGAATCCACAAAAGCTATCCAGAAGTTCGTTATTTACTTTACTTGGAATTCAATTCAACAAATATTTGTTAGCCCTACTAAACATATTACTAGGTTTGAAGTCAGGAAAACCTAGTTTCAAATTCTGTCTCTGACATTTAGTAGTAGTGTGACCATGGGAAAGTTGATGAACCTCAGTCTCCTTACCTATAAAATGGAGATTCAAATACCTATACTTAAATAAAAATTACAAAATCTACAATTGATGTGAATGAATGAATGAATGAATGAATGAAGAAGCATTTGTTGAGCACTTACTATGTGCCAAACATCTTACTAAGCACTGTGGATACTAATAAAAAGGTGAGATTCTCAGTGTAATGTTAATGGAATTTAAGATCTTCCCCATCCATTAATAGACCTCATGTGGAGCCCATTATGACAAACTTGCCTAGGGGAGGTTTGCTAGTAGGAAGGCTTTCACATCTTTTGCTAATTTCTAATTAGGTACTGAGTCAAGAGGGTTGCAATGCCTTCTGGTTCTGATGTATATATAAACTCTGAGTTGATATTTTGCTTTGGGGCATGCCTATGAGAAGAATCTTGTGATTCCCTAGTTGAGATTCTGAGCGGCTACATGTTCAGAGCTCCCCCTCTGCTCAGATATAAAGGCTCTCTCCATCCAGGTATGTATGTAAAGTGTATAATTGATTCAGGCAGTCAGAGCCCTGTCTGTTGGTCTTTATTTCTTTGCTTGTATTTTCTCTGTTTGTATTTTCTCTGAAGCTCAGAGTGCTGACTTTTCCCCTGAACCAGTGAATGTGATTTTTAAAAAGTTTGTTGACCCCTTCAACTTGCCTAATAAAGCAGGTCTAAGAACCTGTGCTAGCAGCCATCCTGGGTGTGCCAGTGTGGTTGCTGCTATACCCAGTCAAGAAGCTTTCATTCTAATAAGGAGGGATAACATATAATTATAAGTCACGGGAGGCATAGTGAGTTATATAAGGCCTTCAGGGGACTGAAGGCCTCAGAGTAGAAGTTTCAGAACTGAAAATGTTAAATCCTTCAGGACATGGTCTCTGAACTCAAATGAAAGAATGTATGTAACGCTTTCAAATTTGGAAGGACTCTGAATTTCAGTTACTACCATGACAGTAATTCTAGCAAGGCTTGAACTGTCTACCTTCTCAGGGGGCACAAGTTGCTAAAGATCCCAAGAACTGTATTCCTTCCCAGTTCAGAAAGAGAGGAAACTGTTGTGGGATTAGAAAGGGAAGGAGTTTTACACTATAGCAACAATTTTTAAGTCTCTCAAGAAAAAGATATGAAGTGAAATCTTTGGAGATGGTAGAGGGAGAAGTGATATCAGCAGCAGTGGCAGTATAAGAAGGATGCATTTTGGGGTGGCTAGGTGGCACAGTGAATTGAGCACTGGCCCTGGAGTCAGGAGGACCTGAGTTCAAATCCAGCCTCAGGCACTTAACACTTACTAGCCATGTGACCTTGGGTGAGTCACTTAACCCCAACTGCCTTGCCTTCCCCCCTCCAAAAAGAAAAAAAAAAGAAAGATGCATTCTATGAGATTGATTCTAAACCTAGTATTGACTAGAGTTCTTCCTCCTGCCTTATCACTTGGTTTATTTAGAAAATTCAATGGAATTATGGGTACTAGGAGAAACTTCTGATAGAATGATAAACTTACTCTATTCTGTTTCACCCTTCTCTTATTACCTTATAAAATGGGTGGCACGATTTATTACCGTTTCTTTGCTATATAAATTTTTCCTCACTGAGTTATTTGTGCTTTTTTAAACAATGGTTTACTAGATAAAGACCATTTTAATTGTGCACCAAGTTGATGTTTTTGCTATAGAGAGAGGGATGGGGACCTGTGGATAATTGATTTTGCCATATTTAACTAGCTGGGAGATCACCCTTCTGGCTTGGTAATCAATATATTATTTGGAGCTCAGAATGTTTCATCAATTTTATCTATAATTTACATTTTTAAGCTTTTTAGCTTTGCAAAGAAAGGAAGGCACATAGAATTGGGACCTTTGCCCAAAGTTAAAACCTTCAGGAATGGATCTCATTATCTCTACAAGGACAAATCATTTTGTACCAAGGACCCTTGGGTTTCTCTGCACTCCCCAGGTAAGAGAAGGGGAGGATGAGTAGAAATTTCAAAAGAAACTCATACCCTGAGCTATCACCCACTGTCACGATCAATTCCACTGAATTCTCCCAAAGGAAGGGGGTTAAAACTATTCCCTATCTAAACTGCCCTCCATAGTGATTTCTGTTGGGCATCACCTCTATTCTTGTCTCACTCCTCCCTCTTTATGTACAGTGTACTGTGCTAGGCAATGGAATACAAAGACCAAAATGAAACAGTTCCTACCTTCAAAGTACTTACATTCTACTGCAGGAGCAAATACACCCACGTACACAGTTAAGTATAATATAAGGTGAGGCCGTTTGGTGGCACAATGGATAAAGTGCCCAGCCTGAAATCAGTAAGACCTGAGTTCAAATCTGGTCTCAGACACTTACTAGCTGTGTGGTCCAGGGCAAGTCACTTAAGCCTTTTTGCCTCAGTTTCCTCATCTGTAAAATGAGTTGAAGAAGGAAACGGCAAACCACTCTAGTATCTTTGCCAAGAAAACCCCACATGGGGTCATGAAGAGTCGGACATGGCTGAAATGACTGAACAACAATGAAAAGACCTTATCCAGGAGGGGGAAGGCCCTGGACAAACAACTAGAGAGACCAGGGGAGGCTTCCTGGAGAATTTAGCACCTGACTTGATCCTTAAAAAAATACAAGTATTCTGAGAGGCAGAGATGAAAAGGGAATGCATTCCAGGCATGAAGGATGATTATTGCAAATGTATCAAGCTGAGGGATGGAGCATTGAGTTCAGGGAATGGTGGTTATCTTTTTGGATGCTCATCTTCTCTGCTTTGAATACACTGATTCCCATTCATTTTCAACTACAGCCTTTCTCTATTCGATGACTTCCATGGTCCTATAGTAGACACGGCCTCCCCTCTCCGATACCATCTCATCGTAACACTAGCTTTATTATTTCAAAACAGAGGCAGAAGTCTAGAAAGTCAGTGCTCTCCTATTTTTACCTAAAAAAGAGGTTGTGATCAATTCATAAGAATAATTGCTAGCATTTGTATAGTATCTACCATGTTCCAGGCGCTGCGCTAAACACTGTACAAATATTATGTCATCTTATCCTCACAACAACCTGGGAGGTAGATGCTATTACTTTCCCTATTTACAGTTGAGGAAACTGAGGCAAACAGAGGTTAAGTGACTTACCCAAGGTCATATAGCCAGGAAGTATCTAAGGTTGCATTAGAACTCAGGTCTTTTTGACACTAGGCCCAGTGCACTAAACACTGCACCACCTAGTTGCCCCAATATTAACATTTGTCCATGAGGTAGATCTTGGTGTGTATAATATAAAATGGGAAATATCAAGCCAAACATCATTTAAATTTGGTTTTGGAAGATGTTTTTCTGCTTATGTTTGATTGTGGCTACTTAGGAATTCACTGCTCTTCAAACAAAATGACAAAGTTAATATTTGAAGCTCCAGCTCAGGAGAAGATGGAATATTTTCAGGTTTTTCCAGTCTGCTCACCTACTGAAGTCTTCCTTCAACCTCACTCTATGTATGCCAGGGATAGACAAGTGACCATTGGGAAGGGGGGAACCATCAGATTGATTCAAAGCTTTAACCTAAACAGACCTGTTTCTCTTGGCAGTCTTATAATTTTTCTGGCACAAAGGAGGATTTAAAACTGAAAGATACCTTAGTGATTGTACAGTGAAAACCCAGTCCTACCCCCATTTTCTACGTAACTATATGTGGGCCAGGTATCTTATCGCTTACTTTAAGTGAGATGAAGTAACTGTGTGGGCTGATGTTTGGTCCCTTTACATATTATAGAAGGGTAAGGTGAGATTCAGAGAAATTAAGTGATTTGCCCAAGGTCACACAGGTGATAGGTATGGCACTAGGACTCAAATCCAGATCCTCTGACCATGGGGCCAATGTTCCTTTTACCACATCATACTAATTATCAACACCTCCTTTTCTGTGGAGTGGCATTGATGACTGAATTCCTGACCGTGACATCTTAGACTGGCCGACCATGCACTAATGTCCCCATAACTTCAAAATTATCCAAAATTAGGTTGGAAGCTATTCTGAGAACTCTTTGGAGATTATAAGGAAGTTTAGGTTTCTCGATGCTCTAGCAGTGATCCTTAGATTGGATAAAATTGGACTTCACTCTCAGATACATCTGACCTGGTTTGGGTCAGCTCTCTTTCCATCATAGTTGGAGCTGCCCATCATTCCCTAGGAATTCATATATAACCTGGCAATATGGGAATTGCCTCAAGAAATGAAGCTAGTGAGAGAGGCAGCATAGAGTAATAGAGTAATGACTTGTTGCTTTTTCTACTAGAAGAGGGAGCTGAAAGAGTTTCTGGGAGCTGGGATCCATAAACTTTTTCCTTTCTATCTCCCGGGTCCATTATATGTATAGAAAATAGGACAATTAATATGATTTAGTGGAGGCTACTTGCTCCAAAATTTCTCTTCAACACCATGTGAAATTTTACCAGTAAAATATTCCTTTGAATCAACACAGAGAAGAATGGGAGGGTTTATATGAACTGATTCAGAGTGACGAAAGCAGAGTCAGCAAAACAATATTCACAATGTTTATAACAAAGTGAATAAAAAGAACAATGATAAAACAATCAAAACTAAATGATATAAAATCACATTGACCAAGCTTGACCCAAAGAAAAGATGTGAAAATGAACCTCACTTCTTTGCAGACTTAACAGATATAGCTACGAAATTTTGCATTTAATGTAGGACTTGGTTGATATGTTGGCTTGTTTTGTAGAATTCTATTTCTTCTCTTTTTTTGCCCTTTGATACAAAGGATGTCTCTCTGGGCAATGGAAGGGGGAGAGATATATTGGTAAACCTAGGTGATTTAGAAACAAATGATAGCAATAAAATGTGGGCTAATAAGCAAATACCATGAAAGGGTTAAAGAGAAACTCTCATTCACACCTTAGCATACCTTAGTTAGATGACTCACTTTTTCTGACACCTGATATTCATTCATGCCATTTACACAATAGAAAGATGAGTAGAAGCTAAAGAAAGTGATATAAAAAAGATAGAAGAAAGGAAGGAATGCTATAATAATATATAAAATATTAAAGAAGGTACTTGGGAAAGAATTGAAGAAGAGAGATGCTGAAATGCAAAGCTAAAGACTGCAAAACTTTGGTTATGTTCAGCAGTGTCCATGAACAGTTGAGCACGGATGATGGTCTGGTAAACCAAAATTTTAAAAGACCCATTGGATCCTTTCTCAGTTGTTGGGTGCACTTTTAATGAAGTATATACTTATAGTGGTCATTGAAGAAAAAAGCTTGTGTGTGGACTTGTATAGAAACACTTTGGAATTCATTTGGGTCTATTTCATTTAAAGGACATCTGTCAAAGAGAAATTTTGCAATCTGAGTCACTAGATTTTGTATCTTGAAGTACGTTTCTTTTTCTTTTTTGTTTTTTAATATTTGATTTTTTTTAAAAATTGAAACTTACAAATATGAACACTTTACATATACCATAAAATAGAAAAAGAGAATTGTACCTGAAACAAGTCCTAATATGCATACCTTGACTTTCTTTTGGAATAATAAAACATTCAACATGGCACTTTCAAAGCTGTTGGCCTTCCTGAGTCTATTATTGTTGTTATTCCTTCTGGCCTTCTTGAGTCTATTATTGTTATTCAGTTGTGTCTGATTCTTCATGAGCCCATTTAGGGTTTTCTGGAGTGGTTTGCCATTTTTTTTTCTACAATTCACTTTACGGATGAGGAACTGAGGCAAACACTGTGAAGTGATTTGCCTGGGGTCACACAACTAAGGCCAGATTTGAACTCATGAAAACGAGTCTTCCTGAATTCAGGCCTGGCACACTACTGGCACCTAGTTGCCCTGATATTATTACAATCCACCAATTTCCCTGTATTATTTTGGGATTTGGAGGGACGTGTGGGAGGGCAATCTTATTCCTAGTCCCCTTCGCATTGCTAACTTGAGGTATATTTCTGAAAGTATTTGAGAGAAAGTACCGCAATGATACAATGCTGCATTCTGGTTGGGATTGTGGGATTTCCTCACATCTGTAGACAAATTTAGACATGCAAATAAGATCCTGAAATCTTATGACCAAATAGATACAAAGGTCAACTCTTTAGCAAGGTGTAGTGGAAGGCCAGATTTGGAACTGGGTGAACTGGGCTTGAAAATCAGTAGGGTTACTTGTTAGCTGTGGGACACTTGACAAGTCACTTCTCTTTAAGCATCAGTTTCCTGACCCATACAAAAAGGGCTCTGACTAGAGGACTGAGACTACTTCTAAATCCTATGTTCCTTTGCTTGTACAAATTATTATACTGTGTGGCCTTTCATTACAGCTTATTTTTTATAAGGTAGTTATATAGGATAGTTGAGTTCTTGTTCTTTTCCACATGGTAATAAAGGGTTGTCAGTAGACATTTGCAAAGTGTGGGGCACTTCTATGTTCTACCTCCTCCCCAAAACAAATTTTGTGCTTGAGAAAAGTACAAGAAACACACCCAGGGCAAGTGGCACAAAGTATGCCTCCCACGGAGTGGGAGCTTCCACATGAGGGGTGGGTATGGGCAGTAGCATCAACAAACTGAGGAAGAAATCACCAAGGGTATGGCTGCTGGTTCATCATCTTGTAGCTTCCCATTTTAACTAATTATTCTTACTAATTAGGCTCTAGGCTTGCTATTGAAGTACTACAAGGGTTATATCCTTAGATTTTGGCACCATGGAATAAAACTCTAGTTACCCTGGCCTACTTACAGCTCTGCTCCTTCTCTTGACACCTCCCTCCCACCCCCACGACTAAGCCATTCAGAGAAAGCATCTTCCAAGACTCCTGAGGAGACCTGAAAAGAAAGCCTCTCTTTTCTCCACTTTCCACAGATTCCAGAAGCAGCAAGAAGGGCACATCTTGAATGAGACACACTAATCCATTGGCAAGGGAGTGGTATTTTGGAAACAGGGTTTCAACTTATAAAGTCTTGCTGGAACTAGACAGTGTTTGCACAGGTGGGTACGGAAACCATAACTTCATGAATCAGTGCAGCATTTCTGTAACTCATCTTCCTGTAGAAAACATTGATTAAAGAGTTCTCTCGTGAACACATTTACCAAACACTTTTCACATAAATAAAGTCAGAAACATAAATATTAATTGCTCATGTGTAGGCCAAACCTAAATTAATTAATTTATCTGTTCAGTGCCATACCAATCAAACTATCAAAAAATTATTTTATAGAGATAGAAAAATAATAACAAAATTTATCCAGAAGCATAAAAGGTCAAGAATATCAAGGTAATTGATTGGAAAAAAAAAATATGAAGGAAGGTGGCCTACTTGGTACCACACCGCAGACTATATTACAAAGCAGTAATTGTCAAAACAATCTGGTAGTGGCTAAGAAATAGAGTGGTGGATCAGGGGAGTAGATCAGGCATACCATACAGAGTAACAAATGATTATAGCAATCCAGTATTTGATAAGCCCCAAAACCCAAGCTTTTGGGGCAAGAACTTACCATTTAACAAAAATTGCTGGAAAAGTGGAAAGCAATTTGGCAGAAACTGGGCATACACAGATCAATATCTTTCACCATATACGAAGATAAGGTCAAAATGGGTACATGATTTAAACACAGAAAGTGGTATCATAAGCAAATTAGGGGAACATGGAATAGTTTACCTGTCAGATCTATGGATAAGGGAAGAATTTATGACCGAACAAGAGACAGAGAACATTAAAAGATGTAAGATGGATAATTTTGGTTACATTAAATTGAAAAGGTTTTGCATAAACAAAACCAATGCAGTCAAAATTAGAGGGAAACTGGGGGAGAGGGGGTTTTTACAGCAAGTTTCTCTGATAAAGGTCTCATTTCTCAAATATATAGAAAACCGAGTCAAATTTATAAGAATACAAGTCATTTCCCAATTGATAAATGGTCAAAGGACATAAACAGGCTGTTTTCAGAAGAAGAAATCAAATCTGTCTACAGTCACATGAAAAAATATTCTAAATCGCTATTGATTAGAGAAATGTAAATTAAAACAACTCTGAGGTACCACCTCACACCTACCAGCTGGACTAATAGGACAGAAAAGGAAAGTGACAAATGTTGGAGGAGAGGTGGGAAAATTGGGAGATTTTCTAATTCTGTGCCTTGTCATCTTCCTGCAATGCTACCCAGCTGCTGCTCATTGCAGTTATGCCCTGTGACCTCTGTAGATCAAACTCAGGAGAAACTAAATGACTTGACTTTGAAACTCTTGCTTGGGGGCATATTATCCTGATTGGTGAGGAGGGTACACTATATTTAGACAACTCCAGACTCCAAACCAAACCGTCCAACACGCATATTTAGGGGTTAGAGTTAGGGTTTATTTAGGGTTAGGCTTTACATTCCATCCAGTCCTTCTATTCATACCTCCCTCCTTTTCCCACTCCCCCCTTACTACCCACTCCATTCCACCTCTTGCTCTGAAAACAATAATCATATCAACACTACCATGGCCTCTGGAAAAGGCATGCCCAATGGCTCCATTGTAAATTCCCAGTCTAAAACACCTTTTTCTATCTACCACTCCCCTGTAAGTGTTATCTCCTACTATTAGAATATCATCTCTTTGAGAACAGGAACTATCTTCTTTTTGTATTTTTATCCCCAACACTAAGCGCAGTGCCTAATATATAATACATAGCTTAATAAATGCCTTTTCATTAATGTACATATTAGCCTACTCAATAAATATTTGATTGATTGATAACCTGTGATCTGCATTGATGAAGGGAATGCTGATATTGAAGAGATTTTGAACCCAATGAAAAACTTGTATAGTGTGGGGAGGTGGAGATGAAAGAGAGAGAGAGAGAGAGAGAGAGAGAATGAGAATGAATTTTAGGGAAAAAAATCTCTTGATGGAGCTAAGATATAGAGATTCCCTTTCTAGTTTTAGACTAGACTTTCTAGGAGAAAGGAAAAAATATGTTGGCAAGGCTCACCAATGTAATATAAATGAGGTTTGTAAGATAAATAGTGTGAATTCTGGGTCTGCAGCAAAGCTGGCTGAGATCCCTGGCAGCCCAGGAATTGGGTGAATATATGGCTTGTATTCTGAATTCCACATAGTCCTTGGCAGTCTGGCCAGAGCTCTTCCCATTGCACTACCAGTATCAGAGATGCATTCGAGTCTCAGGAAGCATAGACAGAGGATGAATCTCCCACCAAAGAAAAACAAGCAAACATAGGTATACACATATGGATCCAGTCGTCTTCCTAGGGATATGCTTTGATGGTGAACCACCTAGACACATGCTACTAGCAACTCCATAATGGCAGGCTTGGGAACCAAAAGTGCTGAAAAGAAAACTAGGAAATGACAGGTCAAATCACTTGGTGTTCTCTATCTCCTACCAGATGCTTAGAATTGTCTCATTTTATAGGTGGAAGCATCAGGTACGTGACATATCTCCCATACATATGTCTAAACCATAGGTTCTTTCCAAGATTCCCTTGGAAAACATAACAAGAACTTTCTTCAAAGACCCTTTGATTATTAATATCAGGTGATGCTGATCACAGATATCTTGCCTGGGTTGTATAGCATACTACATTGATAACCATTACGTACTCGATTAGGTTATTAATTCCCAAGAAGAGATTGGGTCCTCTGAAGATATAATGTAGGGTAGCTAAGTTTCATGGAAGAGAGAAGTCCAGAAAAAAAAATCTGAGACAGGAAAGATAATCCTGGAAGGATGGTGCCTGGTCTGGGAAGGTAATGGAGGTGCCCCATAGGGATAGCGAGCATTGGAGGGACATCTAAGAGGAGGAAATCTGAGAGGCAAGCAGCAGGCACTCAAAAACAAACTTTATGAGATTCACCATTCAAAACAATGGCTAAAGTGCTTAGAACAGCTAACAAGAAACTCAGATAGAAGGCTGAGAATGTATTCTGTAATGAATGAGATTCCCCTGTTGGCTGGAATGAGCAAGGCTGTTTCTGGCCATGTTAGGGTTGCTCAAGCTCTTTTCCAAGACCATTGTCACCACTAGAGGTTGCAAAAGGTTTGTTATACCCACAATGAGAGAAGGAAATTCCTACCTCTCTTGATTTTAGGAAGAGAGCACTCATAGCATTGTCCGTCTCCCATTCAACTTCCAGGTTTTTTTACCACTTAGCTCCTTCTCTAGCCTCCTCTCCGACTATTTTCTTCTCAGTCTGACCCCATCTTAATGCCCTCCTACTAGACTATAATCTCTTTCAGGGCTAGGAACCATATCTCTCCCAATCTGTAGCACAGTGCTTTGGACATATAGTAGGCACTTGCAAAATGGTTGATGAATGAATGAATGAGTTCCCCAAATAGCTCATCTTTTCCTATGTGATACTCATGTATCCCTAACTACCTTTATTAACTCCTTTCCTCTTTATCCCTTCACTTATTCTTTCTTTCAACAATGTAGACTTTTGTTCACAGGTAGGCAGGGCCAATATTTTTTAAAATGACAATTTTACAAAAATTAATTTATATATTCAATGCACAATTAAATTACTAAGAATTATTTTACAGAGCTAGAAAAAAAATAACAAACTTCATTCAGAAGAGCAAAAGTTCAAGAATATCAAAGGAACTAATGGAAAAAAATATAAAAGAAGGTGGTTTAGATCTTAAAACTATATTTTAAGGCAGTAATTATCAAAACTATCTGGTACTGGCTAAGATATAGAAAGACAGATCAGTGGATCAGAGTAGACATAAAAGCTACAGGAGCAAAAATAGTTACTGAGTGCTTGAAAAGTGTAAAGATTTAATTTTGAGGGATAAGAATTCGTTATTTGGTAAAAAAAAATTGTTGGGAAAATTGAAAAACAGTCTGGCAGAAATTGGGCATAAATAAATATCTTACACTATTTACCAAGAAAGATCAAAATGGATACATGACTTAGATATAAAGGGAGCTATTACAAGAAAATTTGAAGAACATGGAACATATTACCTGTCAAACTTATGGATAGGTAAATAATTTGTGAACAAACAAGAAATAGAGAATGTTGTGAGATGTTAAATGGATAATTTTGATTATATTAAATTAAAAAGGTTTTGTAGAAATAAAACATACATAGCAAAGATCAGAAGGAAAGCAGAAAATGGGGGGAAATTTTATAGACAGTTCCTCAGATGAAGGTCTTACATCTCAAATATATAAAGAACTTTATCAAACCTATAAGAATGCAAGTCATTCCTCAATTGATAAATGGTCAAAGGGCATGAACAGGCAGTTTTCCAATGAAGAAATCAAAATTATGTATAGTCATATGTAAAAATACTCTAAATAATTATTGATTGAAGAAATGCAAATTAAAACAACATTCAGATATAATTTTATTCCTATCAGATTGGTTAAAATGATAGAAAGGGAAAGTGCCAGATATTGGAGAGGACGTGGAAAAACTGGGATCTTAATTCACTGTTAGTAGATCTGTGAGCTGACCCAACCATTTTGGAAAGAGATTTGAAATTATGCCCAAAGAGTTATTAAGCTGCCTATAGGTCTGTTTCCCAAGAGGATTAAGAAAAATGGAAAATAACCTACATGTTCTGAACTATTTATAGATTATGGAACCGTATAAATGTGTAAGTTGATGCATGTGTAGCATTTTTGAAAGCTAATGGCTGATTTTATAGGGCATTTAAGAAATAAATGCTGGACCTTCATGGTTATAACAATCCTTTTTGGTTCTTAACCTAAATTGTACTTTTTTGTTAAAAAAAAAAAAGAAAGATGTATGTACTGACTCACAGGCTCATCACGTGTTCCCCTTTCCAATATGTTGAGTATAGTGTTTGCTCTGGAAGAGGCCTAACGTTCACTCCCTCATAAGGTAAATTCTCTGATATTGCATAAGCTGTGTACTGGTTATCTTCCAAAATGTATTACATTTACAAAATCTCTCTAGCCTAAATACTCTGATGTCCAGCAAATTGTGCTCTATCTCCCCCATCTCTCTCAAAGATATGTTACCCACTCCTGGGCCCAGTCAGTAGAGAGGAGAAAGAAAGTGGCTTCACCAGTTAATGCTTAAAAGACAAATAAAAACACACATATTTGAACATAAAATCAGTGCCAACTGCCTTCCACCCTTACCAGAGATGCGAAGATAACTTGGTACCTGTCCTCAGCCAACTTATGATCCAAGGCAAGTGGGTGTGTTGGCTCTGTCCTATTCAGTTCATGCAGCATTTAATAAGGGTCTGTTGTATACACGGCACTGGGCTTGTTGCCAGGGGAAAGACTTGATATATACAACAGGGTCTCTACCCTCAAAGAGTTTACAATCTAAGAATATGACACTTTTACCAATAACTATAGTGCAAAATACTGTGTGATACTCCACTCAAAACCCTCAGACTCCCCTCTCTTGCTTTCTTTTTTTTATCAAGGCTACGATTTAAACAGATTTTTCTTGCAAAAAAAAAATGCTCATGAATGGAGGGGGACTGGAGAAGGTACACAGTGCAATTTGTTGGGGGCCCCAGTCCCCTAAGGATGGCCCTGACTCCCAGAATTCATTGTTGCAGCTGCATATTTTACAGATTCTCTCCTGAGGTCCAGAAAGAAGAGCACCTCACCTCAGCTACACTCAAAGTGAGCTCTATCTGCCTCCCTTTCATCTTCAGGGTGAGTGGGACCGAGTGGGACTGGCCTTAGAGAATTTGTGAAGGATCTGTATGAGTGAGGCTTGTGTCTCAGAACGTATGAAAGGGTGACTGAAGGCAATCTGTGAGACAGACCAGAGAAGGACTGCATGTACAGACAGAAATATGGGGGGAACTTATGTAAATTTTCCAGATCATAGAGAATTTTGCTTGGCTTATATTTTCTAAAAGATTGTTATGTTAACTGTCTATAAAGCTGCCTTTAACTTTTCCTAATGAGTCCTAGTTTCCAAGTCATTAATCTTTTTTATGACTCCCCCAGAGCTCTCACAAGCTCCCATTCACTCCATCCCAATGTTCTCAACTTCTTCACACAAGTTCCTATTCACAGTCATACATAGGAAGACAAGCACGGTCTAGTGAAAAGAGAAAGGACTTGTGATCAGGACGTCAGTTTTCAAATTCCCTTTTACACGGACTAGCTACATGACCATGAATGAGACAGCTGAGCTTCCTCCCCTGTAAAATAATAACAGTAATAATAATCACTAGCATTTGTGTAGTGCCTAAGGATTGCAAAGTGCTTCTACTAAGATTATGTGATAAAACGGGGTGAAATTCAAACATCACAAAAATACTCTGAAGGTGGACAAGAGCTCTTCCCAAGAAGTTGGGCTTGTAATTTAACCTCTTTTTGAGAGTCATGTGTTCTTTGGCCTTTTGCTAAAGGACATGTGTGACATGTCCTATGTGGTATGTGTGATATGTGATAAGTGTGATATGTGCTCCTGATTGGCCCCTTGGTTCCTGTGACGGGTTTGTCTCAAAGAGGAATGTCCTCTTGTAAAGGAACCTGAATTCTTCAAATTTTTGACTACCATACTGAAGGTCTGCAGGGCTGTTGTGCTGACCTCATTGTTGTAGAGTGAACTAGGTGTCTGCCAAAGCCCCTTCCAACTCTAATATTATGTGATACTCATTCTGGGTAGAATTATTTTGATTTTCAGAAGAGAGAGACAGAGACAGAGAGGCAGAGAGAGACAGAGACAGACAGAGGACACGTGAAGTAATCCAGTACTTGGCTCTGTTTAATATTTTTTTCAGTGACTGCACCTAAGTCTTACATAACAGCGGGCACAACATGTAGCCAATCTAATTCTTAGGTGATTCAAAACTTGAAGGCATCGTTAATACATTGGATGATAGAGGTAGAATCCAAAATATCTTCCCAGGCGGGTAGGTTGATCTTAATCTAAAAAAATGAAATCTTATAGGAATAAATGTAAAGGCTAATATTTGGGTCTTAAAAATCAATTTTAAAAAATTAAAAGATGGTAAGGAGTGGATAAATAGCAGTTTTTCATTTTTTTAAAATTTAGCATTTCAGTGAACTGCAAAATCTACATACTGTGACAATGTGATTATAGCCAAAAAGCTAATGTGATCTTGGGCTGTGTTAAGAGAGGCAGAAAATCCAGGCATAGAGAGGTGATAGAACCACTGTATTTGAATGACTGACTGAGCATACATTATGTGCTTCTTGTTGTTGTTCAGTCATTTCAGCCATTTCATGACCACATTTGGGGTTTTATTGGCAAAGATACTACAGTAGTTTACCATTTCCTTCTTCAGTTCATTTTACAGATGAGGAAACTAAGGCAAACAAGGTTAAGTGACTTGCCCAGGGTCACACAGTTAGTAAATGTCTGAGGCCAGATTTGAACTGAGGAAGAGGAGTCTTCCTGACTCCAGGCCCAGCACTCTATGTACTGCACTACCCAGATGCCCCATTAAGTCATTAAGCACTTACTGTGCTCTAAATGCTAAATGTGTGT
>CM053585.1:426745410-426798018 GCA_028646515.1 Pseudochirops corinnae
ATATATATATATATATATATATATATAAATTCTGGTCTGGTCAGCTCTCATCTGCAGTATCGTGTTCAGGCCTGGGTACCACATTTTAGGAGAGACATTGACAAACTGGAGAGTGATCAGAGGAGGGCAGCCAGGATTACGAAGATGCTTGAGATCTTTCCATATGAGGATCTGCTACAGGAATTGGAGATGTTCAGAATGGAGACAAAAAGAACAATAGCTGTGTTCAATGATTTGCAAGACTGGCATTTGAAAGAGGGATTAAACCTTCTCTGATTCCAGAGAGCAAAAGAGCAACAGGTGGAAGCCGTAGAAAGCAAATTGTAGCTAAATCTAAGGGAAAACTTCCTAAAAATGAGAGCTCTCCAAGAGTGGAGGGGGTTACCCCAAATGATAGCGAGTTTCCCCTCACCTGAGGTCTTAAGGCAAAGATTGGATGTGCAATCTCTGGTTATGTTGTAGAGGGGACCTCTATACATCTATAGGTTGAACCAGATGACCTTCAAGGTCCATTCTGAAATAGGATGTATCTGATTTGGTGTGATATAGGCACAAAACATAAATGCCCCAGAGTAAACAGAGGCATTGCAACTCTGATGTGCTGCTCAATTTTTCCAAGTTAGGGTTTTGTTTTGTTTTGTAAAGTTACGGGCTGTTATTGGAGCAAAAGTGTCAATATAGATTTTGTTTATCAGATATGCTGAACCTGAGGGCAGTGTCCTTTTCAGCTGTCACATGATAAAAATTTCTGCTGGCACTTGAAAGCCTTTCCTCTGTTTGTGTTTGTGTGTGTGTGTGTATGTGTGTGCGTGAGAGAGACCTTTGTACTATACGTTTCTGAGGCAGGGGACCTTGCTCAGCTTGAGGGAGTGATAAGGTACCTAGAAGTATTTAACAAAGAAAGAGCAAACCTGAAGAGAAAAGAAAAAACCTAAAACAGACAACTAATTGTCTGGGAACGATTACATCTATTCAGACATAAACTACATACGAATACACTTGTGATCAACCAACTGTGTTCCACCTGATGTGGTCTTCAAGGGAAATTGTAGTAGACATTGAGGCTCATGAGCAAGTCAAAATTCAGTAACACCAGTGTTACTTCAGACAAGCTTCTTCTTGGAGTCCCTCAGTTCCCTTCAAGTCTCTGTCCAATTGCTACCTCCTCTAAGAGCGCCTCCCCTCCCCAAATTACTTAGTATTTATTTTATGTGTAGATATCAATATAGATATAGTGTTTATTCACCTGGATACAGACTGTATACTGCTAGAAAAATATTCATTCCTTGTGTCCTCAGATGGGCAGCTAGGTGGCAAGATAGATTGAGCATCCTAGAACCAGGAAGACTAGTTCAAATCCAGCCTCAGAGACTTACTAGCTGTACGACCCTGGGCAAGTCACTTAACTCTGTTTGCTTCAGTTTCTTTATCTGTAAAATGAGTTGGAGAAGGAAATGGCAAACTACTACAATATCTCTGCCAAGAAAAAACCCCAAAAAGGAGTCATAAAGAGTCAGATGTGACTGAAATGAGTGAACAACAACATCCTCAGATCCTCAGTGCCTGGCATATAATAAGTGCATAATAAATGCTTATTAAATTGAAAGTGAGGTTAGAATTTATTGATTGACTTTCTCCCACAACTGTGTCCATGGAGTTGTCTGGGACAGGCAGGCAAAAAGGATAAAATAAGATGAATCTGTCTTTGGCAACACATATATCTCTGTACCTTTCTCAGAACTTCCTCTTTCCCTCAGACAATAAGTCCCTCATCACATACTGTCCGTGATGTCTTTCTCTGGTCATTCCGGTACAGTTTTGCTTAGATTATTGCAACAGGTTCCTAAACGGTCCCACAATCTCAGATCTCTTCCCATACCAATCTGCCGTCCACACAACTGTCAAAGTGATTTTCCTTCAGCACAGAGCTAGTCACATGGCTCTTCTACTAACTCCAGAGGTTCTAGCCAAACTGGCTTTCTCCCCATTCCTCACAGATTTTGCACCATCTACCATTTCTAAGACTTCACACTAACCATCTCCCATGTTTTTCAATTTGGATAAAATTATCAATATGTGAGTTCATTTTCTGGGCAGTAAGGTGGCACAGTGGATAGAGTGTAGGGATTGGAATCAGGAGGATGTAACTTCTTGAGTTCAAATCTGGCCTCAGACATTTTCTAGCTGTGTGACTCCAGGCAAGTCACTTAACCCTGTTTTCTTCAGTTTCCTCATCTGTAAAACCAGCTGGAGAAGGAATGGCGAACCACTCTAGAATCTCTGCCAAGAAAACCCCAAATGGGATCATGAACCTAGGACATGATTGAACACAACAAAGTTCTTCTTCTCCAGCAACAGATAGGATGATGGGGAAGATATGTACCTCATCTTTTCCCCACATTATTTTGATTTCTTGTGCTAGTTTATATTCTGAAAGCTTTTTGTTCTATGCATCTTAGATATTGGAACATTCGGTGTGTCAACATCTATTAAGAACATTGTTCTTAAATTTTTTGGAACACTGTTATATACAGACAAATGTGGGCAACAGTTCAGGCTACGATAATGTTCCAGCTCTAGTACAGTTAATCTGATGAGTTCTTAAGGATATATTGAGGTCTGTAGTTATGATATGGGGACTCGTCTGATTGTGCACGAAAGACAGAAAACTTCTGATCTGTAAATCTGGCCACAGATTATTTCTTCCTAGTCAGATTTTTGTGGCCTACAGTGTGTTGCATGTGTTTCCTAATGTGGCAGGGGTGATCCTACGAAGCAGGGGTGGAGCCAAGCTATTTTCCCTTGGCTCCTTTCAGTAATGCAAGTGACCCAGCACTAAAGGACTCACCCTTTGGGATGATGAAGCCATCTTCCTTGGTCCTGCGACAATGATAAGAGATGCCTATATCAAAGAAGATTAGCTATTGAGCAAGAAAGAACTCCAGCTTTCCTTCTCAGTCTCTTTCCTACTCTTCCAAATATGTGGCATGGAACTCTGTCTTTGGGACTTACCACGAGGGGGAAATAGGAAGAAAGAAGGGGGTCTTTCTACCCCTTGGCAGTCATGTTGACTCTTTGCACATGGAAGTACACATGTATGCTGCCTGAGAAAATCTGAACCTGAGTTGCTTTTTCTGCTTTTGTTTCTTTCCCCGAGCACAGGGAACAACAGGACACTTCCATCCTTAGAGGCAATCACACAACCTCTAGAGATCAGTAGCTCATGGATCCCTCAGTCAGAGCTGAATGAAAGCAAGAGGGGTCTTCTCCACCCTCTATTCAGAGAAGATGTGCACAAAGGGCTGATGAGTCCAAGCCCAGGCCTATAAACCTCTCAGTGAAGTACAAAAAAGGAGGGATGAGTTATAGTATCATGTCAATTGTGCACATGTATCTTAAACATTTATTTTATGGGGGTGCATCATTCCCATACCTGGTCTATATTGTACATTGAGTACCTTTCGTGGATACCCTAGACGTGATCAAAACCTAAGCTTTAAGCAGTACTTTTTCTCTTTTTTATTTTTTCAGTTTTCTTTCATAGGCTTGATTGGACAATAAGGCTTTCCAATGTGACTTAGGCAAACAGGTTGTTTTACTATGAATATTATACTACGTGTGTCAGGGAAGATTTGATGACCTCTGCAATCTCTTCTAGACCTAACTCCGTAATTTTTGAAGGTGCCACTATTGTGTTCTTATTTTTAACACTATGTAATTCTTGTGGAACACTGTGGTTGCACCCAGGGATGCAATTTACTCTTACTTAATCTTAATCTCACCTACAATTTAATCTTACTATCACCCACAAGTATTCCATGGTTTTGATTAAAAACTCTAAATTTGCTTTATCTGATCATAATTTCCTATGATTGCATCTTTTCCTATGCCTTACTCCTCCTAAATCTATTCTTCATAATCCCTATGTTTTCTGACCCATCTGTTTCTCAGTCCTCTTCCAGGCAATCTCTCCTCTATGGCTATACTCTCTAGCTTCCCCCATCCCAACCCCTCAATTAACTAATTGAACTCGATTCTAATGACTATTGTCAAATCCATTGCTCCCTCACTTTATCACTGAAACACAAAACAAAGACAACCTGGTCCTCACCTCCAGAAGGCGGGGAGGAGAGGAGGGGTTAGATTTTACTCTTCTTCCAGGGTCTCTAGTAGCTTTAAGGGGAAAAGGAGTATCTAGGCTCTCTGCAAAGGGCTCTGGCCCTGTCTATGTTGTTCCCCCGGTTGTAGGGAGTGAGTCCTCTGCCCCCAAGTCCCTTTAGCCCCTAAGAGAAGATTAACTTTTACAGAGAAATATTTAATTTCAAGATATAATTATAAATATACAAATTTGCTCCTCCCAATATGTAGGAGGCATAATCCCCCACTGCCCTCATACCTCAGGGGAGGAGAAGGAGATTAAATTCCTAGCTTGGCTCAACTCCGGTAGAAGACAGTGCCAGTTCCAAATCCACACCTCCTCCTCATCCACCCTCTCCCCCCTGCTACTTCCTGCTTTGGGCTTGAGTTCCAGTTACCCTGCCCATTCAGTTTTCATTTGGACTGGCTTATTGCACCACCTCACTTAGACAAACAACACAGAACAGAAACAAACATCCTAAAGTCCCCTTCTCAGAGCCCAGGATGACAAAGAGAGAGAAGGGACCACTGGTTCATTTCATGTGATCCACATGGGGCACAGCAGAAAGAGCATAACTATAAAGATGGTAGGACAAGTGAATGGCCCAACACTCCCCATTTGAAAAATGAAGGCTGCTAATCAAAGCTGATGCTGTTCTCCAGAACAAAATTGGTGAATATTCTTCTATAGGAGAAAGGATTCCTAGAACCAGGACTTGTGAGGTGCCTGTTGGTCCTATCTGTTCCCTAAATGTGTACCTTTGTACCTTTGTTTCAAATGGGCTCAAGCCCACATTCCCCAGAGATCTCACACCTGTGCAGGAAGAACAGCGTGCTCCCATTTTGGGGAGAAATATTTTGTTCCAACCACTATAAGTTTGAGCCCCCTGGCCCCAGGGAAGAACACGACTCCTGGTTTGTAACTACTGTTCTTAACATACGTTCTCCATAAATATCCTATGTAAAAGCTAATTGATGTCAACTGGTTAATTGATATTGGGGTGAGTACAACAAATCGGGGGTCATGAGCAATAGTATTAGAAACCACAGGTCCTCAGTGATACTGGCTGACAAAACCTTGATGGGAAAAGTAGTGAGCCACCTTCTGGAGACCCAGCTTGTCAGTACGAGTAGGTCCGGAAAAGAAACCTAGGGAAGGTGCTATGTCTACCCAATAGAAAGTAGATGTACTTTTCTTAATGTACTGCTTAGTTGTTCTGGATAGATTTTCCCTGAAAATATAGCCTGTTCTTAGACAAAAAGGATTAACGTGGATTTTATTTTATGTGTCAATATAAGTACATATGTGTGTTTATAAATACATATATAATCTCACATATAAATATATATCTCTATTTATCTATAAAATCTGGGGGCAGTATCTTTTAGCTGTGACCTGGTTTCTTCAGCTTTTTTGGTGTTAATTGTCATCTCTGTGAAGATGGCTCCCAGAGCTATGTATTTAGTTCTGACTTCTCTCCTCAGCTCCATTTTCAAGGCAATCAGTCAGGCCATAAACATTAAATGCCTCCTAAGTGCCAGGCCCCATGCTAAGTAGCTGGGGATACAATAAAAACCAGGACAATTTCTGCCTTTAAGGAGCAGAATTGTCTTAGGATGATTCTGAAGATCACCGGCAAGACAAGGTGCCAGACACTGAGGTCCTTCCTTGAGTTAGACTGAGAAGCATTCCAACTCTACTGAAGAAAGCACAACTCCAGTGGGTGGCCATGTTGTTTAAATACCAAACACACATTTGCCTTAAAGACTATTTTATGGAGAACTCACACAAGGCAAGCGCTCGACATGGAGATCAGAAGAAGAGATAACAAGGACACTCTTAAGGTCTCCCTGAAGAACTTTGGTATCAATTGTGAGACATGGGAGATACTGGCAAAGAACTGCCCAGCATGGTATGCTTGAATCAAAGAAGGTGCTGTGCCCTATGAGCAAAGCAGAACTGCAGTAGCTCAAAAGAAAAGTGAGATGCTCAAATTTAGAGACCTCACCACTTCAAATGTGCATGTGAACTATTTGTGCCCAACCTATCGTAGAGCCTTCTGAGTTCCTACTTGTCTGATCAGTCAAACACACTACACCTTGACTCCACATACTAAAGTTGTTTTGGTTCTGTTACAGAACAGACAACCAATTCGTTTAGTTGCCTATCTCTAAAGTGTGAATCTTGATGACACTGACTAGGACTAACTCCAGTCTGTTCAAAGTACTTTTGGCAAAGGATTGTAGACAACCAGCTAAGGCTCAATATATGGACTTCTTGACATTTTAAGCCTCCTGTACAGAAGTTTATAAGAAGACAAAGGCAAAACACTCTATGCTACTGTATATATCTATGAATTAATTCAACCATTCTGGATATCAGTTTGAAAATTTGCAAGTAAAGTGACTAAATTGTTTGTCTCCTTTAATGGCTGAACAAATTGTGGTCTATAAATGTAATGGAATACTATTGTGCTATAAGAAATGAGGAGCAGATGAACTTCACAATAACCTGGAGAGACATATAAACTGATGCTGAGTGAGGAGAGCAGAACCAGGAGAACATTGTACACAATGACAGACACGTCATATCTGTGACAGCTAACTTTGATAGACTGGGCTCCTCTCAGCAACGCAAGGTTATAAGACAACTCCAAAGGACTCATAACGGGAAAAGCTATCCACATCCAGAGAAAGAATTACGAAGTCTGAATGCAGATTGAAGCAAACTACTTGCTCTCTCTCTTTTAAAATTTGTTTTGTTTCTTCTTCCTCATTATTCATTCTTTTGGTTGTAACTCTTATTTACAACTTGATTAATGTTTAATGTGAAGGTATATGTACAACCTATATCAGATTGTATGCTGCAGTCGGGGAGGGGGAAAAGGGAGGGGGAGAAAATTTGGAACTCAAAAACTTGTGGAACTAAATGTTGTAAACTAATAGTAAATAAAAAAAAATCAGGAGAGCAAAAAAAAAAGCATGATCATGAATATACAGATTTACTCCCCCCAATAAGTAGGAAGCAAAATCCCCTACCCCATTATCACCACTACAGCGGTCTCTGGGGAGGGAAAGGGGATTAGGGTCCCAATTCTGACTCCCCAAACCCTGTGGGGCTCGAGTCCCAGGCACCTGGCTTCCATGCTGACATGGCTGGGTACTGTACCCCTTCCCAGCCACCCTGCAATTCTGGCTCCAAGGTCACTACTGCTTGAACTCTCAGGCCTCCCAACGATCACCTCAGGCACCTGAACCTGAGGAGGGCAAACCACACAAAACACAAACACTCCCAAGCCCATTTCTCAGAGCTGAGGTGAACACCAGGTAAGCAGCAGGGGAAGACGAAGGCCTCCACTCTCACAAGTTCAGTTCATCCGCTTTACTGCTGGGCGCAACCAAAAAGAGAAGAGCCTAGCAGAAAAGACGATTAAGATGGGGGTTGGTCTCCCCCATGCAGGCAACCAGCCAAGGCGGCTACCCTCACCCGTGTGGTGGGGGACCCAGCGAGCTCCAGCTAAGCTCCAGCTTAGACAAACTGGGCATGCTCAAAGGCGGGGTTACATGGGTTAATGTGGGTAACATGGGTAAGTGAGGCATATTTAAAACGCTGAATTTGGTGAACAGAAATAGAAGCTGTCCCACACACTCGACCCCTAAGACCAAAACTTTGGTTTACTGGTATTGTATATTGATCCCTTATAATATACTATTTGCAAATGTCTGTGGGAAACTAGGTGAAGAAAGGGAAACTGAGGTGAAACCAAGGTGAAGGTTAAGGAGAAACTAGGTGGATATGAACAAATTAGATTTTAGGTCCCCCCGGGCCAAGCTCTTCTGCTTGGTAACACTAATCCTATGCTATCAATTTTAATTCTGCTTTTGTAAATATACTCTATATGAGAGTACATAATATTTTCATCCTCATGGAAAGTTGGGAAAGAGATTAGAATCTCAATGCAATGGAGATAAATAACTGGAGGTTTATAAATTAACATTTTAATTATTCATAGCCTTAGAGAGATCAGGGAAAGAACTGGGAAAAGCTGAGGTCGACAAAAACTGGAGTTTCAGATTAAGATGGAATTTAGTACAGACAAAGTCTTACGCTTAGGTTAAAAACATTTCAAGTATAGGACAGAGGAGACCTGGCTAGAATTCATGGGGAAAAAAACCTAGGCTTGGGGGGTGTGGAAGGTGTGAGGGTCTTACAAGCTTAATATGTCAACAGCGTAATAGCCAAAGAAATTATTGTTAATCACTGGCTGTCTTGACAGGCAAATATCCAGAACAATAGAAGAGATGGGACTGTGGGTGGTATTATGCCCTGGTCAGACCACATCTAGAATAGTAGAGAACTGACCACAGCTAAAGTACCATACATTTTGTCAGTCAGTCAAACATTTGTTACGTGCCTACACTGTGCCAAGCATTGGTTTAAAAAGAACACTGAGAAAATGAATCAAATCCAGAAAAAGGTGAGTAGGATAATAAGGAGTCTGAAAAGCCTGGTCTATGAGGATGTACAGTTTGGAGAATCAATCCATCAATAACCATTTATTAAGTGCTCACTATGGGCCAGGAATTAGGCTCAATGCTGAGGGTACAAAAAGAAGAAAAAATGGTCCCTGCCTTTAAGGAGCTCACAATTTAATGGGAAGAAAAGACAGGGGAGATGTATCTTGAACGCAAGGATGAGGAGACTGAAGTTTATCCCACAGACAATAGAGACCCATATAGATTTTTCTGTAAAAGAATGGATTTTTCTTTTTTGACAACTGTGCAAAGAAACCACGGATTTGTCTTGCAAGAGTTGTCAACTTTCCACAAATCGATCTATAGTGGTTGCTCCTTTTCTTTCCTTTCCTATTCACCAGGCCCTCCCCCTTATCTCTCTCAGTAGCATTCAGTTATACCCCCCCAGTACCCGACTATGTATTACCTGTTTAGGGAATGAAAGATGAAGGAAATGTTCAAAACTGGGAGCAGGCATGACTCAGCAAGTGATAATCCCAGAGCCCACAACCACAAATGCTGACATTTCCACCTCCACAATCCTTTCTGGAGCAGAGGAGTACCAATTCTTCAGTCTTCCAGGCTGATTTTAACCTGATTATTTCCTCCTTAATTTTAGTCTCAACCTCTTCTATGTCTCCGTCTCCTCACGTGGTTCAGAGACTGGAGCTGGCGCTAAGCCTTGATGCTACTATGATCCTTAAAGGGCTCATTCAGATGTCATGCCTGTCATCCTGCATGACCCTAGGTGCTGCTAGCCCTTTCTCCTGCTGTGGCTCACAACCTCTACAACATAAACGGAAGTTTTCTCAGACAATTCTGAACTGCTTGTCATTTCTTACAGTACAAAGTATTCCCTCACAATCATCTACCACAACCTCTTCAGCTATTCCCCATATGATGGACATTTCTTAAATTTCTAATTCTTGGCCACCATACAAAGAGCTACTTTAAATATTTTTGTAAATATGGGTTCTTTTCCTTTTGTCTTTTTGGGATACACATCTAGGAGTGGTATTGCCGGATCAAAGGGTAGGCACAGTTTTGTAGTCCTTTGGGCATAGTTCCTAATTGTTTTCCAGAAAAGTTTGACCAGTTCACAATTCTACTAACAATGCATTAGTGTCCACGTTTTCCAACATCCCCTCCATCATTTGTTATTTTCCTGTTCTGTCATATTAGCTAGTCTGATAAGTGTGAGGAGGTCTCTCAGATGTTTTTATTTGCATTTCTCAAATCAATAGTGATAGAGTATTTTTCACATACCTACAGATAGCTTTGATTTCTTCATCTGAAAATTGCCTGTTCATATCCTTTGACCATATATCAATTGGGAAATGACTCGTGTTCTTATACATTAGACTCAGTTCCCTATATATTTGAGAAATGAGACCTTTACCACAGACATTTGCTATAAATTTTTCCCCCCAGCCTTCTGCTTTCCTTCTGATCTTGGAGCATTGGTTTGGTTTGTGCAAATCGTTTTTAATTTCATGTAATCAAAATTATCCATTTTTCTCCCCATGATCCTCTCTGTCTCTTATTTGCTCATAAACTCTTACCTTATCCATAGTTCTGACAGATACATTTTTTCTATGTTCCCCTAATTTTCTTATAATATCATCCTTCGTGTCTAAATCACTTATTCATTTTGACCTTCTTTTGGTATATGACGTGAATGAGATGTTGATCTCTTGCCTAGTATCTTCCAGATTGCTTTCCAGTTTTCTCAGCAACTTTCGGCAAAGGCTGAGTTCTTACCCCAAAAGTTTGGATATTTGAGTTTATTGAACACTAGATTACTATAATCATTTACTGCTGTGTAATCTATTCCACTGATCCACCACTCTATTTCTTAGTTAGTATCAGATTGTTTTAATGAGTACCACTTTGTTATATAGTTCAAAATGTGGTACCACTAGGCTGTCTTCCTTACCTTTTTTTTCATTAAATTTCCTTGATATTCTTAACCTTTTGTTCTTCCAGATGAATTTTTAGATGATTTTTCTCTAGCTCTATAAAATAATTCTTTGGTAGTTTGTTTGATATGGTACCGAATAAGTTAATTAACCTAGGCAGAATTGTCATTTTCATTATATTGGCTCAGCCTACCAATGAGCAATTAATATTTCTTCAGTTGTCTAGGTCTGTCTTCATTTGTGTGAAAAGTGTTTTATAATTGTGTTCATATGGGTTTGTCTTTGCAGGTAGTTACATTCAAGTATTTTATACTCTCTGCAGTTATTTTCAATGAAATTTCTCCCTCTTTTTCTGCTGGGTTTTGTTGACAATATATAGAAATGCTCATGATTTATATGGGTCTATTTTATATCCTGCAACTTTGCTAAAGTTGTTCGTAGTTTCAACTAATTTTTTAGTTGATTTTCTAGGGTTCCCTAAGTAAACCATCATATCATCTGCAAAGAATGATAGTTTTGTTTCTTCATTGACTTTTATTCCTCCTATTTATTTATCTTGTCATTGCTATACCTAGTATTTCTAATGCAATATTGAATAGTAGTGACCTTACTGGGAAGGCCTCAACTTTTATCTCCATTATAGTTAATGCTTGCTCTTGGTTTTAGATAAATATTACTTATTATTTCAAGAAATACTCCCTTTATTCCTATGCTTTTAAATGGCTTTTAAAAAAATAGGAATGAGTGTTGTATTTTGTCAAATGATTTTTCTGCATCTATTGAGATAATCATGATTTCTGTTGTTTTTGTCATTGATATGGTCAGTGGTAGTTTTCCTAATATTGAACCAGCCCTGCATTCCTGGTATAATTCCACCTGGTCATAAGGTATGATCTTTGTTACCTATAGCTGTAATCTCCTTGCTAGTATTTTATTTAAAATTTTTACATTGATATTCATTAAGGAAATTGGTCTATAGTTTTCCTTCTCTGTTTTTGCTTTCCCTGGCTTAGGTGTTAAAACCATATTTGTGTCATAAAAGGAATCATGTAATACTCCTTCTTTACTTATTTTTTTTTTCAAATAGTTTATATAGCATTGGGATTAACTGATACTTAAATGTTTGGTAGAATTCACTTGTAAATCCATTTGGTCCTGGGGATTTTTTTCTTAGGGAGTTCAATTATGGCTTGTTCAAATTCTTTTTCTAAGATAGCGTTATTTAAGTATTCTATTTCTTCTGTTAATCTGGGCAGTTTATATTTTTTCATTATTTATCGACTTCACTTAGGAAGGCAGTCAGCTTTTATCAGGTGTATTTTAATGTAAAAGCAGTAATACTTGTATCAGGCATGTTTTAAACTTTTAGCAAGTGTTTAAAAGCAGTAAACTGTTATCAGATGTTTTTGTGACTTCATTTGAGACATCTAGGAAAATGATGAGGGCAGTAAAGCAAGAGACCAATAATGTATTTGGATTGCAGTCACTGAACAAAACAAGTTTTGGATCTTCAGAGGGGACAGATATTTCTGGGACTCAGCATACAGAGGGTCATGTGGTTTACCGATGTTCAACCACTGAGAGATATCTCTCCTAACCTGTCACTCATGTTCAGTGCTAAAACACTTGGGTCAGCCCATACAACCATCTGCCCAAATATGCAGAGGAGAAGGAGGGGTTTTATAGTGCGGGGCAGGGCTTCTACTATGTGCATTAGATTGGTTTCCCTATTTTCTTCCTTTTAATATTTTACTTTTTCCCCAAATGCATGTAAAAACAATTGTTAACATTTGTTTAAAAAAAATTGAGTTTCAAATTCTTTCTCTCCTTTCCTTTCTTCCCCTTTCCCTAAGACAGTAGCAATTTGATATGGGCTATACATGTTGCAATCATGCAAAACATATCTCCATTAGTCATGTTGTGAAAGAAAACACAGACCACAAAGTGAAAAATAGTATGCTTTATATGCATTTAAACTCCATCAGTTCTTTCTCAGGATGTAGATAGCATTTTTCATCACAAGTCTTTGGGAATTGTCTTGGATCACTGTATTGCTGAGGATACTAAATCATTCTCAGGTGATCATTGTACCATATTGCTGTTACTGTGCACAATGTTCTCCTGGTTCTGCTCACTTCACTCTGCATCAGTTCCTATAAGTCTTTCCAGGATCTTCCTAAAAGCATCTTGCTCGTCATTTCTTATAGCTCAAAAGTATTCCATTACAATCATTGGTTAATCATTGCATGATTGATAGACATCCCCTTAATTTCCAATTCTTGGCCCCACAAAACGAGCTGCTATAAATATTTTTTAAAGAGATATAGACCTGGTAGTGGTATTGCTGACTCAAAGGGTATGAATAGTCTCATAGTCCTTCAGGCATAGTTCCAAATTGCTCTCCAGAATGGTCAGATCACTTTACAACTCCACCAACAGAGCATTAGTGTTCCAATTTTCCCATATCCTCTCCAACATTTATCATTTTCCATTTCTCTCACATTAGCCAATCCAATACGTGTAAATGGGTACCTTAGAATTGTTTTAACTTGCATTTCTTGAATAAATAGTGATTTAGATAATTTTTTTCTTATTAGTATAGATAGTTTTGATTTCTTCTGAAAACTGTCTATTCATATTCTTTGACCATTTATCAATTGGGAAATTACTAAGTTCTCTATATGTTTGAGAAATGAGGCCTTTATCATAGACACTTTCTGTAAAAAAATTTTTTTCCCATTTTCACTTTCCTTCTTATTTTGGTTGATTGCTTTTATTTCTGCAAAATCTTTTTAATGTAATCAAAACTATCCATTTTGCATCTCATAATGCTATCTCTTGTTTGGTCATAAATTCTTTTTCTTATCCATCAAACTGACAGGTAAACTATTCCATGATCTCCTAATTTGCCCAGGGTATAGTCCTTTATGTCTAAATCAGGAATCATTTTGACATTATCTTGGTATATGATATAAGATGTTGATCTATACCTAGTTTTTTGCCATACTGTTTTCCAAGTTACCCTATGTTCATGCCATGGTCAGGAAATTTCTATTGATTGATTAGGACAGAGCAAGTATATGGTCCCTGCACATCTTGTCCGCAACTCTTGTGAGTGTGAAATAAAAATAAAGAAATAAAAAGAAAAGATAAAAAAAAGAAATAAAAATACAACAAAACATTATTAACTAAATAATATTATAAAAATAATATTGCATTTTAAAACCAAGTCACTATGGGACCCACAGGAATCTTTATGTATGGTTTAGTAGTCTCTTTTCTATTTGAGGTTGACACAATTGGGGCAGGAAGTTGGACATTTCTAGTATGGAAGAATCTGGATATGGAAAGTTGTTAAGAAATGAAAGGGTCTATCTATGAAGCAAGGAAGACAAGGCATGTCTAGAGCAGAAACAGCAGCCTATTATAACACAGGCCTAGAAAATGGAAAGTCTTGGGGGATCTACCACAGAGGTGCCCTTTGAGCAGTCAGCCATCCCCACCCTTCAGATCCTCTTTCAACTTTCACCTCAGGTGATATGTTTTTATTCACACTGAGGTAGCCTAGAATTCACAGCAGAAAGTGAGGTACAAATAGCTGTTTCCCAGCTGTCAATAATTTAGGCCTATCCTGTCCATCTTTGCTTCAAAAATCTTTACCTATGCTTATTCAGAGGTACATATACCCTAATTGAAGCTGCAATGCCAAAGGACCTAGTGTTCAAGGAAGACAATCTTGGTGACTTTTTTTACCACCAGGTGTCATATACAATGTGCACGTTTAGTGATAAAACTGATTTCAAATATCCAAGATATATAAGCAATGCACAAAAATATTTAAGATTATGAGCCATTTCCCACTGAAAGAGTGGTCAAAGGCTATGAATAGTTCTCAAAAAGAATTATTAACTATATGAGAGAATACTCCAAATCACTAATAAGAGAAATCCAAATCTAAACTGCTCTGGAGTTTCACTTCATTCACAGCAAATTGTCAAAAATGACAAATGGTAGATATAGATGTTGGATGATGGCAGCAATGCTGGAGAGACTCTGGAAAATGGGCACATTAATACACTGGTGCCAGAGCTCTGAATTGAGGTAAGCATTCAGGAAAATAATTTGAAGTTAGGGTATGAAAATGTCTAAAATATCCATATTCTTCGACCCAGGATCTCACTGTTAAGCATATAGTCCAGGGAGGAGAAAGACAGAAAAAAGTGCTCCAGGTATACAAAAATACTCATAGCAGTGCTTTTTTGTGGTAGCAAAAACTGGAAACAAAGTAGATATCCATCACTTGGGGGAAGTGCTAAACATAGGGATAATGATTGTATGGGAAACTAATGAAATACGATATCATAATAAATATAAAGAATTTAAGACAGAATGTAAAAACTTCTATGAGTTGATTGATTGAATGGAAGAAAAGCAAGTAGAATCAGGAAAATGATCTATGCAGTAGCGAAAAAGCCGTATGTGTAAATGGAAAGAACAAAATCTAAAACTAAATGCTACACAATTAAAATGATCAAGCTTAACCCTGCAAGAAGAAAGAAAAAGAACCTCATTCCCTTCTTTGCAGAGGCGGGAGATTATGAGTATGGGAAATTATATATATTGTCACTTGGTTAATGTGTTTATTGGCTTTATTTAACTGCCTTCCTGCCCCTCTTTTGTTTTTTATTCTTTATTACATAAAATGGCTCCCTGGGGAAGTGAAGGGGAGGGATATATGTGGAAGTAAAGGAAATAAAAGCAAAAGATAACAATTAAAAAAAAATGATTCTGACATAGAAGAAAATACTGATATCCCAGCTCCGCTTTCCAAGCAACTGGAACACCACCACATAGCAGGACATCTTCGCACATATAATATGGAGTCTCATGAAAAATAACCACAATTTGTTCGTTTGCATTTGTCTCCCTACTATTTAACTTTATTTCAAAAACATCTTTGTTCCAAAATTGACATAGACTGATTGGAGAAATTCAGTGTTCCAGAGTGAGACAGCGGTCCATCTAGATTACATTTATATTCCTCATTTATGTTCTCTTACTAGTCTCTTCCATTGCCCAGATTTCTCATACTGACTCCTGCCACTTTAATGCCATCATCCAATGAAGAGCTGGAGGGTATTGTAGGTTTAAACTGGGTGCATTTATAGTTAATGTCCTATAGGAACTAGAAAAAAGCCAAGGAAAAATGTCTTTTACTAACATGGCAAGAAAGGAAAGGATGGGAGGAGTGTTGGGAGATCCACCATATTTTTCTGTTTCAATACTAGGAAATTATCCTTGTCCTGATTGGAAAATGAATGTGAAATATGGCTCCTTACTACTTTTACCTAGTTTCATAAATGAGGAAAGAAATAGAAACTTGAGGATCAATGCCAAGAAATCGCCACAGGTCATGTTTACTCTGACCTGAAATCAAAATGGTCTGATAAGCTCCCTCCCACCTAACCCTAACATCATCCTAGGTATGAAGATTTTCAGTTCTCCTGACTGAGAAGAATACAAAGGTAATCATCAGAGGATATTACCCTATTCTTCTTCAGGGTCAGAAAAAGAGAAAGGAATAAATGAAATCCAGTTTTTTAAGAGGTAATGGGGGTGGGAAGTGTGCTGTTGGATTACAGTCAGTTGTGGAACAAGGCAAGTTTTTCCTTTCTTTTATTCCACAATCTTCCACTGATTAAAGAACTACCTACTTAAAACAAGTTCTTATCTTTTGTCTCCCTAAGAAAGTAGCTGCAATAGATTTCTCTAACTATAAAAGCAATCAGCCATCAATTTTTACTGGCACCTACGTAGTTTATGATTACAAAGATTCCAAACTCGGTAGATTTTCTTTTGGCTAAGAGGTGCCTTGATGGTTCCTCCACCTTTTTTTTTTTTGAAGACTTGCATTGCTCCAAAATTACACAAGCATTTTTATCAGGTGTGACGGTAAGTTAATCTTTCTATACATTATACATTTTAGTCTTTGTATCTGTCAAAACAGTATAAGTGCAATGTGAACAATAATGCCTACAACTAAGTGCTTTTTCATGTTAATATGTGATAACAAGGATCACTACTTGTCATATAACATTCTTCATAGGCATCTGGTGTTGACTTTTGAGGAACACGTCAAAGATTGATTCTTTTTCCTTTCACAACCCGTGCTCGAAACTCCCAAACATCCTAAAAATAATCCCAAACAGAAAGAGTTTAAGTTCTTGAATAGCTGCACTAGTTAGTAAATAAAATCAATTTTAACTTGGTCAAGAGTTACAAAGGAACTTAGGGTTCATCTAGTGCAACCCACTCATATTAAAAATGAGGAAACAAAGGGCAAGAGAGATGAAATAATCTGCCCAAGACCATAGAGACAGAAGTGTATTAAGTGGCAGGTCTTCTAATTCTAAATTCAGAGATCTTTTCACTGGACCACAACCAAGAAAGAATAAAGCAGACATTGTGAAGTCAACTATAGGACCAAGATTGAAAAGAAGAAAGTGAAAGCCAAGAAGGGATAATTAATAGAAAAAGGGATAGAGGGACTAAAGGTTCTAGTGAGGATGAAGAATAGTTTTAAGAAAACAAAGGCAGAGTTGGAATGAGAGGAGCTTTTGATAAGAGAGAGAAATCTCAAGTGTTCTTGATGGAAGCACAGTCATGGGTGAGGATGAGATCAATGGTATGGCCATCCCTGTAGGTGGAGTGGGGATATAGGACAGAGAAATAGAGGGGGCTGATGAACCAGAGGACCAGAGTATTTGTGCATACTGAAGTCCCTGAGCTTAAGGCAGTAGGTGGAATGGAGAAGAATCTGTGACTCAGATAACAAATTCCTTGAGAAAGGAGAGAGGTTCTTGATAACTACAGCAAGGACTGAGACAGCGTGACACGAGTAGATGGAATGAACCTCAAAGCAGGGAGACTGCTGAGTAATGGCAGTAAAGAAAGGGTCTAAAAACAAAGTGAGAGGGGCGGCTAGGTGGCTCAGTGAATAGAGCACGGCCCTGAAGTCAGGAGGACCTGAGTTCAAATCTGGCCTCAGATACTTAATATTTACTGGCTATGTGACCTTGGGCAAGTCACTTAACCCCAACTGCTCTGCCTTCCCCCTCAAAAAAAAAATTAAAAGTGGAAGTGAAGGGCAAGGAATTTGCCTTTTCTTCTTCCTAGCTCCTTGTGCTAGTGGACATGGCAGAAAGCACATCTGATATTTGGTAGCAACTCTGTGGCACAGAGGGTAGAATACTGAATTTGAAGTCAGGAAGACCTGAGTTTATACCCTACCTTAGAAACTTAACCAAATGCATGATCTTGGGCAAGTCATTTAAACTTTCTCAGCCTTGGTTTCACCATCTCTGAAATGCGGCAATAATAAAACCTACCTACCTCAGAGGATTGCTGCAAAGATCTAATGAGATAATATATGATCTTAAAGGGCTATATCAAATATTAGCTGCTATCATTACTAGAAAGGGTGATCAGGGATGTAATATCTTCTGTAATGAGCCAGGTCTCCATGAACAGGAGAAAATGAGAGGAATTATAAGCAGGAAAAAAAAAATCTAGAATACAGAATGGATTAAAAACCAGAATCCTCTGACATGTTGTTTAGAAGAAACACGTTTGAAACACAAGAGAAAAAGTAAAGGGTTTGGAGCGGAATCTACCGTGCTTTAGCTGAAGCACAAAAAGCAGGGGTAGCAATCCTGACCTCAAAGAAAGCCAAAAGCAAAACCAGATATAATTAAAACAGATAAGGAAGTAAACTGTATCTTGCTGAATGGAAGTTTCTAATGACTGAAAGGGGGCTCCAGAGGTTATAATGAAAAGGGTAAGACAGAGCTAAAGAGACTTGGAAGGAGTCTCAAGGCAGAGGTAGATGGGAATGAGAAAAATACAAGTTAGTTGAAACAACATTATGGGGGCAGTTCGTTCCATAAGGTGGGAGTGGGAATAAACCTGTGATTTCACTGGTACAGGTAACTTCCAGATGAGGAAACGCCTTCTACCAAGGCAAGTCAATATCTTCTCTAGAACTTACAGTCTTAGAGAGCTACCTAGAATACTGAAAGGCTAAGGGACTTGCCTGGACTCAGATGACAGAGTAGATGACAGAGGCAGGACTAGACAAAACCTAGGGCAACGCTCTGCCCCCCTATACTATGTCACTTCTATGAGAACAGTGTTAAAAATTATTCCAAGAAAATCACTTTACATCATGCTTCTTCCATCATCACAATTAGATTTGGCATTAGGATGTATTGACAATGTTACTGTAAAAGGACAGGGCATCTTAATGCAGGGTCTATCTACATCTAAATTAAATACCATCAGGAATTACTTTCCATTTAAAAAAACAAAGAGAGAAAACAAACAGTTTTTCACCTTTTCATTTTGTACAAACCTACCTTTTTTTTTTTTTTTGGCTTTTTTGGAGGGAGAAGGCAGGGCAGGTGGGGTCAAGTGACTTGCCAAAAGTCACACGGCTAGTAAGTGTTAAGTGTCTGAGGTGGATCTGAACTCAGGCCCTCATGACTGCAGGGCCGGTGCTCTATTCACTGCACCATCTAGCCACCCCAGCAAACCTACCTTTAAGTCGATATTGGTGACACCATACTTTCTTTCTACGATGTCTTGGAGTTCCTTCTCAAGGATCTCTTGACTGGTGCCCTTTACATCAGTGTAGTAGCAATCAGAACTGGCATAGTGACAGGAAATCGCCTGTATACATTGAGCCAATTAATATAAAAAGAAATCTGATTATCACTGGCCCTAAGAGAGCAAAAATGAGTTACAGGAGCAAGTACTTAGCTGCTATCTTGGACTATGATTTAGCCTGCCCCTGCAGGGGAATTTTAAAACTACAAGCAGTTCTAAACCACCTAAGTCATTCTTTCCCCAAAAAGAACCCAAAGGGCTGGAAATGGTTCACACAACTTGTTCATTCTTAACATTTTTTACTGTCTCCGTGTTCTCAACCTTCAAAAGATGCCTCAATCTCCTTGAAACACTTGCCAGCAGGATGGAAGGTCTTTGAAGGCATTTGGATTTCCAAACACCGAGCACAGTGCCTGTATGTCAGAGGATTGTTGCAAAGATCTAATGAGATAATATATGATCTTAAAGGGCTATATCAAATATTAGCTGTTATCATTACTAGAAAGGGTGATCAGGGATGTAATATCTTCTGTAACGAGCCAGGTCTCCATGAACAGGAGAAAATGAGAGGAATTATAAGCAGGAAAAAAAAATCTAGAATACAGAATGGATTAAAAACCAGAATCCTATGACATGTTGTTTACAAGAAACACGTTTGAAACACAAGAGAAAAGGTAAGGGGTTGGAGCAGAATCTATTATGCTTTAGCTGAAGCAAAAATCAATTTGATCAGTATTTGTTTTATTTGAGTTATAGCTTATTGCAGTGGGAAGAATGCTGGATGTGTAGTTAGAGGCTCAAGGTTTGGATCCCAGCGCTGTCACCTACCACCTGGGTGACCTTGGAAAAGTCACAACTGTCTAGGCTTCAGCTTCCTCATCTGTAAAATAAGCAAGTTTGGCCTCGATGGTCTCTCATCTCCTTCTAATCTACAAATTATGATACTATTAGCTTAGCCATAGAAGTTATCTCACTGTGTTCACAATAGATTATTTATTTAAGTGGTATTAAGGATAATAGTATAATCAAGGTGCTCTATTGGAAAATAATAAACATACCACTAGATTAAAGGAATACTTAAAGGTCTGTTACAATCAACACATACTAACGACTCCTATACTGCTTCTCTCTGGCAGCAATAAATGCCAATTTTGAACTCCTGCCTACACCTAGAAAATGGGAATAGGAATCTGAATCCAAGTGGCTGCAGTTAAAACAGAACATTATAAGAATTTTTCGTAGTGTGGTGAGAGTAATCACAACCTTCAGGATGATTTTCCTCTCTGGCAGAAATGCTTCAGAGACCTACAGCAAGGGTTAGCCACAGAAATTTAGACAGTGGTTGGCATTAAAAACACCTTATTCCCATGGTGAAGACAGTTAAGTCCTATTCTGATGTGTCACTGTGTCATTCATGTAAGTGACCCTGGGGTTCTTGAAATTCATACTAGGAGAGTACAAGGTAGAAAAATTTCAAATAAGGATCCAGGAAGAGGTTGGTTGAGAACCAGTCTAGAGCTAAGCTCAAAGAAGCTCATCACCACAAAGTGGGCCAGTAATGAATTAAGTGATAAACTAGAATTATTTTTGACCACAGAAAATCATAAAACCACCTAGTAAAGCATAGAGGAGTTATACGTCTACATCATCGGAGAGGGAGGGTAAACACACAGATCTCTTAGAACACTAAAGGAGGACGCTGCCCTCTCTTTCGTCTTTGGTTCTGTCCACTCAAGCTGCCCAAGTTAGAGAATTAATCATTAAGTATTCAGTAAGCATCTGCTACTTGCTGGGACTGTCTTTTGCCTTTTTTTTAAATCCCCAGTTTAGCACAGTGCCTGGCACAAAGTGAGTACTTAAGAAATGCCTCCTGATTGACTGACTATGCTAGACACTAGGAATACAAATATACTCACAAGCAGCTTACAATTTAACAGGAAAGATAACAAGAAGGAGGTATACAGGGTGTCCCAAAAGTCTTAGTGCAGTTTTATGCCATGTGTGGGTGTGAATAAATACAAAGAAATTCAATATATATTAAAGAGAATAAATTCAAATTAGTTAAATACAATGTAATCTGAGAGGGAGGACAGCAGTAGTTGGAGGGAGGGGTATTCAGAGAAAGCTTCATGGAGAAGATGGTGCTTGTTTGACATCTTAAAGGAAGAGGGATTCTATGAGGCAGTGGTGAGGAAGGAGTGCATTCCAGGTATGGAGAATAATCCATGCAAAGGCAAAGATGGGAGATGGAATATCAAGCATGAGGAGTAGAGAGAAGGCTCACTGGACTAGACCACAGAGCGCAGGAGAGGCAGTGATGTCCTATAAAAATTCCAGATTATGCTGTTATATTTTGGTGACGATGTCATGCATTGTTTGCGGCAAGTATTGAATGCAAACCAAATATTAAATGCAAAACAAAAATAAAGTAAGATGTTTTCCCCCGGAGGCAATGAATGCCTGTCAATCAATGGGACATCCATATAAGTTGGTTCTTTACTGATAAAGTTAAGGGAAAAAGCTTCCTTGTTAATAAAATAGACTAAAATCTTCACTTATGGACACCCTGTAATTATAACCAGATTTCATATAGGTTCAGAATGCTATTTTAAAATATGATTTACAAACCTATTTGCAGTTGGGAGGGAAATTATTGTTTGTTACCTTCCGGAACCCTTTAGTTTTATTTCTTCCAGATCCATGAATGAGCAGAGGATGGAAAAAAACAGTATCTCCCTTCTCCATCACAAGGTGAATTCTCGGTTGGCTAATATCATAGTCTTGGACACCATGGAACATAATATTAACTCCCTCCTGGAATGCAAAACAAACCATGTTTTAGATTTGGAAGAAGTAAAATAAATCAAACCAATGACTTGGAATGAGAAAATAATAGTCTTCTAATGTCTTCTCTTTATCCAAATTTCAAAATACAGAATAACACTTTTGGCCAAGAAAGGTCTTTCACTTGTCAATGTCTTCTAAGGAAAAATCCTATTAACCTTTCTTGCTCTACTTTTGTATGCTCTCAGTAGGCAGACCTACCTCCCATTTAGGATAGTCATGCGGTTTCAAGGCGACATTGTGTGTACCTGGTAACACAACCAGGCAACCATTGTTTCTATCAATATGTTCCATGGCAGTCCAAGCACAGACAATGGAATTGGGGGGTCTGAATGGAAAGTAGTGCAGGTCCTGATGGAAGGGATGGCGTGAAGTCTTCTTACCTGAAATGGAACCCAATCTGTGTGTTAGAAGAAGCACTAATCTCAGAATTCCTCAGCTCTCCCTACACAAACAGCCAATACCCACTCTTACAAAGAGTTTATATTATAAAGATATATATATATATATATATGCATCCTAGAAAAAATAAAATATAAAGAAGCATAATCATGGGAATAACAATAAGTTCAGCTCAGAAGGTTAAGTATTCTAGAGGACTTTCAGTGAGACTTGATTTCAAATACCAGATATGACACTGAGATGCCAAATAGGGAAATGTGGCCAGGCACCACCAGATTTAAAGAGAATGTCACTTGCTGGGGAGGCACAGAAACTGTTATCAGTAATATGGCACACTTGGCTATATACCTAAATCCCACTGAACTTGCCTCTGAGTTCAGCATAGCTAACCTCAGGCCCTTAGCTAAGTTTCTCCTCAGTCTTTTGGTCTCTTCCTTCTTGGGACACCCAATGTCCTTGGATAGCCCCTGTAGTGATGATTTGCCTGTTCACTTATAACAGTTTGAGCTATCTTCTCAGAGGCTAGGTTATTAAGAGCAATGGAATATGATCTATTCTTCTACTTTTGACCTATTCTAATGCCTCATTATAGCGTAGCGGGGAGCCTGGGTTCTAAAAAGCAATGCCAACAGAGTACAAGCTCCAACAAGTGCTATCAAAACATGAAAGGCTTTGATTATAGGCCTAATGATGGCCTATGTGCCTAGTGCCCAGAGACCAGTCTAGCTAGAGTTAGAGAGCCTTGGCACGAGGTCAGTCACAGGACAGATTTCTGGCCACAATTCCCCTGAAGACCTATGAAGTTATACAAACGTTGTGATCTTGCCTTGGGTTGGAGGCAGCATTTATCCCAATGAAATAATGGATCAAATGAGCGGGTTAGATAAAGTCTTATGAAACCTAAGGAAGCAATAACAGCCATGGACTAAGACTGTCACACTTTGATTTGATAACAATGCAAGTCATTTAAAATTGTATTTAAAAGGACACATCTACGTCTAATTGTTAGACTGATTGCTTCAATGTGTGTAGATTAGGAAGCTGATTTTACCTTAATTATTACAACATAACCAGTATATCTTTCCTGATCCCCCCCAACTAGCCCCTAATAGAAATAAAAGCTCTTTACCAGAATCTGGAGGCTTGTTTATCAGCATTGTATGCATAGCCATGATATTGGGTCCAGTAAAACACTCGACATATTTAACAATCTAAAGTAGGAAGAGGAAAAAGCTCATGAGAAATTAGGGGCATAGATCATAGCACAGAGTTAACTTTCAACTATCTGCATTAAATCCAAAATAACAACAGAGTTAGTAGCCCATATTCCTACAGTGCTTTATGGTTCCTCACAACAGCCCAGTGAGGTATTATTATTATTATTATTTCCATTTTACAGATGAAGAAACCAAGTCTCAGAGAATCTGAATTACTTAGGATCACAGATTTAGATCTAAAGGGACTTCAGAAACCATGGAGTCCAACTCCCTCATCCAATAAATGAGGAAATGAGAGGAGTTAAGTGATTTGTCCTGGATCACAGAGCTAATTAGTGTTTAAGTTAGGACTTTAACTCAGGTGCTCCTGATTCCAAGCCCAGCCTTCTCTCCATTGTATCATACTAGGTCACAAAGCTTGTAAATGTTTTGAAGTGGATTTCAAGCCCCAATTTTTAAAAAAAGTGCTTCTTCCCAAAATGTGTATTTGGCTCTAGAATGCATTTCTCTGACCAACTATGGGTTATATAGGCAAGACTTCAAAAAAGAACTCCAAGTGGAAACACAGTAGGCAGGAAGGAGCAAGGATTTTTATCTTTATTTTAAAATAAATTTTTATTCACATCTTTTGTTTTTACATCATCTATTTCTCACTGTATTCTTCTCTCTATCTCATTTGAGAGACTGATCCCTTATAATAATCTATGAAGGATGAAAAATAATTGCACAAAACAATCAAATAAGGTAGTAAGAAAGTCTGACATGATCCACAGTATATCATAACCACAGAATAGGGAAGAAGTGTGATCTCATATCTCTTCTTCGAGGCCAAACTCAGTCATTAAAATTATGTAATGAATATAGAATTGTTGTTGTTCAGGCATTTCAGTCATGTCCAACTCTCTATTACCTCATTTGGGGTTTTCCTGGCAGAGATACCGGAATGGTTTGCCATTTCTGTCTCTAGTTTATTTTTACAGATGAGAAACTGAGGCAAATGGGGTTAAGTGACTTGCCAAGGGTCAGACAGTAAGTGTCTGAGGCCAGATTTGAACTCAGGAAGATGAGTCTTCCTGATTCCAGGCCTGGTACTCTATCCACTGTGCCACCTAACTGCCCTGAATATAGAATTACATAACATAAAATTGAATAATGATGACAAAATCAGTTTCAATTGTTTTGCTGCTATGGCATAACTCAAACACCATCGTTAAACAATTAGCATATCATAATGTATAATTACTAATTAATCTTTCCATTCACATTTTTGGTGATCACTGTACATATTGTTTCTCTGGTTCTTCTCATTCCACTTTTGACCAGTTGTATTTTTACTTTTTAACCCTTTTAAATGATGCAAGGTTCTTCTTAAGCTGGTTATACAAGATAGTGAAGGCAAAAAGCAAGGAACTTTCCTTAATCTCATTTTGGTAACAGTCAGAGTGGAGCAATCATTGCCGTCAATCTTTACCGCATGATACACAGACTTGGTTTTGTATCATCAAGAGCACCTCCAGTTATTTTAAAACCTATCATGAAATTCTAAAACCAAATCGATTTTAATCTTCTAACATAAGAGGAGAAGAGAAGGTGAGGGAAGGATGGAAGAGTACAAGCAACTGATTAAAATAATGATAGTTCTGAGCAACTAATAAAGTATCAGGGCTGCTCTGTTCTTTACTGCAGGCAAAGGGTTTTTTTTATAGTACCATTAATGACTTCTCATTATTATGACAATTAATGCATTTCTCCTCACCTCCACTCCTCAGAATTCCATTTCCTTCAAAACTCACCTCAGATGCCATCTCTAGTAAGAGACCCTTTCTGAGTTTCCTTCCTTCAGTCCTTCTGTTGCTGTGGCTACTGTCGCTCTACAAAATTACCTTGCACATATATATACTAGTAGATGTACATGTTGTCTCCCCCGATAAAATATAAAGTTCTTGAGAGGAAGAACTGGTTCTTTTGTGTTTGTTTCTGAATCAGTAAGTACCTAACAAATGCTTATGGAGTGATGGGAAACTTAAAGGATTATAAAGCACTTTCCTGACAACACTCCTGTGATACAGATAAAACAAATAGTATTGTCCCCATTTTATAGATGGGGAAATTCAGGCTAACAAAGGCTTAGTGACTTGTCCATGGACATTCTGGTTTTAATTCACAGGAAGACCTCTTGACTGAAAGAAGGCAGACTCAAAATGAAAAATGACACAAACATTTTTTGGACACCATTGAAAGAATTTTTTTTTTTTAGCTTTTTGGAGGGCAATTGGGGTTAAGTGACTTGTCCAAAGTCACACGGCTAGTAAGTGTGTCAAGTGTCTGAGGTCGGATTTGAACTCAGGTCTTCCTGATTCCAGGACCATTGAAGGAATTTGTTTTGTTGGACTATACATATTTGTCAGAAGTGTTTTGTTTTTCTTTTTTAAATGGGGAGAGAAAGAAAATAAATGCTTACTAATTAATTAAAAATTAAAAAAATAAAATACATAGGAAATATTAGGCTAATCATGCTTACTCAGGTCAAACCATACCCTTTTTTCCTCCTCTAGTGACAGTATTCAGAAAGTTAGAGAAGTTCCTAACTCAATAATAAAACCTGAACTTCAGTGTTTTAAAGTTTACAAAGCACTTTTTTTCTACTCCATTCCTGTGAGTAAGGAAGTAGCAGTATTATTTCCTCCATTTTATAGAAGAAAACAAGGCTCAAGGAGACTGAGCACAAAGCTAATAAGGATGACAGCTGAGACTCCAACCTAGGTCGTTCCTCATCCCAGGTCCAGTATACCTTCCGCAATACCACATTGATCTTCAGCTTATCATGAGTAAAAAAAAGTCTCTATTTCCCTCCACCATAGAACATTCTCCCAGCACCAATGAAGTCTAGGGCCACAGGTTGTAAAGAGTTTCAGAGCCAGGAAAAGATAATAGATCACAAAAGTTGTAAACAACACAACTGTCACTTTAAAAAATAAAATCTGACGTTAATAACAATAAAAAAGAAAAAAAAAGAAAAGAAAATGTGTTTGGTTTTTTTTTTAAATAAAATAAAACAAGGAAAAGCTTTTAACCTGAGGCAGGGTGCAGTAGCTGAAGAGTTCTTCATCATTCTGAAAATCCTGGATTTTTGTAACTATTTTCTCATCTAAAGAAAGGCCTGCTTTTGCAATGGATATATCCTTCATGATGTTTAATCCTGCAGGTTTCACTTCACTTCTGCAGATCTTTTCAAAGTGATCCCTGGACAAATCAAATTGAAAATGCCATCACCCTTTGGAATGCCACAGAATTGACATCTTAACAGCACAAAACTGCTTACTGATAGCATCCACTCAAAGATGCCATTTCAGCAGGTACACTTAGGAAATTTTCAGGTGGCCTTCACAGATCTCTTCACCTGGAGCTTATTTTCTTACCAAAAAGAAATGGTAAGAAGATTGGAAAAGAAAATGGTGGATGACTTTGCTGCCCCCTGCTGTCACAATGATGTAATAGACTCAAGGCTGAAATTAACCCCAGGGGCCAAAATGACTGAAGATACTGGTGGCAAAGTACCTGCAGTGGTGTTACTGAGAGACATCTCCTCCCACTAAATGCTTAGAAATCCCGAGATATAAGGAAGCCTCAGAGACCCCAGACAAACTAATGTTAGTAATTTTTATTGCACTTCTGTTGTTATTTTTTTTAAATAAAATGGCCATACTGTACCTATAGCGATCAATATCTGCTTCAGACACGAGATTTTTTATGACCAGGAAACCATTGTCCTCATAAAATTGCCTCTGTTCTAGGGTTAAGACATTATTATCCAAAGTGTACCTATGGGGAAAAATGGAGAGAAAGAAGAGGTGGTGGGGAGAAGACATGAGAGAACGGGGAGAGGAAGAGGGAGAAGCACATCAATAATTTTGAAGTTGATGTATTTTCATTTTGGCTGGATGTGAATTACAGGCCTGCATGAAAATGTACTCCATAAACATCAAGGGATCCCCTTTTAAAAAGTAATTTAAGAAGGACAAAATAAAAATATTGCTCAGTGCACTAACATAATCGAGACACAGACTAATTTTAATATCATATTCATCAATCCTGATAGATACAGTCACGATACTGCATAGTTTGTGACATTTTCTCTTCCTTCTGAATTATAAGCCATTTCTTGGCAACCAAACTGTTTCTTTAAAAGAGCTACCAGAATACCCTATCAATTAAAACATGTCTGATGAGGTGAGATTATGTATAATAAAAATTCTAATCAGGCAAGAGGCTACTTATTTCTCCTAGCATTAACTAGTACATAAATTGCAATTATGCACGCAGCATTATTTTTTAAAATTAACTAAAATAGCACTTACTGGAATTTCTGAGGACAGACCTTGAGAGGTACAACAGCAGCTGAAGTCGCGTAAGCTGCCTAGTATACACATTAAGTTAAATAAAATAATACTCAAAGGCAAAACCTTTCCCATTAACAACATATGCATTCACTTTATCTTTAGAGATGGAAGGGCCTGAGAGATCCTTCAGTCCAGGGCTCTGAACCTTTTTTGTGTCATAGTCCTATATGAAAGTCTGCCAAGTTTATGAATTCTGTCTAAGAATAAAGTTTTTTAAGTGCATAAAATAGAATACATAGGACTATAAAGAAAACCAAATGATATGAAAGTGCAGTGAACAAAACATTTTTTAAAAACAAGTTCATCGATGCCAAGTTAGGAACCTCTGATATTCTTATTCCACACTATCTGTTGAACTGATGAAGGATCTAAGGCCAAGATGTGTGAACTGAATGAAACTAAGTCACACAGAGAGTTCAAAATAGATATTCTGGCCTCCGGTTACACCACATTCATTCTCCTACATCACACACTGCCTCTTCAGTCTGGCCTTGGGTTGGACACAGAAAGATTGTTCTCAGTTCACATTATCTAATCCACCTTGGAATAACCTGAAGAATATAATGTCCTTCCCCAAGTTCCAAATGTTCGACTTTACATACACGGAGACAAAAACACTCTCCAAGTTTGTTATCCAATTTAGTGGGAGTCTAGAGCAAAAAACTAGGAGTAATTACGCAGGGTCTGAAAAAATAAAAAGTAACCGAGAGAAAGAATGCCAGAACACAATCTTGCATCAGTGAACAAGGTATTTCCAGCTTTATGCCTGAATCATTAAATAATTTTATAAAGGCAGTCAACCTATTGAGGCTTATAAAGTTTTCTGCATTAAATAACTCCTTCAACAAATTCAATTCAGGGCAACTGTATTCAGGGCACTGTGCTAAGTATTGGGAATACCTAGAGCTATGATATATGCATTGTTCAGCTATAAAAGTAGTTTGAAGTTAGACTGTGGATAGTCTTGAACGCCAGGATTAGAAGTTTATACTTTATTTGGCAGGCAATGGGGAGCCACCATAGATCTTTGAGTAAGGCAAGTGATGTGATCATACTGGTGCATAGGGAAGATTAATTGGGCAGTAGTATGAAGGCTAGATTGTCAAAGAGGAAGCCTGGAAACACAAAGACTACATAGAAAGTTAATCCACTATTTTAGTCAGGGTCCTGAATTAGGAAGGATTCATTGAGAGTATAAAAGAGGAGAGGATAGATGAAGACACCTTGGAGGTAACATGACAGGTTTAGGTGATGGTTTATGTAGTATAAAGGAAAGAACAGTCAACAATGACTATATAGTTATGCAGTGGGGTGACCAAGAGGACTTCAACAGAAATATCTGAAGTCAGTCAGAGGGACAGGTTTCAGGCAGTAGATGAGGAGTTCAGTTTTTAACAAGGTTAAAGGTGAGGTGGCAGCAGGACAATCTGTAAGCAATATGCAGCTGAAGTTCTGGGGAGAAATTGTATGGAAGTATCGATTTGGCAGTTGTCCATGGACAAGTATGGTCAGCACACTATAATGGAAAGGGGAGTGACTCTGGCATCAGAGAAGCTGCTTGTACCTTCTTGACCTTAAGTAATTTAATTATCTTGGGTCAAAGTTCCTCACTGAAAAAAACAGGATGCACTAGCTACGGGGCTCCTTTCAGTTCTAGATCTTTGAATCTATGAACAAAAATAGAGAACAGAACTATAGACAGAAATTGGAGGATGGACATTCATGTTGAAGAAGAGGAAGAATGAGGTGCTATTAAAGCACAGAGAGTGAAAGAGGTAACGTGAACCAGCACATGAAAGCAAAGCTTGGAGTACGGAAGATAGAAGAAAGCAACCGTGAGGTAGTCACAAGACCTGACCTCTCTATTTTCACTTACACCACTAATGGTTATATAACTTTCGACTCATCATTTCAGCTATTTCCTCAGATGCAGAATGAGGTGATTGGCCTACCTGGCCTCTAAAGGCTTTCTAGTCCTGAATCTGAGGAAAAATTTTAAATGCAAAATCCATACATGTATATCCTAGAGCCACTATTATTTTGAAATTCAGTTGTAAAAAAATATTCAGGGAAAGTTAAAGAAACAACTTTACCAATCTTATGACAGAAGTGGGATTTTTTTCCTAGAGCAAAACAAAATTTCAGGCAGAGTTAATCAGATTTTGCAAAGTACACCCTCAATACTAGAGACATGATGTGGCAGAATAATCACAGAACCACAGAATCTCAGCTTTGGAAGGATCCTCAGAAGTCATCTGATCTTCAGATCACTGACCCAGAGTGAGAAGGGTCCTCAGGGCCAACAATTCTCTCATTTTACAGATGAGGAAACTGAGGATCCTGGAAATTAAGTGACCCAGACATCTGGGCAAACCTTCCATTTATTCCTTTCAATTCGAATTTTCACTATTGATAATAGAGAAACAAATGATTTTAAGTAGGTAACTTCTCTTTTACTGTGAAACAATATTTCTTACATATTACATAGAATGGGCCGATGGAAACTAGTGACTTACATATACTTCCTTTAAAACATTGCTAAGGTGAAACCTTCAACTTGAGATATCCACATGGGAGGGAAATATATAAAACCCTAAAAACTGTGTGACTTTAAGCAAGTCACTACATTCATTTGGGCCTCAAGTTCCTAGAGAAGATACCTAGGAAAGGGAGTCATCTAACGGAGATCAAAAGGATTAACAGAGATTTTTTTTTTAGCCCTTCAACCAACGGAATCTGAGATCGCATTAGTAATCTTGGGACTCTAACCTGGGAACCTCCAATGAACCATTCAGTTTGGGGTTAGATGCTCACTCCTCTGATTATCAAAATATAAACCATTTATGACATTCTGAAGGCTTCAGCCAACCAGGAATGGAAATTAGCAAGAGCATCAACAGGCAAAAGGACCAAATTCAGAGAAGACTATGACTTCGCTTCCTAGTCTGTGGGCAGAGGAAAAGAGTGCAGGAAAGATCTTGGAGGAAGACAAGCAAAACAATCTAGGGAGTCAAGAGTAAAGCGAGTCGGTCAGAAGACACTAGTAGAGAGGGAAGGAGGTGGCCAAGGGGCTCTCACAGCACCCTGTGGCCTAAATAAATTTTCTAAAACCCTTAGCCTCAGGATAAACAAACCCGGGCAGAAGGGGCGGAACGTGAAAGGGGAAGAGTAACCCATCCCTTGGCCTTTGGAACGTCGTCAGTCAAAGAGGCTCCCAGGCCTAAGCACAGATGCCAGGGGAAGAAGGGGGAAGGAGCGGCCGCTGCCCAAGCTGCCCCTCGCTTTCCATCCACTCTGGACCAGTGCGCGCACCTGCGCAGCCTTGCCCGTTCTCCAGGCTCGGCCACCAGTGGCTGACCACCAGGGGCCGGCCCCGGGCCCAGGCGCGCGCAGCGACCTTTGGAAGGATACGATCGTCGGGGCCGCAGGGCCCTGGAGGTGTCCCAGCAGGATCTTGAGGCGGGCTGTGGCGGTCCCGCCGGCTGGCCCCGAGTCTTTGACGTTCAGAGCAGCGGCGGCCATCCCTGCTGTTGGAGTAAATCGAGGAGCGAAGGGGGGACAAGTAGGATGAGGGCCCCAGCCAAGATCCTACTTAACCCGCTCCCAAGCTCCGCCTCCCCGGGAGAGAGGGGCGCAGGCGCACCAGCTGGAGCTGTGGGCAAAAGGGCGAAGGGCGGACCAAGGGGCTGCAAGGGCTTGGCCAGCTGGGCTGGGTCCTCTGAAGGTCAGGATTAGCGGCGCTTGCTCCTGGCGACCTGGGAGACTGCATGCTGCGTGCACTTTTACGTGCTAGAAAGTTACGGTGCGTAAATAGAAAAGAAAGCCACAGCTCGCGGGTTCCAGCAGGTTGTGGAGTGAGGCTACATCCAGTTTCAAATTCTGGCCCTGTGCCACTTGCTACCTGTGTGTGATTGTGAGCTTCTCGGGGCTTCCCTTTCCTCATCTGGGGTTGGACCCGCTCTGAAGCTGCGACCTATCCTCCACCCCTATTACCTTTAGTTCTGAATGGAAACGGGCTGAGGTCGGCTGGAGAAATTCAAGGCTTTAGGACCCTGCACGTAACCCTTTGTCAGTAATGTATATACCAGTGCTCATTTTTGCCTGACCCACATTGTTCTCACAGGGGCCAGCGACTCAGGCGGCCCCCTGCTCAAGCCTTTTTAAATTTCCTTCTTTCCTCTCACCTTCCCAAAATCTTCAGGCCACCCCTGGAAGAAGAGATTAACCTAGGTAATACAGATTTCTCCGGACAATTAGCCATTTCTTAAGAGCACAGAAGAAAAGACAAAGGTCATTAGCTTTCCACGAGAAGAAAATCTTTTTGCTTACTATTTAAGCCTGACTGAGAAGATTGTGGAACTCCTTACTGTCCTCAGCCAGTAGTAAGTGATGCTGACCAGATAAACCCTAATTATAACTTGTATAGTAAAACACAGATCTTTGAGACGGGCAGTGAAAGTGTTATTATACCCATTTTACAGCTAAAAAAAATTGAGACTCAAGGAATCACAGAGTCGTAGAATCTCAAGAGTTGGAAGGGACCTTAGAGGTCCATTAGCTCAACCTGTATCTGAGCAGAGATCCTTTCTGATAATGATAATGAGAAATCATGTATCTATAGAGATTAAAGGTTTCTACTGTACTGTCCTCAGAACAATAATAACTAACAAATTACTAATATTCTTAATTCTTGTAACGACCCTGAGAAGTAGGTGATAATATCTCCATTTTACATATGAGGAAGCTGAAGCAGTAACAATCAGTAAGAGTTTGAGTCTGGATTTGAACTCTGTTACTGATTCCCAATTTAGTGATCCACATCACTTCATTTCAACAAGTATTTATTAAGTACTTATTATATACAACAATGACCACAACAGTGTGCTAGGCACTGGAGATAGGATAGATATGGCATAAACTCTAATCTTAAGATGTTTATATTTCAACAGAGAAAAAGACAAGTACAGAAATAATTTTTTAAATTAAATTTTACGTTTATTTTTAGTTTACATCATTCATTTCCACAAGATTTTGAGTTACAAATTTTCTCCATCTTTCCCCTACTCACCACCCCAAAATAACAATCCCAATGTATACCCCCTCCCTCAATCTGCTCTCTCCTATATCCTCCTCCATCCCCCTCTGACTTTCCAGTAGGGCAAGATGGTTTTCCCTACCCTAGTGCCTGTATATCTTATTTCCCAGTTGCATGTAAAATATATATATATATATATATATTTAAATATTTGATTTTAAAACTTTGAATTCCAGATTCTTTCCCTTCCTCCCTCATCACCCACCCTTACTGGGAAGATAAGCAATTCAATATAGGTTGTACATGTGTAGCTACATAAAACATTTCCTTAGTGGATATATTGTGAAAGACTGACTATGTTTCCCTCCATCCTATCCTGCCTCCCACTTGTTCTATTCTCAGGTTTGACCCAGTCCCTTTTCAAAAGTGTGTGCTTCTAACTACCCTCCCTCCACAAGGTACCTTCCCCTCCCTCATCCCTCCTCTCATCCCCTTCCTCCCTACTCTCCTGTAGGATGAGATACCTATTTAGTGTGTATGTCATTCCCTCCCTAAGCCAAATTCCATGAGAGTAAGGTTGACCCATTCCCTTTTACTTTCCTGTTCTTCCCCTCCATTGTAACAATTTTCCCTTGCCTCTTCTATATAAGATAATTTACCCCATTCTGTCTCTCCCCATCTCCTCTCATTATATTCCTCTGTCATCTCTCAGTTTCACCTTTTAAGTATAATCCTTTCCTATTCAATTGATCCTGTGCCCTCTGTCTATGTATACCTGTACACATATATACACACACTCACATATGTATGCATACACCCATATACCCTCCTATAAAGACATATATATATATGTATACATATGTATACATATATATATACATTTATATTCCCTTCATCTGTCCTCATACTAAGAAAAGTTTCATAAGTTACAATTACCATTTTTCCATGTAGGAATGTAAATAGTTCAATTTTGATAAGTTCCTTATGATTTCTTTTCCCTGTTTACCTCCTCATGCTTCTCTTGCTTCTTGTATCTGAATGTCAAATTTTCTATTCAACTCTGTTTTTTTCATCAAGAAAGCTCGAAAGTCCTCTATTTCATTGAACGTATTTTCCTCTGAAACATTATACTCAGGTTTGCTGGTTAGGTGATTCTTGGTTTTAATCCCAGCTCCTTTGACCTTTGGAATATCATATTCCAAGCCCTTTGATCCCTCAGTGTAGAAGCTGCCAGATCCTGTGTTATCCTGATTGTGTTTCCACAGTATTCAAATTGTTTCTTCTTGGCTGCTTGTAATGTTCTCTCCTTGGTCTGGGAACTCCAGAACCTGACTATAACATTCCTAGGAATTTTCTTTTTGGGATCTTTTTCAGGAGGTGATCAGTGAATTCTTTCAACCTCTATTTTGTCCTCTGGTTCTAAAACATCACAGCAATTTTCCTTGAGAATTTCTTGAAGAATGATTTCTAGGTTCTTTTTTTGATCATGGCTTTCAGGTAGTCCAATAATTTTTAAATGATCTCTCCTGGATCTGTTTTCCAGGTTGGTAGTTTTTCCAATGAGATATTTCACCTTGTCTTCTGTTTTTTCATTTGTTTGCATCTGTTTAATGGTATGTTGATTTCTCACAAAATCATTAGCTCCATTTGCTCCAATCTAATTCTGAAGGAATTATTCTCTTCAGTGAGCTTTTGAGATTCTTTTTCCATCTGTCAAATTCGCCTTTTTAAGGCATTCTTCTCCTCATTGGCTTTCTGAGCCTGTTTTTCCATTTGAGTTAGTCTATTTTTTAAGGTGTTATTTTCTTCAGTTATGTTGTTGACTCTTTTTTCATGATTTTCTTGCATCATTCTCATTTCTCTTCCCAATTTTTCCTCCATTTCTCTTATTTGGTTTTCAAAATCCTTCTTAAGCTCCTCTATGGCCTGTAACCAGTTCATATTTTTCTTGGAAGCTTTTGGTGCAGGAGTTCTGACTGTGTTGTCTTCCTCCCATTCCGTGCTTTGATCCTTTTTGTCCCCAAAAAGAATCTAAAATTGGATTGCTGTGCTTGCTTTGCTTCTTTTGCTTGCCCATGTTGCCACTCAATTACTTGACTTTTGAGCTTTTTTGCCACAATAGAACTCTGCTTCCAGAGGGGAGAGCTTTGTCCTAAATTTCTGGGGTTTTCACAGCTGCTGGAGCTAATACTTGGGTGCCCTTTCTGAAGCCTCCACAGGCTCTGGCACCTGGTCACACACCCCAGGACCTCTACCCAAGACAATGATCCAGATCCAAGCAGGTTAAAGCAAGAGCGATTACCCTCAGAATGGTCGCTTGGTCCCACTATGATCATCAAGCCAGGAGCTCTGAAACAGTGAGCTGGGATGGACCCTTTCTGCCCGCCTGCAGGCCAGCCTTCAACGGGAGATTTGTTTCTCTCTGTTACTTTGTGGGTTCTGTAGCTTTAAAGTTTGTTTAGAGTCATATTTTATAGGTGTTTGAGGTGGTTATGGGGGGAGCCGCGGAGTTCTCCTGCTTCTATACCGCCATCTTGACTCTGCAGAAAAACCAGAAATAATTTTGATACAAAGGAGAGTGAGGTAAGGGCAAAGGAGAGATCCAGGCAAAATTTGAGGAAGGATGAGAGGGTCTGAGATTTAGAAGTGAAAAGAACCACGGTGGTTATCTAGTAAAACCTCCTCATCTTGCAGATCAGGAAATGGAGATTTGTTCATGGATTAAGTGAATTGCCTACAGCCAGACAGGGAGTAGAGAAGAGCCAGTGTTGTAATCCATTCGAGCCTGTGCTGTCCAGAGCCAATCTCAGCTGATTTTGGAGAGAATACCCACCTCAGTGTGGTGTCTAGGTAGTCAGAGGGATCATAACATTTCTAGAGTTGGAAGGAACCGCAAAAGTCATTTAGTCAAACCCGCATTTTACAGATGCAGAAAATGAAGTTTATTCCCGAAGGTAAGTAAAGTGTCTTGCTCAAAGTCACTTGATAAAATCTTTGCTTATGACAACTCAGCAATCAATCAAAACACACATTTATTAAGCCTCTACATCAACTAATTTGCCATGTTGCTCATATCATTCTTCTACTCAGTGGCAAAGAGGTTCTGTGCTGGTTAGGTTTGCACGTGTACATTCCTTCAACAAACATTTAACTAAGTATGGGCTGTTTGCTGGGCAAAGGAGGAGCAAAGATAAAAATATAAGTCTTTCCTCAAAGATATTATGTCATATCAGGGATAGAGAAGTAAGATATAATAAGACTGAAGAGGTAGATTGGAAGCAGCTTGCGAAAGATGAAACCCAGCTGTGGTAGAATGTTATTTATGGGAGATGGCAAGCCAGTTAGTTTGGCTGAAACGTAGAATCCATGAAGGGGGAATGAGGTGATATCAATCTGGAAAAATAGTTTGGAGCTAGATCGTTAAATGCCTTGAATCTATTGAGGAGTTTTTCTAAATGGGGCTTAAAATAGCATCAAATTCTGGCCCTGTGCCACTTGCTAGTTGTGTGTGATTTTGAGCACTGTGTGGGTTTCCCTTTCTTTATCTGGGTTTGGACCAGCTCTGAAGCTGCGATCCATCCTCTAACCCCCATTACCCTCAGTGCTGAATGGAAATGGGCAGATGTCGGCTAGAGAAACTCAAGGTTTTAGGTCAAACCATTATTTCAGGAATATCAGTTTGACAAATGTGTGAATGATGAGAGACAAACAATGGCAAGAAGGGATGAGGGCTTGAATGAGGATGGTGACCATGTGAGTAGAGAAAAGGGGACATAAAAAGAATGAATAAATGAAAAAAGCATTTATTAAGCATTTCCCATGTGTCAAACACTCTATTAAGGGCTGAGAATACAAATATAAAAGGCAAAGATGGTCCCTGCCATCCAGGGGTTTATATTATAATAGAGTTGACACATATAAATCGGTGAGCAGTAGCCAGGGAAGGATCAAAATAAGTGTCTAGACATCATATTTTTAAAAAAAAATCTTAAAACCACCCAAATCTCTTAGAATCAGAGGACAAAGCAGAAATTGAAAGAATCTGCTGGTTATTTCCTGAAAGAACCCTGAAACTGAAAACTCCCAGGAACATTACAAACAAAATCTAGAACTTCCAGGAAAAAAATACTCAAAACAGCCAGAAAGAAAGAATTCAAGGACCATGGAGCCACAGTCGGGATCATCCACAATTTGTCAACCATCATTATAAAGAAGCAGAGAGCTTAGAATATGGCGAACAAAGAATATAGGCCAGCAAAACTGAATATAATCCTTTGGGGGGGGGGGGGAATGGAGGAAACTTTAACGAAATAGAAAATTCCCAAACATTTCTGCTGAAAAGATAAGAATTGTATAGAAACTTTGAAGTTCAATCACAGGAGTGAAGAGAAACATAAACATATAAACGTGTACAAACAGTGATAGAGGACTAGACAAAAACTGCTCTAATTCTAATATGGGAGATGATACATGTGTCCCCACTGAGCCCTTTCATCATCAGAAGTCATTGAGGGAGCCCAATGATACAGAAGGCGTGGGAGTGGTCTTGTTATGTATGACTTAAGAGAAAACTTGAAAGAGGGGAAGAGAGTGGACAAGGAAGGAAAAGGAAGGTTAGGAAAAATTATCTCGCATAACCAGGGTGTGAAAGTAGACATTTATAAAAGAGATGGAGAAGAGTGTAGGGGGTGCAAGTTATACTTGAACCTCACTCTCTCTAAACTGGTCAGAGGAGAGAAGAATATACATATCGAGTTGGGTACAAAAATGTATCTCACTTTACAGAGAAATAGAGGGAAAGAGGAGGAGGAATGGGAAGGGAGAGATTAAGGGAGGGATTAGGCAAAGAATGGGAATCTTAGAGTGTACCCATAAGTTAGGTAATGGCTGAACAAATGATGGTGTATAAATATGGGGAAATACTATAATAAGAAATAATGAAGGGGATGATTTCAGAAAAACCTAAGGAGAGCTTTTATGAACCAATGGAGAGTAAAGTGAATATAGACGACAAGATCAATTTATACAGTAACAATGGTAACTTTGAAAGAATTGAGAACTCTGATGGGGTAAGGACCAAAAACAATTTTAGAGAATTAATGATGAAACAAACATACTACTTACTTCCTGTGACAGAGGTGAAAGACTCAGAGTGAAGAATGAAGCATATTTGTGGACATGGCCAATGCAGACACTTGCTTTATCATACATTTTTGTAGCAGGACTTTTGTTTTTCTTTCATTCTCAATTGAGGACAGGGAGCTGGGGTTTGAGATTAGAAGGAGAAAATGACAATTTTTGAAAATACATTGAAAATACATACACACACATATATATGCACATGTATGTACACATATGTATGTATATAATTTTTTAAAAAGCAGTTGCTTGCTAGTTCCTAGGCCCTAGTTACTATTACATATATAATATATGTATGTATATATATATATATATATATATATATATATATTTTAAAAGCAGTTGTTTTCTAGTTCCTAGGCCCTAGTTACTATAGAACAAATGATATAGGGTCATGCAATCACCCTTTATTCAGACTTGTGATGTAAAATGATCCCTCTAACAAAAAGGGAAGGGAACATGAGGATTTTATTGCTAAATGGAAGTGGTATATTCAAAATCATATTTGTCTGGGTCCCTTCTGTGTTAGTACCCTTGACAAATGAAGTGATAGCTCCTCCAGAGTCTGAGGCCTCAAGGTCAAAGCCTTCCTTCTCCGCTAGTTCAATGGGTCCCCACCTATAAGTATCTGACTCCTGGGGAGCATAATTTTTCCTGGTTTAGTGATGGGTCCATCCATTTTAAGAGAGGCATATACAATTGGAGTCCTGGAACTCAAAGGGTTAAGTCTTCCAGGGCGTAATCTCTGGTCTGTTCAGTAAGGCAGCTGGAGAGAATAAAATATTAACCCCTTAATTACCTCAAATCTGTAGTAGTTTTCTGGGCACTGTGTGTGAAGGACCCCAGGCATTATACATGTTATGAATTGTTCTTCCAGATCCAAAGGATCTGTGATCTTGGACAAGTCACTTAACCTCTTTGTGTCAGTTTCCTCCTCTGTAAAATGGGGGTAGTAATACCACCTACCTTCCAGGGTTGTGAGGATCAAATGGGATTACCTTAAAGTGTTCCATAAATGCTAGTAATAATAAATAATGATAGAAATAATTGTTTACCTCTGACTGGTATGTTTAGTTTACAGTTAAAGGGACTCTGGGCTAAAATATGTTTCCACTTAAATCTACATGGGGTTTTATATTACGGGTTTCTACTTGGGTAAAACACAGATTTAATTGAAGTCAAGATTCTTTTTTTTAAGGAACTTAGATGATTTAAAAATCACATGAAGACATTTTTATTAGTTATGACAACGAATAAATTAATTTACTTTCCTCTCAGACCCAACAATAAATTCCAATTTTATTGCTTCCATAACCATCAAAAAGGAGCTTTAATGCAATTATTATAACAAGGATCAACACTTCTAATTAAGAAATTCTTTCTTTGAGGACCTAGTAGTTTTTAATTTCTTTTTTTTAAAGAGGCTTTTTAGAAATACTTAAAAGTTTGGCTCTTTTTCTTTTAAAAGAGTTGGGCTAATGACTTGCGAAATTTCTGAAAATAACACCAAACTTTGATTTTCAAATCATCTAATGATCAACAATTCTTTGAATTTCTTAGACAGTCAAGAAAATAAACATCTAATAGTTATATTTGTATAGTCATGAAAATCCTCATTAATTTTTGAGCAAAGAAAAATTTTAGATAAATTTTTTTTATAAATGTTGTATCACAGAATTTTAGAGTTGGAAAGAACCTGAGAGAGTGTCTGGGTTCCCTGCTGAGTGATGATCAGTCATGTCTTGAAGACATCTAGTGAAGGAAAACACACCCCATCCTGTGTGGGTTCACTCCACTTTGAGATAATTCTAGTTGTTAACACATTTTTCCTTACATCCAACCTAAATGAATGTCTTTGCAGTGTCAATACAAAGTTCTGACCTTTGAGGCAATGCTGAAAAAGCCTAAAAATAACATCTGACGTTTGTATAGTTGTAAAGTTTTCAAAGCATTTTATATACATACTTTACATCATTTAATCTTCACAACAATGCTGTGAGGTCAGCATTTTATAGCCATTTTAGAGATGAGGAACCTGAGGCTAAAGGGGGATAAGTGACTCACAAAAGGTCCCACAGTGGGATCTGAAGGAGCTCAGAGGGACATCTAAAGAAGGGAGACCTCTGGATTCTGAGCATCCTCAGATAGGGGATGGAAACTGACTGAAAATGTTAGGGGTTGGAGTGAGAGAGAGGGAGAATTCCTGACTTCTGAGCATTTTTCTTTCCATAAGCCCAAAGTATGGCTGAACTGTCCTTGTGCCAAAGGGATAAATCTGCAGTAGGGCCCCCTTTCTGGTGCTACATTAGAGTTAGATGCTTCTTTGGTTTTTTGTTTGTCATTTTTTTGCTTTTTTGTTGGAGTTAAGTGACTTGCCCAAGGTCACACTGCTAGTAAGCATTAAGTGTCTGAGGCCACATTTGAACTCAGGTCCTCCTCACTCCAAGGTTGGTTCTCTATTCACTGCGCCACCTACCTGCCCCAAGTTAAATGCTTCTTGCAAAGACATTGGTACTCTGAAATGGGCTTCACTGTTGTATTGCTGGCCACTAGCTAGAATACAGCAAGCTAAGAGATGCAGAAGCAGACCGGTGTTATCTACTGGAGAGCTACAGGCAGAGTGGCTCCTCCTGCAGGGAAATAGAGGAACTGCATACCACCTGGCAATTGAAAAGGATGTCCGTTGTCATTTGTTGGAAACTAAGTATAATTGTAAGTAGTACAAAGAATGGCACTTCCTGGAGAACTATAGCGGGGAGCTCCTAAGCAGAAACAGGCAACCCTGCTGGGAACATGGAGTAAGAAACACATACTGAAGAGCAATCCACTGGGAATCCTGCCCTAGGCGTGACTATACCAGCTTCTCACATGAGGTTGCTTATGCAAACAGGCATAAAAATACAACAGTATTTTTCCATAAGTTCTAGTGAACCCCACTTTCTTTTTACAAAAAATTCACCTGTAAATAAGCCTGCTTTGTCTTTGAGCATTGTGAACCTGCCTTTCCATGAGGAGTTGGTGATAGTACGCTGGGGTGGTCTCTGACTATGAAGTTTCCAGATTGTCTGGGTGAAGACAGTGAGCTAAAGGAGTGAGAAATTTCCCAAGGTGAACCTGAATGTTTGTGCAAAGTGAGATATTCTGATGTAAAGATCATAGGAGATGTAGATGGCGTAGTGGATAGAGAGTCAGACCTGAAGTTACAAAGATCTGAATTCACATCTAGCCTCAAGATACTTGGTAGCTGTGTGACCCTGGGAAAGTCACTTAATTTCTGTGTTCCTTAGCTTCCTCATCTATAAAGTAAGGATAATAAGAACCCCTACCTTTCAGGGTTGTTTTGAGGATCAAATAAATTAATAAGCTGAGCCACAGGACCTGGTATATAGTAGATGTTATATAAATGTCAATTATTATTTGTTATCATATGAGTGAATCCCACATTTACGTCTGTAATTGTGACTTCTCTCCTGAGCTCTACTTGCCAGACATTAGCATTTGGATATTCCAATATCATCTCCAAAACAACATGTTTAAAAGAAAATATTTCACTACTATAAATGGGCTCTCATCCACGTTTCCCTCTTTCTGTCAATGGTACTATCACTCTTCTAGTCCCCAAGTTCAAAATCTTCAAGTCATTTTTTTTATGTCTCCTGAACTGTGGGAGTAACGATTGAGAGTAACGGAGCTAAGGGGCTTAGAGGCTCAGAACTCAGGCAAAACAACTCATACCTGACCAGGAATCCCCTCTATGACTTCTTGACAATGGGCATCCAATCACCACGTGAATATATTTGCACTGATAGAAAACTCATGATCTCTGAGGCAGCCCATTTTGGATAACTAATTGTTCAGAAGGTTTTCTTTATATTAAGCCTAAATCTGCCTGTCCACAACTTCTACCTACTGTTTCTCATTATGTCCTTTGGAGCCAAGCCCAAATCCAATCCACCTTCCATATGAAAACCTTTCAGATACTTGAAGACAAATACCATGAACACACCCAGTTCTTATATCTGATGCTTTCAAGTCCTCACACCTTTGTGCTCTTTATCCTCTGAAGATACTCACATTTGTCAACACTCTACTGAAACTCAAGGCAATGATCCAGACATTTCCTAATAAGGGCAGACTACAAGATTATCACCTCTTTCGTTCAGGATATCACTCCTCTATTAATGTAGCCTAAGAACAAATTGACTTTTTTCATTGTCACGTCACACTTTTAATTCTTATTGACCTTACAGCCCACTAAAACCCCCAGCTCTTCTTTAAATGAACTCTTTGTTTCTGTATGCTTTTCCAATTCTATATTTATTTATTAGCATTTTCTCTTCAGTTCCCATTGTATTACTGCATATATACTGATATATGCATATTTGGGAATACCCCAGGAGGGCTGGGTCTATTTTGTTGTTGTCATCATTGTTTATTTTTCACATTGCTCGTGCTCAAAATAAGACCTTGCACATTTAAAAAAAAAATAAGATCTTGCACATTTGAACAGCAAAGTGCCAATGTCATCCTTCAGATACTTTTATTAAGACTTCCCTTCAGGTCACCGTGGATATATAACGTCGTTCATCCAGTTCCCACCTAACTGCACTATCATCTATTCTACATCTCTATTTGATCTACAAGAATAGCGTGGAGAGACTTTTCTTTGTCAGATGTTTTGCTGAAATCCTGGCATGTTACATGTTCATCAGTCTCCATAGTTAGAAACCTAAAAATGACCTTGTTGAAGAAGAAAATAAGGGTATTCTCACATAACCTGTTCTCAGTGAAGCCATTCTGTAGATCCTAGTGACTACTATATCCATTTCTAAGCACTCACAAATAATTTCTTTAAGGATATTTTCATAAATTTTTGTCAGAAATGGAAGCCAAGGACAGAGGCCTGTGATGTACAGCTCTATCATCCATCTTTTTTGAAAATCAGGACATTTAACATTCTTCAGACTTTTAATCATAGAGAGCTTAGAGGTGATTTACTTTATCCTCTTCATCCTACAGAGGAGAAAACAGAGTTGAGAAAGAGTAAGTGGTTTTATGCACCAGGTAGGGAGAGTATTAGGTTCTGGTTATATAAAAACAAAAGTAAAAGTCAGCTCCGGCTCTCAAGGAGCTAACAATCTAATGGAAGAGACGATATGCACTGACAGGTTGGCCCCAAAGTCTCAGTGCGGTTTTAAGCTTTAATAACTTCTGAGGTGTAAATGCTACAAACTTTTTAAAAAATTGTTTGAAAATTTAATTATTTAAATTTATTCTATCCTTGTTTAGTTTTGTGAATTTTGGGTAATAATTAATGACTAGAGGTGATGATGAGACCTCAATGGTGATGTTTGCCTTGGGAGTGGAGAGGGATTCATCAAAAGATGTCATAGATGCAGAAGTGACAAGATTTGCCAACTGTTTAGATATGTGGGGTAAAGTGAGACCAAGGAGTCTAGGAGGACACTGAGGTTGTGAACCTGGGTGGGATTTCTCTACATTATAGAAATAGCAGGAAGCAGACTGGGATTTGATTTCAAGTTCTCTGTTTCTAAAGTGTTTTTCCCACTATACCACCGTGTCCTTCACACATCTGGTACTTCTGCTACCTTCCACAAGTTTCTTAAGTGGCCTGAACTCTTTAAGGACAGCTAGGTGCTCTTTTTTTCTCTCTCCTCATTTATCTTGAGTAACAACTCTGAATTAACTCGTTTTTCTTCTATCTTTTCCAGAGCAAACATCATTCTAATTGTTGGAGGAAGTAGAAATAAAATAATGACTCTGCCTTTCCCCTGTCATTTATTATTGACATTCTGTCACCTCCAAGTAGTAATTCTATCCTTTGATAATCTCCTCCCTTAACATAGCTGTTAAAAAATCCCTTGTTGTAGGCAACCTCAGACTATTCTGAGTTTCAGGATTCTTGACTATTGTCATAGTCACATGCCTTTCTTGTATTAAATTTTAATTACCTGTCCTTCCATATTCTAAACATCTTTTTAAAAAATCTAAATTGGTTAATGAATTCTCTGCACATTCACAGGAGTCTCTATAGATTGAATTCTCTTTTAATTCTCATCAAAATTGCTTGTATCATCAGAATTTCAGTCCGGAGAGCTTCGAATATCTTGTGGACTGACTTTCACAGTAGAATTTTAGGCAATGAAATGCTCTATGTTCTTCCTCTGAACCCTTTGGAATCAGCACATTGGACTATGCACAGCTTTTCTTTTTACTATCACAAACTCTAAGATAAAACGATTACTACCTCTCAAAGTTCTCATCATTTTTGCTTTAGTAGCAAGTTCTTCCCTTTATCAGTCAGAATGATAGTTTCCCTCTTTCCTTTATCGACTTTTAAAGAAATGAAAGAATTTATCACCTACACTGCTTTTGGCAGAGAATGTAGCAGATGTCTGGCTAGTTGAAATTTCCTATCACTACTACATCATCCTTCTGAGTTGGGTTTGTAATCAGTTTCCCAAACTCATTACCTTATGACAGTGCCTATTCTGGTCTCAGCTTCTTAAAGGCCAAGAGTGTAACATTTCATGCCTCCCCTAGGATCCTCTATTACCCTTAATGGGAGTTGGAAGTGACTATGCCATGGACTCTGTCAGGGGTCCCTTGCACCCCAGTTCCATTTAACTACTAACAGATTAGCTTTCACTAAGAAATATTTATTCTAAAGGTATAGCAAGAACAAACATATAAGCCCCTTCCAACACCTGGGAGATGGAGCCTGGTAATCATTCTTTATCACCTTAGTATCTGGAAGGAGTGGGGAATTAGGTTTATAGCTTAACTCAGTTCCTACGGAGCATGATCTCGCCAAGTTTCAAGTTCAAAATCGCTGTGGACTTGCATCCTGGCATCCTACCTTCTCAAAGCTTCCTCATGGGGCTGAAATCCTGACTCTAAGATAGCCATGGCTCAAGCATGTAGGTCCAAAGACTATCACTTGTTCCTAGAACTGAAAACAACAAACACAACAGATCAAAATTCCAAGCCTGATTCTTAGGGCAAGATAACCTAAAGGAGGGAGTGGGAGGCAGGAGGCAGGAAGGTAACCCTTTCCACACTCCCAGCTTAGTAGCTTACTTAGTTCAAGGGCCACATGCTGTGGACTGAATAGGACTTTCACCCCCTGGATGCTGCCAGAAAGAGAGAGTCTGTCCCAGACTAATTGTTTTAAGACATGATGGCTTCCATCTATGCAGCTAACAGAAATAAGCTGCTCCTAGCTATGTGGTAGGGGAATGCGGGATGTCTTCTCTAAGAAGGAAGACTTTGCTGTGCCCTGCGTGGGTATCTCCATCTTAGGTGATTTGGGCAAGCACAACAAAACTCCATTACATTCAGTTGCTTTCTTGTGGTAATTGGTCTGTATTCCCATTACAATATCCCTTACTTTTTCTCATTGATTCTCACCTAAGGACACTCCATTCAGCTTCCTTCTTCCAGTTCCTACTTAGCAATCCTGTTGATAGACTTAGCTCTTCTCAGCAATGCAAGGATCTAAGACAAGTCCGAAAGACTCATAATGGAAAATGCTGTCCATATCCGGAGAAAGAACTATGGAGTCTGAATGCAGATTGAAGCAGACTATTTTCACTTTTTTGTTGTTTCTGGTGACTTTTCCCTTATGTTCTGTTTCTTCTTTTATAGTATGACTAATGTGGAAATATGTTTCCATGACTGCACATATATAACCTTTATCAGATTGCTTGCCATCTTGGGGAGGAGGGAGGTAAGAGAGGGAGGGAGAAAAAAATTGGAACTCATAATCTTTTAAAAATGAATTTTGAAAACAACAAAAAAAGAGAAAAGATTCAGAAGATAATCATAACTGAACAAAGTCATAAAAGCAAATGTTATTTTTAAAAATGTGTGTTCTGTAGCCAAGAGAAGGTTAAGGAGTGATATCATTAGTGATTTTCAAGTAAAATGGAAGCTACTTTTATTTATTTATTTATTTGCTTGCTTTTTGGAGGGCAATTGGAGTTAAGGGACTTGCCCAAGGTCACACAGCTACTTTTTGTGTTAAGTGTCTGAGGCCGGATTTGAACTCAAGTCCTCTTGAGTCCAGGGCTGGTGCTGTGTTCACTGTGCCACCTAGCCACCCCTGGAAGCTATTTTTAAAAAAGAACAATCCAGAGTCTAAACCATGGGAATGCTACTAGGGTTTGGATAAATGACACTGGCTAGATGGTTTTGCTGAGGTGGAAGAAATGATGATCCTCTTCTCTTTTCTCTCTCCAGGACAGTGAGTATCTGTTTAAAAGTTTTCTGTTCTTTAAAGTCATATTTATACTTCCTGTTTTAATTAGTACCAAAACCAAGTTTCCCTATGTAAAGATAAAATTAATCTTAATTGGTCTTGAATTTTTAATTGAGTACAGAGATTATAAATAGGAGGACTAGCAGGGCCTAGTTTAAATACACAAGAATTTAAGTAGGTCATGGACTAATACCATCCTAGAAATCTAAAATTAATTTGATCTGAGGACTTATATTTGGTGATTTTATTAATAACTTTATTTTCTTAAATTCCCCAAAATATCAGAGAAAGAGAATCCATGTGGACCTTAGGGTCATTACTTTATTTTGTTTGTAGGCTCACAAATTCATTTTTGTAGCCAGGTATGACTAATTCATGGAGGGTGTCTTGGGCAAGAATTTCCAACCTCAGTGGGAGAGGAATGAAGACGTGGGAATGGTGAACAATCTGGCTATCCTAGAAAATTCAGTGCGGTTTGGAACGGATCAACCCCTCCCCTAACTAGAAGGGAGGAGGGAAAATTCTCCTTGGTCAAACAGCCATCCACAATGACACCTGCTGGTAGTAAGTGGGAATCTCCTCCTTTATTATGACGTTCTCATTTTTTTTTATTTTTTAGCTTATTTCTCAATCAGTATTTCCTGAATTGTTACTACATGTATTTAATGATAATTTCTACCAAAATTTCAATTGAAAAATTTTTGTTTTTTTCCTTTTTAACTTGAATTTAAAGTTAAATTTAACCCTGTATCTTAAGGAAGATTGTTGGTTATTGAATTTCATTTTTAATTTTAATTGTTCATTTTACTGGATTTCTCCTTCAATTTGGCATAGAATTTCCCCATGAAATTCACTTATTTCTTCTTGCAATATATTATTTTCCTATGTCTCACAGAAGTTATCATTTGAATTTTCTTTTGTTTTGAATGCTATTTTGTTTGGGGAGTATTTCTTTTACTTTTATGAATTGTTTGCATTTTAGTTTTTCTTGTTTATGTATCATATTCTACTGTGCTAACTCTATTAATATTATATTGCATATTAATATTAATTCTTATTGCTTAATGATGTTAAAGGGCATGGTTATATAATTCTCAGTTGACATGGAATTAGAAGGGCATTGTTATAGTTCTTTGTTTGCAAATTTTCTTTACTGATAATTTGCTGACGTGTCTTTGTTGATATTGCTGGAAATGTACCTTTTCTGAGTTTGCCAAATTGTTTGGTCTGTTAGGGAATTACTTTTTGGTAATTCGTCAGATGTATTGGTGTTATGGACCCAGTACTATGAATGTTGTTATGTTGAGAATGTTGATATTCACAAGTGGTTACTCACATTTGAAATGGAAACTAGTTTGGGACTTATAGATGTTATAAAAAAATTTTAAAGGACACAAATACAAGAGTTGGGGGCTTGTAGAAGAGTCTATGCTGGGAAAAGGACAGGAGAATCCACTAAGGAATTACCAGACTCATTTAACCCCTCCAAAACACCTGACAAGATCCAGATCGAGGAAGATACCTGGAAAAATATTAAAGGATTAAAGCATAAAGGTTATGTTATTGCCCAGCTGTTGAAGTCCAGGCTTGGAATTACATCTCACCTATTGTTGCCTTCAGAATCAGACTCTTCTATTGGGAGTGGTATTGATTCTGTATTCTCTCTAAAACATTGATGAGAGCTTTACCCTCCATGGCTGAGCGACTTTTAAGTCACATGGCATTGACATCTAGGAGAAGGTCCAAAGCCTGATCCTTTATGGTGGAAAGAAGCACCTCACTTTTATGGAGAGAGGGCTAGTTCCCTGTAGAAGCATAGGGAAGCCTCCCCTAGATACCTTGTAATGGATAGTAAAGATAAGTCCAAGTTAGGAGAAGCTTCAGGAAAGATTCCCTGACCCTGCTAAGAAAGATTCCATAGTGATCCAAGCCATGTGTGCAGCAAAGCTCCTGCATGACAGGTGAACTCATGACAATGACAAGGTTCATTTTTGGAGGGAAAACCTTAAAGGTCTTGCTTCTGAACACCCATGGAGGTGAAGAAAAGAAACCCTGATTTACTTAAGACTTAGAATGCATATAGAAACTCAAGCTGTTCTACGAACCTGACTAATTAGCTTCAACGGTGTTAATTCAATTTGGCAAGAATATTCAGTGGAAAGGGAAGCTGTCAGCCCAGTTCTTGTTGTGGGTGAATAACCACTTATCTAAACCAGTAGCAAGAAGTCTACAGTCTGCTGAGACTGTAGATTTGATCAGAATGATATAAGTGGACAAAGGACTAGAAGGCTGTTTTAAATTAAGGGGATCTATAAAGACTGTAATAGCATTGAAATTAATATTGACCTATGAAAAATTAATAGAACATGTGAAATCGTTTAAAAGACTGTGGTTACTAGGTGTCTCTCTAGTACTATCCACTCAAGCCCCTCTTTCTGGTATATTCCCCCAACTGTTAGCCTCCAGTGATTAATACCCCAGTTCCAATTAACATGGATTAGTTTTTACACAGGCTTATTTTTTTGATGATATAGCAAGAACTTCAGTACAGATATTTCTTCCCACCATCTCAAGGACGCACTTTCTCCTACACCACCTCAGTCTCTGGAGAGAGTATGCTCAGACTAGACATAATTTCTACATAACAGTGATCCCATATAGTTCATGCCCAAATGTGATATCACTGCTGGGTGCCCATGTCTCAATTACTGCTGGGCAGAGTCGCAAAGGCTGCTCCTTCAGACCTCAAAACTGGAGAAGATGGCTGCAAAACCCAGCACAGAGACCACTCCTAGAGCTCCTAATTGGCTTGTTTTCCAAGCTTCTGAAGCTCACGAAGATCATAGCCATCTCCCTCTTCTTCACATAAAATGAGGGAACAAATGCCAAGGTAAAAAGAACCTCAGTCCAAATTCAAAGGCCACATTTTGGCCTCACGTGGGAAGGGCCTGAGGCCACTTCTCTCATAGAAACAGTCTTTCTTCTCTCAATAGATGCCATCATCCAGGAAGAAGTCACATAAAGAAAAAGATTAAAGCTCTGGTCAGCTAGAATCTGAATTCTGAATCAACCACTAGCTGTCAAAGAGGTTCCTCTTTACCACATTGTTAGAAGATCAGAATCAGTTGGTTCCAATTCATCAAAGTACTTCCATGCCAGCCCTAGGCCCACATCCCCAACTCTGTCCATTCTGGACTTGTGTTGTGGGACAGCACAGTGAATGTCAGATGTGCTAGCTGATACCTGTTCCTGCAGTGTCTATAATTTTATGCCCCTATATACCAAATCTAGGACCTCTGCTTTGCCCTTGGATATGGTCTCTCCCAGTACTTAAATGCTCTGCTTGGCAAGCTGGGGGCAGACCCCATCCCCAGGATCAGGAGACATCTTTGTATGTTTGTATGTTTGTATGTTTCCCTATGCTTTGTATGTTTCCCTACCTGGGACAGAAAACCAACTCACTGATTTTTTTTTTCTTTGATTTCACATTAGGATTCCATCTGGTACATTTTCTAGATTTACTTGTAGGAGATTGGGGTGGGGGAGAAAGCTCATAGTACTTCTGTTTATTCCATCATTTTGGCTCTGCCCCATTAGCGATTCTTAATGTGTCTTTTCCATCTGGACCCATAGGACTTCTTCACATGGAAATTTCTCAAAATTGAGGATGTAGACTGCATTGCTGCTCTGAATGGTGGAGCATAGGTCACTTTCTAGTGATTTGTGAGAGATATTTGAAAAAAAAATAGTTTCATAACCTCTTAAAGGTTTTGGTCTTGGAAGACTAAGAAAAAAAACCATTCCTAGTTGGGATATATTAAAGTGACCTTGGAACTTCCTGAAGAAATGTCTGGTGTTAACAATGCAATGGACTCCCTGGCTCTTGTGCGTCTAAAAAGATCCACTATGTGTCAATAGAGATGACTGCAAAACCATAACTATCTAATAAAAATTTGCAGAATGCTTAAAAACAAACTAGTACACGGTATTTGCAAATTCTGACCATCCATGCAGCCTGTGAAAAAGCATGTAGGAGTATAGAATCAAGTGGTAACCGTAAACATCATAAAAGTATTAGCTTTTAACATGTGAAATGGATCCAGAGGAATGTAAGGGGCATTTGGGGCAGAAGCTCATCACAGTGACCAGAATGTTGCATTCCCAGTAAATAAGTGGGATATATAATGTGCTGGAGGAGCAGCCCACAAGATCCTGCTCTTCGACTCCCAACCATTTCAGGAATGATCTATCAAAATTCAATTGTCTGTGATGGATGACTTCAGAGACCATCTCAAAAACCTGTTGGCTAATGGCAGCATCATAGAATCAAACAGACTGCATGTGTCATTCATACTTGTGGTACTAAAGAAAGGAAGGATGTGTGTATGTGTGAAAAAGAGAGACAGAGAGAAAGAGAAACAGAGAGAGAGAGAGAGAGAGAGAGAGAGAGAGAGAGAGAGAGAGAGAGAGGAAGAAGAGAGAAGCAGACTTTGAACCAGAGAACTAAAGTAGTCCAGTTCACTATGCCAGGAGTTTAAGATTCCTTGGGTTGTCAGTTTATCAGCCCAGGTTTTCTATTTTAGATTTGTGCATGACTATTGCTATATTCCTACAGCAGAAGAAAACAGAGAAGAGACTGGTTTCATGTCCATTAATGGATTTTGCCAGTTTGAGTACAGGTCCCCAAGACACCACAGGATCACCTGCCATTTTCCAAAGACTGATAGAGAAAGTGGTTGGAGATAGAGACTATGTTCAAGTGTTTTGGTATACCTTAATATCATTGTCTTTGGGAAGATACTGAAAAAATGTGAAGAAAGGCTGATGAAAGTGTTGGAAAAGCTAGCACAGGGATTCTTAACCTGGAGTGTGCAAACTTGTTTTTTTATTTGATAAATGTATTTGAGTCTGATTGGTTTCCTTTGTAATCCTATATACTTTATTTTATGCATTTAAAAACATTATTCTTGGAAAAGATCCATAGGCTTCATATCAGACTGTCAAAGGGCTATGTCACAAAAAAGGTTAAGAAAACCTTTAGCTAAACTACAATGGTGGACACTTCCAATTGCCTAGTGCCTGTTTTTAGAGCCTCTGTCAAGTATGTGGGTCGCATAGTATGGAAACAAAGAATGAACACTGGAGAAGATAGAGGTACTCCTGACTTTGATTATTTTCACAAACTTGTTGGAAACTATGCTGCTATTACCAGGCCACCAAATGACTTCACTCAAGCATATATGATTAAAGAGACTCATGGAGCATAAAGACAAGAAACACAAAGTTGACTTAACACGAGCAAAGCTGTTTGAAGATTAAGGGACAGACAGATATAAATAAGCTTTCAGCCACGTGGTCCACTCTATCACATATAAACCAGTGTTGGCTTATGCAGGCCCATACAAGCCTTATATTCTATACGCAGATGCCAACTTGGAGGCCTTGAGAGCAGACTTGTACCAAGGGAGTGATGATCACCAAAAATCAGTTGTGTTTATTGACATTGGCTTGAGTGACAGCAGAACTCATTTTCCTAATTTTAGGCTGGAGTTCCTGGCTTTGAAGTGGCCACAATTAAGAAATTCAAAGACTGGGGGCGGAGCCAAGATGGCGGTGTAGCAGCAGCGACATATCGCAGCTCTCACATAGCCACCCCAAAATACCCATAAAACATGACTCTAAACTAATCCTAGAACTCCAAAACGCACACAAATATAGTTTCCACTAAAGTCAGCTTGGCTATGAGGAACCATATCAGCACTGCGAAACCAGCCTGTGCTGAAGCCGCTGCTGAGCCCCGGGGCGGCTGGCGAGAGGAGCGGTGAGTGGATTAGCGGCAGCTGCAAGCAGCATTCAGAACTAGGTCAGTGAAGCTTGCGAAGTTGGGAGAGAAAAGCAGTCCGGCCAAAAAGGCCTCCGGAGCAGAAAAGCGAAAGGCAGAGGTTTTGCACCCGCCTCCGCGTTGCAGCTTCCCGCCCATAGCCTGCAGACAGCAGGGGGACTAAGCGATTGTTCTGAGGCCAGTGCTCTCGTGTTGAGCAGCCTGGATCTGGAT
>CM053585.1:426798518-426849547 GCA_028646515.1 Pseudochirops corinnae
GATACACAGGCACTGTGGTTGGGAGATCCATCCTGCCCTATCGAAAAGTCAGAGGGGTGGGGGTGAAGACATAGGAGAGAATAGATTGAGGGAGGGGGGACACACTGGGATGGCTGTTTTGGGGCGGTGGGTGGGGGAAAGAAGGGGAGAAAATATGTAACTCAAAATCTTGTGGAAATGAATGATGCAAACTAAAATAAAATAAAAAAAAAAAAGAAATTCAAAGACTATGTATATGAGGTAAAGTTGCAAGCATGAATTGACAATCTATTGGTATATTCTCACCAGTGCTAAGTTTGATATTTTTTACTAGAAATGGATGGCAAGTCTATCCAACTATAAATTCAGCATACATTGCTGGCCAAGAAAGAATAATGGAGATGCAAATACTCTGTCCAGAATGCAGTGTGGCACCACAACTCTGGTGATAACTAAAGAAAGGGTGAAAGTAATGTAATGTGCTAAGGGCTGCATTACAGGTAGATGGCAGTATAGGTGAAAGTTTGGGACTTTGACTATTTAGCATATGTGAATCAATCTTCTTTGCTTCTGTTGTTTGTAGGTGACTAGCAAAGAGAACAGATGGCTAATGAAAGACTGAGTGAAGTCATATAAACCAAGATGGGATGAATTGATGCTGGAAGTCTCAGGTTCCAAGTTCTTGAAGGGACTTTACAGTTGAGACAATGATAGAAATTGGAGATTTGCCAAACTCTTCTATACCAGACTCACTGGTCCTACAGATGGGAGCAGAAAGCAGTTAATCATATCCAAGGCATATCACTCTATAGCCTTGAAAGGTTTACATGATGACTTTAGACATATGGACCAAGAAAGCTGTTAAGGAACAGATTCTCCTGACCCAAGATTGCTGCAGAAGTCACTGAGAAGTGGGAGATATTTTCATGGTACACAAAGAAAAGTACTACCAATTCTTCCTGCATATTGAGAAGATATAAGCATTGGTGTAAATCTTTGGAGCTTGTCAGCACTGACTTCCCACCTCTGGAAGATGATAGCAAGAACAGAGATTATATATATTAATAGCAAAGAAAGCTTCATGAAGTATGCTCAGACATACCCAACCAGGAACCCCAAAGCCTCCTCAGTTGCTAAAATATTTTGGGAGAAGTTTTTCTCAGCATAAGGACTTTCTGCCAGGATCCATTTGGACCAAGCAGAGACTTTAAAAGCACATTTCCCAAGGAGATCTTTGCTTTGGCTAGCACCAAAAAAGTTAGAACAGCACCTAGATAGTCTGTAACTTGAATATTTCAACATTAGCAAAACTAAGACCAGAACAAAAATCTCAGCAGAACCAACATATGGCTTTCCTAGCCACATGCATATAATTCCAGAGAAATAATGCTTTGTCCTACCTGCTGAAGTTTGGATGCGAGCCACTTTTCTATGGATTTGTGCTTCGTAGCCTCAGAGAATGGAGATGCTGCAGATACAACAGGTTTATTTCTCAGCTAAAAAAGAAGCTGAGGAAAGTTTGCCACCTAGATAAAGCCCAGAAGAACGATGAAAGAAATAAATGGCAGGATGATGCCTGAATTTATTGTCCAGCCCTTCAGTAAGGTGACAGAGTTTTGCTAAGAGATCCTGGTGTTCACGGAACACAGAGGTTAGCAGATCAATGGAAAGTGATTCCATACCTAGTTGTGCAGAGATAGCAATTTGCCGATGAACTAAACAGCCCCTGAGCCTGGAGGAGGACCTATAAAGAACATCCACAGTGTGTAGCTTTCGTCTCTACAAAGGGGTGGAGGTGGGGGATCTTCTTGCATTCCTTCTTTGGCGTCATGCTCGCTCTTTGCAATTTTGCAACATTCACTTTTGATTACTTTTATATGGTTATTCTTTCCATTTACGTTGTTATTACTGTCTCTGTTGTCCATATTGTCTTCTTGGTTCTGTTTATTTTTCTCTTCCTCGGTTCATGTAGATCCATCCATGCTTCTCTGTTGTCATCACTTCATTTTCATCATTCATCATGAATATCTTCATCAAGATATTTATCATTTCTTATAGCACAGAAATATTTCATTACATCCATATATCACAATTTATTTAGCAATGCCCTAATCCATGTGCATCTGCTTTGAGAAACAGGCATTTCAAGTGAAGAAGACTGTATCTTATACCCTCAACAATCAGTGCAAATAATGGAAGAGGACTGAATTCAGAGACATCTTTTCTGCCTAGTACTTCAGCCATATACACTTCTAGGACAGTGGTTCTCAACCTGTGGGTTATGTTCAATTTGTAACAATGAAAATACATCCTCCATATCAGATGGATCCATAACAGTAGCAAAATTACAGTTATGAAGTAGCAACAAAAATAAAATTATGGTTGGGGGTCACCACAACATGAGGAACTGTATGAAAGGGTCACGGCATTAGGAAGATTGAGAACCACTGTTCTAGGGTATACATACATACCACTGAACATAGCAATACTGTTAACCCTCCTGGGCAACCTACTAATTTAGGTTTACACAGGCAAGACTGTAGTTCCGATGAGGATGATGACCAGCTCCTACTAGGGCCTAGCTCAGCTCAAGAAGCAGATAGGTCAGCAGCCTGCAGGGGAACTGAGACCAACTGACCAGTGACCATATTGACTTATGATGTCCTGGGTAAAACTGATGAGTTGGTTGCACACATAGCCGGATGATAGTGCTAATGTTTACTCATGTAGTGTGTGCCTTGAATGTTTTTACATATGTTCATTGATACAGCTAATTACTGCAGATTTGAGTATACGGAAGTTTTATTATTATTTTCTTGCTTCTTTGCTTTCGTGCTATTATTATGCTTGTCCTATAACTCCCTTAATCTGTTACTGATACTTAGTTTTGTTGTGAGCTACGTGCACATAATTTTTTCGTTTGGTCTATTTTTGTTACTTAGTGGACCAACTGATGTTATCAGTGCTTTGATTTTTCTTGATGTTATGCCCATTTGTTTGTGTTCTGCGGATATTCATGTCCTCCGATGACGTGTACGTGGATTGTGTCCTGTGTGTAATTTAGACCAGCAGTCACCGAAACAGTCTGTCCAGTAATGTTTTGCATTGTGCCGTATCTATTGACTATGTTGCTGACGTGTATTTGCTATGAATGGCACCCCAAGGTAAAATTACCTGCGATACTGGCTTAATCATATTTATTTTGTTAAGTGCTGATGTTTATTTTAATGCTACGCTGTAGGATTCCAGGTGCTTTTGCAAGCCCCTGTAAAATATACAAATAACTGTAATAAGGCCTAACGTGTATGGTGTTTGAAAGCTTTCAGAGTATTTTCAAATATGTTTTCCTGCTGATCCTTTGGTACAACTTCATGAGGTAGACAGGAATTTTTTTTTTTTTTACAGATGAAGAGTCTGAGTCTCACAGAGAGTGAGCTCAAATAATTAGCTAAGCCTAAAATTAAGGTTTTCTTTTTTCATTTCTTTGTTTTTTATATTTTATTTAATTTTTCTCAATTACATGTAAATATAATTTTTAACGTTGTTTGAGAAGGCAAACAATTTGATGTAGATTATATATGTGGAGTCATGCAAAAACATTTCTATATTAGCCATAGTGCAAAAGAAAGCAAGGACCCAAAAAACCCAAACTGAAGCATAATAAAGACAGTTTTTAAAAAGCATGCTTCAGTCTGCATTCAGACTCCATCAGTTCCTTTTCTGGAGATGTATAACATTTTTCATCGTAAGTCCTTTGGGATTGTCCTGGATCATTGTATTGCTGAGAATAGCTAAGTCATTACAGTTGATCATCATACAATATTGCTGTTACTGGGCATAAGAACTAAGGTTTTCTGACTGCTGGTCCAATAGTCCTTTTACCAGCTTGGTAACATTATCAAGTTCACTTCAGATGAAACCAGGAAATGTGGGTTCAAGTCCTGGGGGTGTGTGTGTGTGTGTGTATGTGTGTGTGTGTGGGTGTGTGTGTGTGTGTGTGTGTGTGTGTGTGTGACTTTGACCAAAACTGAGTTTCAGGTTTCTCATTAAAAAATGAAAAGGCTAAAGACTAGAACCTGGGGTTCTTCACCTTTTTTATAAATCATCGACTCCCATGACAGTCTGGTCCATGGACTCCTTCTCAGGATGTTTTTAAATGCACAAAATAAAACACACAGAATTATACAGGAAACCAATATAGTCTTAAAATATAATTATTAATATGTTACAAATAATAAATTAAATAATTAAAATTAATTTTAATTAAAATGAATGTATTAAAATATTAATTTAATATATAAAATTTTTAAAAACAAATTCACAGTCCCCAGGTTAAGAATTCCTAGAATAGATCATCTTTAATGGCCTTCCCAGCTGAAGTATTCTTTATGAGTCTGTGGACATTATAGGAACTTCTTTTTATAAGTCAAGCTGAGTTATCCACTAAACAATGACAGTCTTTAGCACCTACTTCTGAGAAGTACCTGCACATTTCAGGAACTGTGAATCGTTCAAACCCAATACATTAATAACACCTTCTTGGGTACCAGGTTAAAAAAATATAGGCCTCAGGGGTTTAATTATTTATAATAATGTAAAAAGTGTTTCACAAGGCAGCATAGAAATTTCATCAAGACTGTGTCAGCGAAGAAATTAAGCAATTTCTAGGAAGTGAGTACAAAATTAAAAGCCAACTCTTATCTACTCACGTGCAAAAATAGTTGACCACCCATTTTGTTAGGCAAAGTGATTTGTAACTAAAATTAGAGATGCATTATGTCTGACATTAGACTTACACTGTACACATCTTTGAGTCGACTGATCAACCCTAGTCTGTGGAATATGTGCTGTCTATGAGAGAATTCATCATAGCTCTCAACTTCCTGCTGAATAAAATAACAGCTTTCTTTGGTGGAATGGCAGAAAGAACACTGGACTGGGAATCTGGAGATCTGGGTTCTAGTTCTGACTCTGCATTAACTAGCTGTGTGATCTTGGGTAAGTCACTTCATTTTTCTGGGCCTCAGTTTCCTCATCTTCAAAATAACAACTTTGAAGTTACACTAGATAATTTCTAAAGTGCCCTTCAACTTTCATATTTTACAATTTTAACTCCTTACTGCCCCATTCAAAGCCCTTCATAATCTAGCAATAGTCAACCTTTCTTGTCTTGTCTTATAATTTGAGTGTGAGACAGTACAAATTTAGGTGGATTATTGTCCCATAAACGATCAAAGAATTGGGGTGGGTGGCAAAATGTGGCTCTTGTTAGGAACCACTTAGAGTTTTTCTTCTTGCCCTCCTCACTTTTCATTTTCATGGAAGAGAAAATAATTTGGGGAGGGAGCTATGTTAGTGGGGGGAAAACAGAGGATTTGAGATCCATGCAACTCTTGTCCAGTTTCTTTGACAGAGCCCTTCACTCATAAAATGGATGTGATGGCAGGACCCTTCACAACAGATTAAGAAGAATTAGAAATAATATCTACGCCTAAATTAGTTGGGGTTTTAGATTAAGATATTGCCCCTGTGAGCATGAGAGAAGTTCAGTGCCTGTTGGTCTATTGAGCCTGTTATTTGTTCTGTTCCAAAAGATTTGATTCCTTAAAGTAAAGACCCTCCTTCTAGAAAGAAAAGCTTCTCAAAGTTAAGACACCAAACTGAAATATCTGTCTATCTTTCTGCAGAAGGAAGCAGTGAAGAGCTTGTCTCCCTCAATAAGAGAGATAAAGGATAAATCCTTGGATTCTAAACTAAAAGAAAGCTCCCTCCTCTTTTTATGAGAGAAGAGGTAGTATCTTAACTGAGGACTCCAGCTGAAGCCATGAACTAGAAGGAGAGAAGGGCTCTGGAACTAAGTGATCATATCATCAACGGAGCATTATCTAGCATCAGCCCTTGAGACTAGTGGGGAGCAGTTTCTGACAGAGACTACAAACACAGGAGAGATCACACACCATGCCCAGCATGGAGAAGGCCCAGTGAGAACAGCATAATGATATCATCAGAAGATTTCTCTGCCCTTTGAAGTCAGAGGTAAGAGATGAGCCTCCATATGTTCCCTATGTATGTTCCTCTCCATCAGTGGTTCTCAACCTTTCTAATGCCACGACCCTTTAATACTTGTAGGTGGACATATCTGCATGTGGGTGGACCCGCCTGGAGACGGATAGAGGAGCCATGTCTGGGTTCCTAAGACCATTGGAAATACGTGTTTTCTGATGGTCTCAGGCTACCCCTGTGAAAGGGTCGTGACCCACAGGTTGAGAACTGCTGTTCTACATGACTGCTCCTCAGATGTTTCCATTCTTCTTAGTGATGGTACATGTATTTGTGGGAGAGTGTGTCTCAGGTTTAAAGGGAAAATATTTTTATTACTACTTCTCTTATGATACTATTTCATTAAATGCCTTAGTTGTTTTTTTTTATAACTGTTAGCATCTTCTGGCTGTAAAAGTAAAAGTAAAAGTAAACACATCAATGAGGGTTCATAAGCTACAGTTTTGAAAAACTGAAGTTCTGTGGAATACTCTGAATCTTAGCTACCTTGTCTGTGGCAGGGGGTGGGGGTGTCCATGTGCAATTGAGGATGCCACAAGTGCTGCTTATCTACTCTACTTTCCAGTCAAATTAGATAACCCACATTTCCTGGTTACTGACTTAACCCTCCTGCCTGTTTAACTCTCTACCTTCTTTTACTGCCTGGGAGAGGAGAGAGACCAGAGGGGACTGGTTTGGGAGTTGAAAGGAGGCAGAGCAGCAGATGCAGAGTAGAAGTGAGCCAAAGTCCAATTTCTGCCCTCCATAAAGGAAGGCATTGGGAGGAGTTTGATACTCCAGCCTCTAACCCTCCAATCAGAGGGGAAAGGAGGCTGAGGGAGGTGCTGTCATTCAAGGCTTGAGTTAGCAGCATGGAGAGGAGATCAGAAGTAATGAGGTTAACCTGGGAGGGGCATCTTGTTTATGAAACCAGGCAGAGCAGCCAGGTATGGTCACAGAGGAAGACAAGATGAGAGCAGATGGCCAAAAATGCAGAGCACTCTAATCCATTGAGCAGCATCAAGCAGCTTTTCACAAACTGAATTATTCCTATTTCACCTTTGATTGGGTGTGACAGGTGCCTGTTTCTAAGTGTGTTCCATTATTTTGTTATAAACTGTATTTGACAGAACCAGTTTTGCTCCTAAACTCTGGTGTTTAACCCAAGCATATATATTTCCTTGTCTCCATTGGTTCCTGGTATGAGGACATAGGGAAGGCATTCTTTTTTTCTCAGTTACATGTAAAAACAATTTTCAACATTGATTTTTTAAAAATTTTGCATTCCAAATGTTTTTCTTTCCTTTACCCCTCCTTGAAAAGGCAATTTGATATTGATGTTCAGTCAGGCAAAACATTTCAATATTAACCAAATTCGTTAAATATTTACTGAGTTTCTACTAAAGCCCCAGAACTATTGTGGGAGAATGAAAAGAGGTACGAAAGAGTTCTTGTCTACAAGGAACTTATAGTCTGGTTGGGGAGACAGGATGTACACAGGAAACAGATGAATAATAATATAATAAGGCACATATATGAGTGTCAAATAGCCTCTACTGACATTTATTGCTCTAGGAGCTGGCTGATGTATTAGGGATATTTGGTTTGGCATATTTGACTAAGCCAGCCACACGAAAATTATAAAGTGAATACAATTTATCTTCAGGACCTTCACGTATGTTTTAAAGCTCTGATGTGAAAATTTCAGGCTTTGGCCAGTATGAGGGGAGAATTTTGGGAAGCATCAGAATCTTCATATTGGCCATGAAATTGTATCATATAGACTTTGGGATAATCTGCCCTGACTTTATGAAGAAAGGAGAATTAAAAATGACAAAATAGTAGAAAATGCAATCCATGTCAACACCTTCTTCCTAACTTCTCTGAACAGATCTAGAAAATGCACCTGAGTAATTCTTGATTAGGAAATCCAAAAAAAGGCATACCGAGTCATTTTTCCAGCCCATTTCAATATAGAGAAATAGAAAGAGAGGTCTGCAAACCCTCGGAACTGAGGCTAGCCAGAAGGAGTCATGAGGAACATTACAGTAGGGGGAGAGACCATGCACTAGAACAAGAGATCCCAAATTTTCCTGGATAAACTGTTTATGGGGAAATAATGCATATGTTACCCTCAGAACTCTATCAGAGGTCACAGAGGGAGTTTAATTGAACAAAGATTCTGAAAGTGGTTCTGTTATGTCTTGATGGAAAAATGGAAAGGGAGAGGAAAAGCACTACATTGGGTGGTTGGGGAGAGAAGAAATGGGGAAAATTATCCAAGAGTATGGGAGTATAAGTCTATAAAAACAAGGCAAGAAGGGGTTAGGGGAGTGGGTGATGCTTGAACTTTACTCTCATCTGAACCGGTCAAGGAAGGAAAAATATAAACACACATAGAGGTGCAAAAATACACAAGGAAACAGGAGTTAAGAGGATCAGAGAAAGAGGGAAATGAGGGAGGGTAGATTAAGGGAGTGATTAAGCAGAATAAACTGTAGGCATGAACAAAAATATTTATAGCAGCACTTTTCGTGGTGGCAAAGAATTGGAAACTGAGGGGGGATTCCCATCAATTGGGGAATGGTAAAACAAGTTATAGTTTATAAATGTGATGTTTTATACTACTGTGCTGTAAGAAATCAAGGGGAAGGCTTATATGAACTGATGGAGAATGAAGTGAGCAGAACTAGGAGAATAATTTATACAATGACAATAGTATTGCAAAGATCAATAATTTTTAAAAGACTAAAGAACTCTGATCAAAGAAATGACCAACCATAGTTCCAGAGGGTTCCTGATGCTACTTACCTCCTGATAAAGAGGTAAAGCACTTAGAGTACAGATAGAAACATAGATATATGTGTGTATACGTATATAAATCCCTGCATTAGCCACGTTAAATGTATATGTCTATTCGTATACATATACACATATACATTTAACATAGTTAATGCAGGGATTTATTGGCTTGACTATACATATTTGTAACAGAGGTTTTGTTTCTTGTTTTCATTTTCATTTAGGGTTAGGAAGGGAGATGGGAGGGAGATTTTTGCTGATTAAAAAAAATTAATTGAAAACACAAAGATAGAAGTGCCTTGAAAAAAATAAGCCACGTATGAAATAAACAAAGACAACTGAGGTCAGTTCTATCTGTGTGAACAGTGTAAGCAAAAGCACAGAGAGAGGACTGATCATCTTCTGTGTGATAGGAAGGAGGCTAATCCTTTCCCCAGGGTACATTCTCTACAACACCAGCAGGGAAGGCTCAGAGCAATCAATTCAAGCACGTGTTTGCTAGCAGTAGCCTGCAGTCAGCTGATGAGCCCAGCTCTTCCTTGAAAGCAATACCCCTGAATGCTAGCCAGGTCCAGCTGCCTCCATTGCTCCTAGAGAAGACTACCGAGTGAGAGCCTCCACCAGAGCCTTCCTCCTTAGAGATGTAGCGGTCAGAGAGATGGTAAAGGGATTTTCTCCTAGGACTAGAATCATAGAAGCACTTTTGGTGGTTCATGTGGGAACACACGCCGCTGCCAGGAGGAATTTGGAAAGAATCTTTAGGGATTAGAAAGACCTGGACAGAAAGCAGAAGGATTTAGGAAGCAGGTGGTGTTTTCATCACTGTTGCCAAATGATGGTAGGGAAGTTAGAAGTGAAGGGAAAAAAAGGATAAGAAGATTGGGCTGCAGAATGGGATTTGGCTTTCTGGACAGTATCTTAAAATAAAAGAATTAAGAGATGGGCTCCAAGTCAGGGATGGAGTACATGTAATATGATCTGGGGAGGATATATTTGCCTGGAGACTGACTGATCAGTTTTAACTATAAAGACTTAAAACTGAGTAAGAAAGGAGAAGAAAAACCCCAGATAGAGCTGTTTGACAAGATAATCTACAGGGCAGCAGGTTAATAATAATAATTAATCATAATAACAAAAGAGGGTCTCAATTAATAGGAGACAATGACCAGAAAAAGAAGCAGAACCTAGACACATGACCCTGGATAGTTATGCAACAGTGGGTAAACAAATCCAGTTACAGATCTCAAGGAACAGAGATATAACCACAGACACTTCAAAGCTAACTCTACAGGGAATATTGATTAGTGTACAAACCATCAATGGTGCACACACAAAGGATACGAGTAATACCTGTGCTGGTCAGGTGTGCTAAGCACCCAAATCTCAGACATCTATCTTGATCCCCAAGAGGCAAAAAAACCCCACATCTGGTAAACACGGGCAATGCTATATCTCTCCAGGCTAGGCCCAATCAGCATCAAAGATTGCATATTACTATTTAATACCCTGGAGAACAGGGGCAACTGGAAACTTTTTCAAATGTACCAGTATGCCCCAGGCAACTCCCAAACAAGCTGTTTACAAATAAGGAAGCTAAGGAAGCATACAGGGCGGTAGGTAGAGTTCCTTCCAAGTGAAGGGGGTAGGGACTGATCCCTGAACTTATAGGTCTATTAGACATCATGGTTATTTCCGTCTACTTGCTTGCTCCTTTCAATTCATAAGGGGCAAGGTCTGGCAGGCCTGTATCAATGGGTAATAAGCCAAGTAAGCTAGAAATCTTTGTAAAGAATAAATGTGACCTTACAGGTACCATGGAGACTTGACAGAATGCCAGTCATGACTGGATTAGAACAGATTGGATAAAAGATGGATAACAGCTAATATTTACAAATCGCTTTAAGGTTTGCAAAGCGCTTTACATGTTATCTCACTTGATCCCCACAACAACCCTGGGAGGTAGCTGCAATTATTGCCTTTATTTTACAGAAGAGGGAACTGAGAGAGACAGAGGTTAAGTGACTTGTTAAGTCGCACAGCTGGTAAGTGTCTGAACTCAGGTCTTCCTGACTCCAGGGTCAATACCCTATCCACGATGTCCCCAGTTGCCTCATGGGATAGCATGGTAATATTGTAGATTTAAAAAAATATCAACTTCTTTGGAAATTCATGAATCTGACGTTGAGAAAAATGGTGGAGAACTTTTGAGTAACGACTAAAGGAAGGCAAAGCAGAAGTGATATCGTGGGGGCAACTCCCTACCCACCCATATAAGAAATTAGATGACAAATTTCCTGATGAAAAAGAGGAAGGAAGGAAGGAAGGAAGGAAGGAAAGAAGGAAGGAAGGGAGGAAGGAAAGAAGGAAGGAAGGCAGGAAGGAAGGAAGGGAGAAAGGGAGGAAGAAAGAAAATGAATTTATTATATAATATGCATAGTATATATGACATGTATATGCATATAGCTAATACATGAAGTAGGGAAGGATATGGTGGAGAAAAAGAACTGTAGGCCAATAACATTATAATCAGCTCCCATAGAGTTATTATAGATCATCTCTATTCTGATTCTCAGATCTGCTTCTAACTTCAAACTTCTTACTAACCAGCCCTAACTTCTCTGCTGGCCTCCTGTCTTGCATTTCCAACTGCCTTTCAAACATCTTGAGGTGACTGCTGGGGCATCCTCATTAAGATGTCTTAAGCTCAATGTGTCCAAAGCTAATCTCATCTTTCCCCCCCAACCTTCCCTCCCTCCTAACTTCCCTATTATTGTCCAGGTACCACCATCCTCTCAGTTCCCCAAGCTTGCAATTTAAATGTCATCCTTCGATCTTTACCATCTCTCTCAACTCCCCGCCCCTCCCCACCCCACACGTCCAGTCTGTTGCTAAGACCTTTTGAGTTCACCTTTGCCCTATCTCTCAAATGCACCCCTTCTCTTCTCTGATACTGCCACCACTCTGATGCAGACTTTCATCATCTCACGCTGGTGAGTCTGCCTACCACAAACCTCTTCCCTTTCTATTCTGTGCCCTGTTAAGTCTGACCATCTCACTCCCATACTTGGTAAACTCTGATGACTCCCCATTGCCTCCAGGATCAAATATGAAGTCCTCAATTTGGCGTTAAAAGCTGTCTATAGGGGGCGGCTAGGTGGCGCAGTGAATAGAGCACTGGCCCTGGAGTCAGGAGGACCTGAGTTCAAATTTGACCTCATACGCTTAACACAAAAAACTAGCTGTGTGACCTTGGGCAAAGTCACTTAACCCCAAACGCCCTACCTTCCCCCCTCCAAAAAGCAAAAACAACAAAAAAAGGCTGTATATAATCTAGGACTCCCCTCCCCCATAATCTTTCCAGTATTCTTACATATTCCATTCTCCCATATACTCTTTGATACAGTGACATTGGCCTCCTCACTGTTTTTTGAACAAGATTCTCCTCTCAACTCTGGGGATTTTCTTTCTTTCTTGCTTGCTTGCTTTTTGGACCGCAGTTGGTGTTAAGTGACTTGCCCAAGGTCACAGGGCTAGTTTTTGTATTAAGTGTCTGAGGCTGGATTTGAACTCGGGTCCTCCTGACTCCAGCGCTGATGCTCTATTCACTGCACCACCTAGCCACCCACCCACCACTCTGGGCATTTTCTCTGGCTATCTGCCATGCCTGGAATGCTCTTCCTCCTTGTTTCTCTGCCTCCCAACTTTCTTGGTTTCCTTCAAGTCCCAACTAAAATCCTAACTTCCACAGAAAGTCTTTCCCAATCACTTAATTTTAGTGCCTTCCCTCTGTCAATTATTTCCCATTTATATAGTTTGTACACATTTGTTTGCTTGTGTCCTCCTGTCAGCTCCCTGAGGACAAGAACTATCTATTATCTTTCTTTGTATTTCTAGAGCTTAACACAGTTGCTGGAATGGAGTAGATACTTAATAAATGCTTACTGACTAACTAAATGAGTGAAGTGAAGGAGAGATAATCTAAGAATTATTGGAGCTACCAGAAAAGGCCTGGATATCATATTTCAAAAAATCACAAGTCAAAATGACCCACATCTCTTTGAACCAGAAGGCAAGTGAAAAATAGAGAGAATCTACCCATTATTTCCTGAAAGAAACCCTAAAAGGAAAATGCCTAGAAGTCATAGCCCCAATCCAGAACTTCCTAGCAAAAAAAAAAAAAAGCAAGCAGCCAAAAAGATAGAATTCAATTACAAAGGAACCACAATTAGGATCATATATGACTTGATAGCTACTACTATAAAAGGAAGGAAAACTTGAAATATGATATTCCAAAAGGAAAAAGATAAAGATGTACAATCAAGAATAACCAATTTGGCAAAATTGAGTATAATCTTATATGGGGAAAAATATGGAGCTTTAATGAAAGAAGATTTCTAAGCATTTCTGAAAAGAGGCCAAAACTGACTGGACACTTTGAAATGGAAATGTAAGAATCAAAAGAAACAGAGAGAAGCATTCGCATTTGATCAATTGGAAAGTAAATACAAGGATGAATTGTTCACAGGCTGATGTGGAAAGAAGAAATAGACATCTTTGCAGAACCCTAATGCTAAGTCAGGAAGCATTTATTAAGCATTTGTTACATTCTAGGCACTGTACCAAGCACTGTGAATACAAAGCTCCTGTCCTCAAGGAGTTCACTTTCTAATGGGGGAAGACCATACTTAAAAGGGATCTGAAAAAGAGTGGGAGAGAGGGAGAAGAAACTACCTGACACAAGGGCATGATAGGAAAAGACCAGAAAAAAAAATTTATGATTGGCCTGGGTGTCTTTCTTAAAATAGAGATTTTGAGAGTAATCAGCCAGAGATGAGGGAGGGATTCAGGGTACTTACAATGTGAGAGGTAGTCAAGGGATGATGTGAACTTTCAAGATGAAGGAGTTTTTATGGCATGGAAGAGAAAGTCCAGAGACTCAAGAGTGCAACCTCAAGAGGAATATCTTCAAGGGTTGTTGAGAAAGTTAAATAAGATAATCAGAGAGACTGGGAATACTTTGTTGGCTTTAGTAGAAGCGGGAAATGGGGCAAAAAAAGAGAAGGAAGGGGAGAGAGCTAACAATTACACATAATGGGGGTTTATGCAAAGAGGTGTATTCACATATAGAGTATAGAATTCACTCAACTTGAAAATAAGTGGAAATAGGGAAAGGGACTTTAAGAGGGAGGACCAGACACAGGAAAAGTCATAAGAAACCCAGGCTTCAGTGTCAAAAGGAGGATTGTGGAAGTGGTATTAAAAGGAAAGGAAGAAAAAGGAAAAACCTGTGATTGGAAGGGGGACAAAGGGAAGAGTAGTGAAGCAGAAATGGTTAGCTTAATTTAATAAATGAAAAGTATAAAAAATTAAATTAATAAATGAAAAGTATTAGGTAAACTACTCTTTTACTATATTCTTTTTCTTTTTAATGGGCGGTGGGGCCAACAAGGGGGAAAAGTATAAGAGGATAAAATAAAGGGAAAGAAACAAGTAATAATCATAACCATAAACATGAATGGGATGAACTCACCCATACAATTGAAGAAGTTATCAGAAGGGATTAGAAGGCAGAATCCAATAATATGTTGTTTACAAGGAACACACTTGAGGCATAAAGATTCAAATGGACTTAAAATGAGAGGCTGATATAGAATCTATTATGCTTTAGATGAATTAAAAAACAGAAGTAATAATCATAACTTTAACAATAAAAAGAGATCAGCAGAGAAACCACTATGAACCAATACCAATACTTATTTGTATGTATATACACATATATAAGGTATATGTATACTTTATGTATATATTATATATGTATATACACACATAAATATATATGTGCCGGATAGCATACTATCTAAGGGAAAGTTAATTTTCAGGGAGAAAGTAAAATCATAATACTGGGGGACCTCAGTGTTCTTCTTCCAAAACTAGACAAATCAAACAAAAAGAGAAATGAGAAAGAAGTTAAAGAGCTGAATAGGACATCAGAATATTAGAAATTTTAAATCTCTGGAAATTCCTGAATGAGAACAGAAAGGAATTTACATGCTTCTTAGCTTATGGCATATTTACAAAAATTGATCATGTACAGGGACAAAAAACTTCACCCAAAATGCAAAAAAGAAATACTAAATATGTCCTTTACCATTGATGATAATGCAATAATCACAAAATTATTTTCTATAAAGGGCCATTGAAGATAGAATTAAGAATTAATTGGAAATAACCTAGTTCCAATGAATTGATAAGGCAAAAAAAAAATAGAAAATATTTAAAATCTCATTAAAGAAAATTATAACAATGAGAACTTATGGCACTCATCTAAAGCAGGCCTTAGAGGAAAATTCAAATCTCTAGATGAAGTAACAAATAAATAAATTGAAGATGTAACTAAAAAAATTAGAAAAGCAAAAAGTCAGAATCCCTCAACTAAATGCCAGAGTAGAAATTCCGAAAGCCAAAGAGATGAAAAAAATTGAACACAAAAACACCTATTGAATTGATAAACAAAACTAGGAACTTTTCAAAAAAAAAAATTAATAGCCAATTTGACTTTTAACAAGAGAAGAAAGCCAAATTATTCCTATCCAAAATTTAAAAGACATCACAATTGAAGAAGAAATAAAGGAAACTAATAAAAATTATTTCATCCCAATATAAAGCAACAAAACTGATAACCTAAAGGAAAAGATGAATATTTACAAAAATATAATATACCCAGATTAAAGAAATAGACTATTTCGATAACCTAACGTCAGGAAACTAAACTGAACAACCAATGTATGAACTTCAAAAAACAAACAAAACTTAGCACCAGATGGATTTAATAAGTATTTATTATTGAACATTCAAAGAAATCTTCGTTCTAATATTTTATAAACTGTTTGCAGAAGTAAGAAAAGACCCTCCCAAATTCTTTCTATGATACAGAAATGGTTTTGATACCTAAATCATGGAAAAACAAACCAGAGAGAGAAAACTATAGACAAATATCCCTACTGGAAATTGATGCAGAAATTTTAAATAAAATAGCTTGCAACACATACGACATGGTTGGATTTAACCATGAATGCTGAATTGGTTTAATATAAGTTAAATTTTAAATGTAATAGACCACATTAATAATAAAAATGGTGAAAAAAAAGACAAAGTTATATCAATAGATGCTGAAAAGGTTTTTGACAAAATGCAACTTGCCTTTTCTGTTAAAAACAATAAAAACCAAATAAATGAACTTTTTAAAAATATGGTACGTATTATCTAGCTAATATCAAGAGCAAACATTATATGTAATGGAGAAAGTTCCAGTAAGAAAAGGGGTAAAGCAAAGTCATCCATTATCACAACTATTATTTAACATAATAACGATGGACATGCTGGCTACAGTAATATGTAATAAACAATGTAATAAACATAAGGAAAAGGGAAGCAAAACTATCACTGTTTTTTCCTCAGATGATATGATCTATCTAGAAAACCCTAATGTTATCTAAAAAACTAATTGAATAAGAAATTTAGCAAAGTCACAAGATATAAAATAAGTCCACAAAAATAATTAACGTTCCTATATATTGTCAACAAAACACAGCAGGTCCTTCAGCACAGAGACCTCGTAACCCTAATACTAAAAACTGCCTACATAGTAAATGCTTAATAAATGCCTATTGAGTGACTAGCTGATTGATATTTCAAAATATCTTGCTAGTTTAGGATCTGGGTAAAATGGCAAAGTGCTCGGACAGTGCTGAGACTATTGTTAATGGGTTCCAAATCTAAACTGCCATTTCATGAGGGGCCCCAGCCATGTTCCCTTCACCAATGGCTCCTCTCTCTCTAGGCTCCTTTATTTCTTCACCTCCCTAGCACCTTTTATGTGATGTCTTCCTCCACTAAAGTGTAAGTTCTCTGAAGGGAGGGGCTAGCTTTTTTGCTTATCTTTGTATCCCCAGAACTTAGCGCAATGCTAAGGTATTAAGCATGTAATAAATACTCTCATGCTAAAAGTTATGAAAATGCAAGGAGTTATCAATAGCATCATAATCTATATTCCTTAAAAATGATAAAAATAACAAACAGTAGAATTTGTTTCAGAGGTTGAGGGTACGGACATTAAAGAGTGTCCTCTCTATCCTCTCACTTTTTTTAGGCAAGACTTAGAATTTAGGACATAGGGATAAAAATTTGACCTCATCATAACACCGGGGAAAAGACGAGCAGGGACTAGATCAAGGTTGGGGAGGGGGATAGTTTATAAGATTATAATCAAGTCTGAGGGACAAAAGGAAGGAAGACAGCTCTACATGAAATACCTAAGTATTTTTTATGTTAAGCTTCAAACCAGCTTTTATAGTCTCCTCTTTTACCCTCATCAAGAGGCTTCTTAAATCTCCCTCACTTTCTGCCATCAGAGTGGGATCATCTGCATACCAGAGATTGTTGATATTTCTCCCTACAATCTTAATTCTGACTTTTGATTTATCCAGTGTGGCACTTTGCATGATATACTCTGCATATAATTTAAATAAGATGACAATGTACAGTTTTGTTGTACTCTTACAACAATCTTACACTAATCAATTGTTCTGTGTTCAGTTCTAACTGTTGCTTCTTGGCCCGTATACAGGTTCCTCAGGAGATAAATGTGATGATCTGGTATTCCCACCTCTTTGAGCACCTGCCACATTTTGTTGTGATTCACACAAATTCCCTGAATAATACTGGACCTCAAAACTGTTTTAGCCTTTTTCCACACTTAGAAATTCATTCTTCACCTGCAGTCCCTGCCCCAAGTGACTTTCCAGGACAGAACTGATCCCAGCTAGATGCCAATCCCTTTGTTTCAGGCCTGGTTGAGCCCCCCACACACATACACACACAGATGCCCTGTCCCAGTTCCTTGTTCTTTAGTATCTGGCTAAGATATTATGGTAGTATAGCACATGTGTTGCCAATCCAGGTAGAATATGGTCCTTCTTTCCTTTATTTCACCTCTTCTTCATAAAGGAAGTAGAGCTGAGCTCTGTCACTTGTCACAGAATGTTATGGTGAAGGGAGTGGAAGATGGATGTGCTCACATAGTCTGCAGCAGCAAGGGAATTACTGTAAGTGAATCTAAGAGTTCAAGTCCAAGAGTGCCATGCTGCACCCCTGGCAGACTGTGGAAGCTGGTGGGGTAGGTAGTGCTGAGTGTTAAGGAATAGCCTCCTCTGCTGTTAATTCACCAGGTTGTTGCCTCCTTAGGTTCTTCATGTCTTAGCTTGTGAAGATATCGGAGAACTTTGTGCATTATTCTTATTTCAGAGAGTATTGAGAGGGTGTGCAGATCTGATACGATGCCTACTCATCCTCTTGTTGGTGATGCTGAAGGTAGGACTTCTGATGCAACCTTTGGATCTACTAAATTCACAAGTTCACTTCCTTGACATTTCCCTAAGAATAGGAAAAAACAAAAAGTGACAGAGGTAATATGCCAGAGGAACTGCTGTCTCTCCCATACTTGATTCTTGGCACCAACTCTAAGTAGTCCTGCGTCCTTGAAGCTGCAAAGAAGAGTGACAAAGGGATGGGTTTTGCATGCCTACTCCGTTTCAATTCAGCAATATCTGAATCATCAGTTCTTCTGACTCCACAGGCAATTAGGAGACTTCATCATCACACAAGTTCTTCAGTCAAACCTGGCCAGATAGGGACTCCTTGCAAGTTCCTACATGGTCCCTTGGAATGGAACCAGGCAGGGAATATCTGTGCACACTTCAAAGACTTTCCCCACCCATCCACCCTTATTATGAGAGTAAAGAGAAAAGTACAAATTTCTTATTTCCCTCTACTGCTTACACATTCTATATTCTAGCAAAACTATATTACTATAATTCCTCAGTCTAGCCTTACCTTCTTTGACCTACAAAAAAATTGTATATATCATTGTATATGCCTGGAATGTACCTATCCTCCCAGCTAGAGGAGACACCAAGCTTCCAGAATCTCTTATTCCACTTTTGGATCTCTCCTATAAACTTAATATGATTCTAATGTTATTTTCATGAGTCTTGTTCTTCTTCTAGTTGGTAAAGCCATTGAAAGCAGGACTGTGTCATTTTTAAAAAAATCTGAAACTTTATATTCAAAGTACCTAGCATATATTAGAGACAATAAATGTAGGTTGAATTGAATTAAATTGTAGAACTTGGTGACTTCTGCTCAGCTTTTTTTTAATCTATTGGCTAAAATAAAATAATGCAGGGATTATTAAATATATGAAACTAAAAATCATTACTCAATCGATAAATGGTCAAAGGATATAAATGGGCAGTTTTCAAAGAAAGAAACCCAAGCTATCAATTATAACACGAAATAATTTTTTAATGCAGGAATTATCTTGTTTCCTGGTTTTATTTTACCCAAATTAATCTAAAATTCTAGATGTTTTGGATCCAGAGCTGGTCTTACAGAGGTCTTGTTTCACTTTTTGCCTAGAACATAATAGGCAATTAATAAATGCTTCTTGACTGATTGATTGACTGATTTCTTGGTCTCACCTTGGATAGTTTTACTTGTTATAAGAAGAGCCTGGTTGGAGTTGGCCTGTTCTTCAGGATCCCTGAACTTGGTCTTTCCTCCTAATCACAAAGTCTTGTGTTCCTTTGAGATGCTGCCTTAATCCAAAACACTCTAGCATGATTAAGAACGGAAAAGAATACATGAGTTTTATACTAACTCTATACATTTTTATTTTAAGTATTTTAAATTTGTATTTGAAAAGAGCTTAATACCACTAAAACAATACACAAATTCTAGTTCCAAGCTCTCCTTCAATTTAATTCAACAAGCATTTCTTAAGTATCTACTGTATTTACCAAGATGAGCTCCAATTAGATATATGTCTTAGGCAACTTTAGAAGCTGCACTAGGTGAAAAAATGATTTTTCTTACAATTTGATTATTATTCTTTTTTTTTTCTTGAGGACAGAGTAGAGGATTACCAAAGAATGGAGCATTATCGGCTAGCACTATTCTTGGCATTGCATAAACGTATTGTCCCCATAGTATGGACAAGGTCACCATCCAAATGACCTAGCCAGGATTAAATCGCACACATGACTTGGCAGCAAATAACTTTTTTCTCTTTCTTGTCTTCTATTTGGATTGGAAACGGTACTAATTCTTACTAAAAGATTCAAAATACAATGTCTTTGAGCCAGCAGCTTTCCCCTATGACTACATACTTTAGGTTTAACTAAAGTTCACAAAGTTCATATCACCAGACTCCACAGGGAACAAAAAGTTTAAAACACACACACACACACACACAGATATCTATGAATTTGTCTGATACACAAGATGAACTTTTGCAAAACAAGAAGGAATTTCAAAGGCCTCAGACAATAGCAGGAGGAAAACAAGGATCTCTCTTTAAGGTTGTCTTCGTTTACACAGATTAGCAACAAGGTATGCAGCTTCATTCAGACAACTTTACATCATATCAGATTTCTGACTGATTTTCCTAGACAACTGCATCAGTTGTCTTTCTGGCTTAGAGAGTACTTAAGGTCCAGGGGTGATAATGTCACCATATTTTGCCTAGTGAGACGATATCTAGGGTGCCACATTTTAGGAAAAAATGGATAAATTAGAAAATGTTCAGAGGAGTATAAGGAGGATGGTGAAAGATGTCAAGTTCATGCTATAGTAGGGTAAGCCAAATGAATTGAACTTGGCCCAGGGTGGAGGGGTAAAAAAGATGGAGGAGAAAAATGGATATGATAGCTATCTAAGAATTTGAAGGGTATTCACATGGAAAAGAGATTAGATTTGTTTGGCTTTACCTCAGGGGGCAGAAGAAATGTAATGGGACGGAAATTACAAAGGAGAATTGATATAAGGATAACCTTTAAACAACTAGAACTATCCAAAAGTAGACTAGTCCATCAGGAGGTAATAGGCTCCACTTAATTGGAGGTCTTCAAGAAAATACTGGATGACCACTTGTTAAATGTGCAGAGGTTTTGAATAGGGTGGACTACATAAATACTGAGATCCTTTCTAACTCTGAAAATACACAAATCATTTACATCTTATTATTATTATATGATTATGCTAAATACATACAAGTTGGATAGCCATTTACATGGACTCATCATAACACAGATTTTATTTAATGTGGGCAGTGTTTCAACTTCTACAATGCCCAGGTTTATTTTGACATAGTACTCAACCTTAGTAAACTATCGAATGAGGAGGCATAAAGATAATTTTAGGTGGTTATAGCCATTAGAGCAGCAGTTCTTAACCTGTGGGTCGCAACTCCTTTGGGGGTCAAATGACCCTTTCACAGGGGTCACTGGAGTCACCTAAGACCATTGGAAAACACATATTTCTGATGGTCTTAGGAACTGAGACACTGCTCCTCTATCCATTTCTAGGCAGGTCCGCCCACATGCAGATATGCCCACATATGAGTATTAAAGGGTCGTGGCATTAGAAAGGTTGAGAACCACTGCATTAGAGCAATAGGTAAAATTTTAAAACAGGTAAAATGTGGTGCCTTCATCCTCCTCTTCCACCTCTGGGTCCATCTTCCATCTTCTCCAACTCAAGTTACACAGTATTCTGATGCTGACAGATGACTGTCCAAAATGGACTCCCCAGTACTTCTACCATATTGTGCTGAATCTTAGATTTGCTTTCCCCAAAGTGCTCCTCAGCCTAAAATTTACATCTTCTTCCCCCTTCTCTCCTTAATCAAAACTGTCATTTCAGTAAGTTGTTAGCAAAGTTTTAGGAAATTTGATTAAAATAATACATAATCCCACTATTTGCTATTTAAAGACATTTAACCAGGGTCTACCAAGATACGAGTTTTTGAATACAGTGGAATGTTGTTTTGTAGTGTGTCTTCCATGGACCAGCAGCTCAAGGACCAGCTAAGTTTAGATAAACTTATAACAAGAATTTTGACCACCTAAAATGATGAATTTTTTCAGCCACAGAAACTCAAAAAGACTAAGGTATAGTGTGGTTATAAACTGGATGGAACACACATACCAATAATCAAGTAGTTCAAAATAATTTGTCAGTCTCTAACAGTTATAATCCTTTGTGTCTTTCCCCTTCCCTCAAAAATAATTTCTATTTTGAAATAATGTCTAATTGGTGGGACAGTAATACATGCCAGAATAATGAACCAAATTTAACAAGATGAAATTTAATAGGAAGGGTTAAAAAATCAAGAGGTACATCAGCTGAAAAGATGAGATACATAACAAAATGAAGCAAACACAGTAGCATATATACAATAAACCCCAATCACTAGGAGAAAGACTTACTGTTTGACAAAAACAGCAGAAATGAGGTTTAGATCAGCACCTCACATCATATACCAATATAAACTCTAAATCGATCTGTCATATCATAAATTAGGTGAACTAGGAAGAAAATACTTTTCAGATTTACAAATAAGGGAAGAGTTCATTCCTAAACAAGTACTAATGATAATAGCTACCATTTACATAGCACGTTAAGGTTTGCAAATTGTTTTACATGTTTTATCTCATTTGATCCTCACAATAACCCTGTAAGATAGTTGCTATTATTATCTTCATTTTACAGATGAGGAAACAAAGGCTGAGAAGTTGAGTTAGCCAGGGTCACATAGCAAAGTAAATGTCTGAGGTGGGATTTGAACTCAGGTCTTCCTGCCTCCAAGCCCTTCACTCTATCCACTGTGACACCTGTCATCATCAAGCAGGCAGAGTTAAGGGAGAGGAAATAACCATTTATTATGTGTATGGATATGTACTAAGCACTTTACAAATATCATCTCATTGGATATCTCAGGTGATTGAGATCATACAAGATAAAATGGACAATTGTGATTATAAAAATTATATAAAAATCTGGTTACCTAAAATTTTTAAGTTTTGTACAAATCTAACAAAATTTTGTACAAGACTTTGTACAAGTCTGATATAATAAAATTAGAAGAGAAATAGGTAAATGGGGAAAATATTCAGAGCATGTTTCTCTGATAAAGGTCTTATATACAAAATATACAAGGAACTGATAAAATGGGCAGTTTTCAAAGAAACAAATCCAAGCTATTAATGACAAACATGAAAAAATTCTCTAAATTACCAATAATTATAGAAATTCAAACCAAAGGAACTCAACGGTTCCATCTCACACCCATCAACTGACAAAGTGCCAAAACAGGAAAATGATAAATCTTGGAGGGACTCTGGAAAAACAGGCACAATAAATGAACTTTTGCTAGAATTCAGGAAAACAAAGTATGCCCCAAAAGTTACTGTGTACCATAACCTTTGACCTAGCTGCACCACTGTTATTTGACCTGCACTGTTGGGGGGAATGCCCTCCTCAGGGATATCACAAATCATCAAAGTATTTCAGTATGCGATCACTTATGGTAAATACAGTAAGTTAGGTTGTTATTGTTCAATCATTTTTCAGTTATGTCCAACTCTTTGTGACCCCATTTGGAGTTTTCTTGGCAAAGATACTGGAGTGCTTTGCCATTTCATCCTCCAGCAAATTTTATAGATGAGGAAACTGAGGCAAACAGGGTTGCAAAGATACTGGAGTGCTTTGCCATTTCATTCTCCAGCAAATTTTATAGATGAGGAAACTGAGGCAAACAGGGTTAACTGATTTGCCCAGGGTTACACAGCTAGTAAGTGTCTGAGGCCAGATTTGAACTCAGGAAGATGAGTCTTCCTGACTGCAGACCCAGCACTCTATCCATTGTACCACCTAGCTGCCCAAAATAAAGATAGAGAATGTTAAACATAACTGAATCTTTCTTTGATGAATGAATATCAGGGCTGCCATTCCTGACATATATGACATTATTCATACCTAAATTTTGTTCATTTCCTAGTATAGTGCTGAGGACAATAAATGTTTGTGAATGTATTAGTACTAGCACCAAAAGATATTTTGGAAACAAGGGAATCTTGAATAAATTCTTGATATCAGTTCATTTTTGATGTAATTTATTATGATCCTATAAGAGGAGTGAAAAAAACAATAATTGCTGATATCATTAATTAGCTTCAGATTAATTAATGTTTTTTATCAAATTAGGATGCGCAGAATTTGAGACACATTTTCAAGCCTGTATTGTTTTTGAATGTCTTTGACTGTATGAAGGATTGTCCTAATACAAAGCTTAGTTGTTCTCAGATTCATCTATCAGACCAGTGGACAAAATTAGCCCATGGTTTCCTTCATGTCCTTATATATGTTTACTTCCAGAGTATATATGTAAGTGGACAGAAGCTTCTGGACAATATCTTGAGAATTTCTGACACCTCTTCTTAAAGTTAAAAGACCTACTTAAAGAGTAGGAAAAATTTCCTAGTGGAAGAGAAGCATAATCTGAAACCAATTTCTATACTCTTTCTTATGTTCTTGTACAAAATTATTTAGAATACTTTGAATAAAATTAAGAGGCAACTTGTCATAGTGGCTAGAGATTTATCTCATCAAATCCTTCCTCTGACATGTGCTGCTCTGTATCTCTATCTCTGGCCAAGTAACTGATTTTTCAGTGCCCCAGGCAATTCCCCAGGCAGCCATACCAATGAAACTACCAAAAAATTATGTTTTAGAGCTAGAAAAAAATAATAAAATTCATCTGGAAAAACAAAAGGTCAAGAATATCAGGGGAATCATTGAAAAAAAAAAACTATGAAAGAAGGTAGCCTAGCCATACCACATCTCAACCTAATATTGTAAAGTGATAATTATCAAAACATTCTGATACTGGCTAAGAAGTAGAGAGTGGATCAGTGGAATACATTAGGTCCACAGTATATTGTAGTAAATGACTATAGTAATTTAGTGCCTGGAAAACCCAAAGATCCAAGCTTTGGGGACAAAAACTCATTATTGACAAAAAAAAAAATTGTTGAGAAAACTGGAAAACAGTATGGCAAAATTTAGGTAAAGACCAATATCTCACACTGTATATCAAGATAAGGTCAAAATGGATACATGATTTAAATGACATAAAGGGTGATACCAAAAGCAAATAAGGAGAGCATGGAATAGTTTACCTGTCAAATTTATGGATAAGGGAAGAATTTATGACCAAATGATAGATAGAAAACATTGTAAGATATAAAATGGATAATTATAAATTATATATAACATAAATTATAAATATAAAATTAAAAAGTTTTTGCACAAACAAAAACAATGTGACCAAAATTAGAAGGAAAGCAGAAAACGGGGGAAAATTTCATAGCAAGAATCTCTGATAAAGGCCTCATTGCTCAAAATATTTCTCAAAAATGACTCAAAGAACTGAATCAACTTTACAAAAATACAAGTCATTCTCCAATTGATAAATGTCAAAGGAGATAAACAGGCAGTTTTCAAACAAAGAAATCAAAGCTATCTATAGTTATATAAAAAAATGTTCAAAATCACTATTGATTAGAGCAGTGGTTCTCAACCTGTGGGTCGTGACCCCTTTGGGGGTCGAATGACCCTTTCACAGGGGTCGCCTAAGACCATCAGAAAACACATATTTCCAATGGTCTTAGGAACTGAGACACCACTCCTCTATCCGTCTTCAGGCGGGTCTGCCCACATGCAGATATGCCTATATACGAGTATTAAAAGGGTTGCAGCATTAGGAAGGTTGAGAACCACTGGATTAGAGAAATGTAAATTAAAACAACTATGAGATACCACTTTACACTTATTGGAACATGACAGAAAAAGAGAATGACAAATGTTAGAGGGCAATGTGGAAAAACTGGGACACTAATGCGCTGTTGGTAGAGTTGTGAACTGATTCAACCATTCTAGAGAGCAACTGGAACTATACCCAAAGGGTTATAAAATTGTCCATACCCTTTGACCCAGCAATACCACTAATAGGTCTGTATCCCAAAGAGATTTTTTTAAAAAGGGGGCAAGGAGAGAGGACCTATTTGTACACAAATATTTACAGCAGTTCTTTTTGTGGTAGCCAAGAACTGGAAATTGAAGGAATGCCCATCAACTGGGGAATGGCTCAACAAATTTAGGCATATGATTGAAATGGAATATTATTGTGCTATAAGAAATGATGAGCAGGGTGATTTCAGAAAAAAAATGGACTTATATAAATTGATATGAAGCAAAGTGAGCAGAACAAGAATTGTATACAGTAACAGCAATATTGTACGATGAAGAACTATGAGTGACTTAGCTGTTCTCAGCAATATAATGATCCAAGGCAATCCCCAAGGACTCACGATGAAAAATCCTACCTCTAGAGAAAGAACTTGATGTGGTCTGAATACAGACCAAAGCATACTATTTTTTTCTCTCTTCCCTTTCTTTCTTTCTTTCTTTCTTCCTTCCTTCCTTCCTCCCCCCATTTCTCTCTCTCTTTCCTTTTTTTCTTGTACAAAATGACTAATATGGAAGGAAATGTTTCACATGACTGACTACACATGTATAACTTATATCAGATTACTTACCATCTCAGGTAAGGGGGCAGAAGAGGGAGAGGAGATAAAATTTGGAACTCAACCTCCCCCCCAAAAAACCAAAACACAATAGAATATTGTTTTTACATGTAATTGGGTGGGGTAGGAAGTCCAGTCTAATAAGAGATCCCCAATCTAGGGAGAGTAAGAAGCAGCACAAAGATGGCACAGGCAGGATCAACATGGAGAATGGTTCAGTTTGGCTAGAATGTAGTAGATGTAAAGAGGAACAGAATGGGATAAAGATGCACAGAGCTAACAATATGACCCGGTTCTGTTAGGCAGTACGGTTACTGATTAAAGCAGGACTTGCAAGGAAGTGCTTTATGTATAACTTTAACTGGCCACACAGAAGGCCCAAATTTGTACACAGCGAGAAACCAGCTCTTTGAATAATATCCTGCAACCTTGGAAGAATAAAGAGGTGAACCCAACACAACAGTGGCCTTTAAGGTAAATATCACATTTGTGTACTGTTTGATCCCTTGCACAGCACCAGCAGAGTTTAGGACTGGTATTGCATTAGGAAGCCCAAAGCTAGTTTTCCCTTGTACCCAGGAGGCAAGGTAGTAGAGTGGAAAGAACACTGGATTTGAAGAAGGAAGACCTAGATCTGAAACCTGGCTCTGCCAAGGCACTGGGGCTCTCTCTGAGCTGCATTGCCTTATCTGTTTAAAAAAAAAAAAGGAAAGAAAGGGAGAAGACTCCTATTACCTTCCCCTCAGAATTGTTCAAGAAAGACTATAAATCTTGAAGCACTGCATAAATGACAGGCACTGTGGTACGAATGGCTGAATGAAAAAGCATTTATTAAGCTTTTACCATTGATCTCAGTACACCACATGCTGAGAATACAAGTGGAAAAAAAGGGTAGTCCCTGCTGTCTAGGAATCCATACTCTATTTGGGGAAGACAACGCAACAAGGGAACTCAGCTAAAGGCTGGATAAAAAGGTCCAGGAGTCCTTAGGATGCCTCTGAGTGTTTGTCCTGCCACCAACAGGCAGGGGAGTGGGGCCAAAGGTCAGAGTGGAGAGTGGACCTGAGATCTTTCTAGCAGTAGGTGGTAGGAGAGGAGGAAGAAGGGACTAGCCAGGAGAGACCTGGCAGGAAAAGTTGGGTATGGGCAGTTCCACCTGGTACTAGGTCTGGCTAAGGGGTCCTCCTGTACAGTGAAAGGTACACTGGAGTTAGGTTGTAACTTCCACATCTGACACCTCTAGCTGTGTAGCTTTGGACAACTCACATAGCCTCCCTGTGTCTGTTTCATCTTTGAGGTCCCTTCCAGCTCTGGATCCATGACCCTCATATATTACTATTATTTAGTACATAAAAGACTGATTAGAAACTTGTTTCTTCAGTCACACCCACAGAAACACTGTTAGTAGCCATCATTAAATGGTAAAGACAATAATGTCTACACTCATATCACAATAATGATATGCTTGCTATGGAAAGCAGCTATAAATGTGAGATAGTGACTGTTTACAAGCAACTTACATCATACGATCAAGTGAACAAGCTTATTTATAATTTCACTTTTCAGGGAAAGTAACTCAGAAAACAGAAAATAGTTAGGAAACTACTCCAAACAAGGTCTGTTTAAAAGAGTACTGAACTGGGATTAATACCAGTTGTTACAATAAATGCTACTTATCATGCCTAGTGACCCCAGCCTATTAAGATGGCACCAACATAGAAGGAACAATGGATTTGGAGTTAGAGGTTCTGGGTTCAAATATGAGCTCTGACAGTTATAACCTATGTGACCTTGGGCAAGTCACAGATCCTCTTTTGCCTCAGTTTCCCTCATCTGTAAAATGAAGGGGTCGGACTAGATAGCCTTTGAAGTTCCTTGCAGCACTAAATCTCTAATCTTAGGAAGATCACTATACCAAAACTAAGCAAATGCTAATTTCCATCAACAAAGAAATTCTGCAGTTAACACAGAAATAATGACCTGGTTCCAAAGTTTATTTCTTATGAAAAAAATGATAAACCTTTTTGCCATTACTTGTAGCAGTCATTAGCACCTTCACTGCCTTAGTAGTAGCTCAGACTCTGACTGCTTTTTGAAATGGATTAGTTGGTAATGAGCCAATTTCCCATCTTATCCTACCTCTAGAAAAGATAATTTTCATTACTATAGGCAAGACATCACGTAACAAAGTGTTCATAGGATATATTTATCACTTACCTTTCCTTTCTTGTAGGATGGTTTTCTTTTCACATTTCAGATGGGGAAATTAAAGCACAGGAAAATTATCTAGTTTAAGATTAAAGTCTAGGCCTTAGAACTTCTCATTTTCGTACTCCATGGCTGGCTCATAACTAGAAAATGTGGTAAGTGTATCCTAGTTGTATAGAAAGTTGTAGACAGAAAAGTGTGCTGTCTCTTCAACTACTGTCCATGCTGAAAAAGGGAAATGGTATAGGTGGGTGATGGAGAAATAACCATCAGGTAGAATCATATATGTTAAATGTAAGTGGCAGAATTGGAGAACAAATCCAACACGTATACTCATTCTACTTCTGAAGAAATGAAGGCATCCTTAAAGGAGAGGAAAGCTACGCTAGGGGAAAGGGAGAGTAAGGTATTACCCATACTATAGTCTTTCTTCTCATGTATTACAAATGGATGTAGCACTATGGTTCAGACTAAGCTCTTGGCTAATGCTTTTAAAACACAGAAGAATCCCCAATCCATAAACTTCTTGGTCTTAAGGTTTGCAGACCTAAAATGCCCTATAATACTAGGGCATTTTACTAAGAAAGTGACCATTATACTTCTATTAAACTAAAAGTTACACTTTAATGAACATTTAAAATTTTCAAATGGTTGGCTAAGGAAAGATTATGTGAACAAACACTCCAGAGTAAACATAATTCTCACTGACCAGAGAATAGACCCACAATCACCACTAAACCATCAAGCCTTTTCTACCTTGACAATATTCCCCACGACAGACTAATGGGTTCGGTTTTTGCAACAATCACAGTGTAGTAACTTCAGTATTATAATCCAAATTGACTTTTGGAGAAAAAAGTGCAAATCCTAATTAAGTTTTACAATAAGCCTGGGAAGTAAAACTTTTGTCAGTTATTACATACTCATTCATTTTATGACAAATAACATGCCTTAACAAATTTCACCAAGAATATACAGACCCACTCTGATGTCTCATGGTGTAAGTGTCCCTAGGCTTTTCAAAGATATGCCAATGGAACGGAAGCTTTTCTAAGCCCTACCAAACTATTAATTAGTGCGGCCCCTTTAACGAACTTAAATGTTTATCTCCAGAAGAACATCATGACTAAGTTTGAAGAGGTTCATTACCAGGCTGGCTGCAGAGCATGAGAAATGTCAGGAATAGCAACTCCTAAAGACTGTCTTATAAACTGGGGAGTGGAGGGAGGTGGGATGTTAGGGTTGGGTGGGAAGGCCAGTTTAGTTAGTCAGAGATCTGTATCGGTGGAGGGAATATCCACACTGATGAAACCACAGATCCTTGGAAGTATATGCAATATATTTATTTATTAAAGGCACATTTACACCATGAAAGGTCAGGTCGTGCATAAAGACTGATACAATTAGAGCTACTTGATTTCTTCAGGTATCATTTCAACATACCAGACATGGTTGATGAGACAAACCACCCAAATATTGAGTAGGGTTGTTGTACAAGATGGTCATAGAATTAAAAAAAAAAAAATCAAGTCACCTAGCTCCAAGTATTTTATTAGACTTTGTACTCTTTGATTTCTTTCTAAATTTACCCTATCTTCCCCCAACATTTCTGTGAGAAATTTTCTTCTTAACCACCATTAACTGGACTTCAAAGTGTCCATCTTCATTTTATTGGTAAAATAACCTGAATCATCTCATTAAGTTGTGAGCCCTTGTCTTCAAAGAAAGCTTGCCAAAAATGAAAACACATCAGCATTGATTACAGAAAGCTTACATTTTAAAAGCAACTCAAATTTAGGAATCCATAATATTCTTTTTTTGAGGGGGAAGGTTTGAAAGTGTTCAGGTTTTATCCGAGTTCTAGCACCATTTTTTGGGAAGGCCACTTTATTTGTCTAGTTTTTGCTATGCGGCAATTCATGACGTTATTTGTACATTTTTTTTTTTGCTGTTATCTGTAGATTTCAATGAAACTACTCCAGTTATTATCAGCTCTGTACACTAGAATTCTGGCTAGAGTCCCACTGCTATGCCTGTATGAGCTACCGTCTTTTCTTTGAAGGAGGACAGCTTCACAGCTTATTTTCTGAAAAGGTCTGTGGTGCTTGTAGTGCCTGTCGGCAGGTCGTTTTCCAAAGACTTGCTGATCCTTCATTCAGGAAGATACATATTTCAAGATTCAATTCTCTTGTGCTATTGGCAGAAATCCCTCCAAAATGATCAGGAAATTCTAATACAAGAATATCTGTTTTCAGTACACATGAAACACTTTTTTTTAAAAAAAAGGTGATGCCCTTATCCTTGAACTCTAAAATTTAATCAAAGAACAAATGGCTCACATAAAATTTAAAACTTCTATAAAACTAAAGTACAATTTATTGGAGGGAACTAAATTTTAAGCAAAACCCTCCCAACTCCCTCCAAAACAAAACTAAAAAGGGTATCTGCTTATACAAGAGCAATAAAAAAAATTAAATATTTATTTGAATAACAAGTTTTAAGTTCAAGCTGCAATGTTGGCAATGTAGATTTTTATCACAGATCACAAAAAGCGTGCACAAAAAGTATTGGAGAAAAGGACAAAATAATGCTAGGAATTATGCTAAACAGCTGCTGATTTTTAAGAAAACGAAGATCTGTAACCACTATACAAAATATAAAATGTATTAAACACTACCATCCACAGAACAGTCTTTTTATTATTGATTATATTTAAAAATTATTTGTGTAGTTAATTATATACTGAATTGTAAATGAATATTATACATTAATCCCCTTTTGGTCGGCAATTTCTTGCTGCACTATAGCACATCCAATCATATTGCAAAAAGTTAGCAATTCCCCCCCTTTTAATAAAGAAAACAATTATTGATATTACAGTAAATATTATAAGGTCTACAAATATGAAATGAAAATTTCTCCTTCAACTTCAAAGTGCTTTCCATGCAGAGTTAAGCACTTGCCTTATTTAACTGAATGCACTACTAAATCCAGGGTTGGAGAGATGCTCTTGGATCATAAGACTAGACTTTACAAATAAAAGACTGAAAGTAATCATGCAACCCTCTTACTACTACTGGGTATACCCACTGTGTCAACCTACCCATTCTGCCTTTCCAGAATACCATTCAAGACATCAAAAAATTATTAGACTTATAATGATAAATATACATGTAATGAAGACACAAACTGCTAAAGGACACTACTACTGGTAATGTCTGTGCTACGTGAAAGCACCTTTAAAAAGAGCCTATGCGGCAAGAGATAAGTGTCTAAAGATTCAAAATGAATCAACAGTATTGGATAACAATATAATTCTCAACTCAGAAGCTGCCTCAAGATTAGGTGCATCTTCAGTTAATGTAACAGGAAAAAAAGGCAATGGATTTTATTTTATTAATTGCATCCACTCACAAATTGACCTATGGTCACCAGATGCGTAGACACAATGAGATTTTTTTTTTTACAGTCTTTAATTGTAATGATGATAAAGGAATAGATCTATTTAAAAACAAAACCAAATAGCTATTTTTGTCTAGATTAAGAGGTGGCACCAGGCGTGGGATTCACATTTTGGGTGGCCACTTGTGGTGCTACTTCGATGATCCGGGGTTTGTCTATAATTCTGGCTGTACGGTTGCCTTTCTCTACAATCCCAATAATCCATGCTTGATGACCTTCCCCATATTTTGGGGACTTAATCTCTGCGCAGAATCGAGCTGCTTGTTCACGTGGTAAACAGATCAGAAGGCCTCCTGACAAAGAAAAAAAGGATCATTTATTAGTTTTTTACTATTTCTGAGTAACAAAGTATTTCTGGGCTTTCTACCCTCTTCAGAGAAATACAGTGAATAGAAACCAACTTTTCTGTTCCTATGAAGCACGTTTCTTTTATTTTCCTTAAGCTGAGGCCTACAGCCTGTTCTGCATTTCCTTCTGCAACAAATTTTTATTTTACTTAACTATTTTCTGATGAAATTATGGAATTTGGAGTCTTTCTCTTTAATTTTGAAAGCTTTTCATAAAACTGTGCAGGTAAGTGTGGTGTGTTTAGGCACTGAGTTATGGAATTTGGACTAGTATCTATTTTTTCTGGTTTACAATTGAAATAAAAATGAAACAAAAAAAACCAAAGGTAATTCTTTTAATTCTAAATAATCTTCTTCTCTTGAATCTCTAGTTCCCCTGTCTTTACTAAACATCAATGGAGGATCATTCCTACCATCCAAATCCTTGGCTCATACTCATATATTGCTAAATGGAACTGGAGAAAATAATGAAATCAGACTGAGTCAGCTGAAAATGTACACTAAGTCATTTTACTGGAGGAAAGCAATCCTACTAGACCCACAACTGACTTCCTACCCCATCTCACTCATGATATCCGTGTCTTTTCTTCTCCCTTCAAACTCTGCATGGCACCACTCCCCTTCTCCCTCCTGACAACTGAAAACCTCACCTCATATTTAATTGAAAAATATGAGGCCATTCGCCAAGAGCTCTCTTTTCCCATATGACATAATCTCCACTATTTCCTCCTTCACTTTAGTATTCAATGATGAGCTAGCAAGGCCAGTCTTTCTGCATTTACCTTGGATCCTACCTCATCACTTCTCATCTTTTCTCACAGATGCCACCACTCCATGTTCCATTTATTGTCTCCCTGTCTTTCAATATAACCCCATGCCTAGAACGCATTCCCTCCTCACCTCTGCCTCGATGACACTTCCTTTAGCACATAGTTCAAAACCTATCACCTGTGGGAAGCCTTTTCCATTCCCCTAGGTGCTCATGCTTTCCTATCTAAGGCTCCTCTTTATCTACTCTGCATGCATCTTGTATGCACTTGTTGTTTACCTCATCAGAAGGCATGCATCTTGTATGTCCTTGTGTTTACCTCGTCAGAAGGCATGCTTCTTGAGGGCAGGAGCCGTTTTTGTTTTTTCTCTGTATCCCTAGAACTTAGTGCAGTGCCTGGCCACACAGTAGGTACTCAATAAATGTTTGTTGATTGATTTCATCTCAGTTTGATTTTCTACAAAAGTATCTTACCTTAAAATATATCTGAGAATATATTTGCTAAAAACCAGAGTAGATTAAAGACTAATGTGAGGGTCAAAAGACTTGGATCCAGCCCTGTTCTAACGCTCTGTACCCATGTGCCCGACCGTAGGTGTTTACCTCACCTCTATAGGCTTCAGTTTTCTTACTTGTAAAACGAGGGAGTTGAACTACATGATCTCTAAGTTCTCTTTCAATTCTCACATCCAATGTGTCTATGAGCCAAACTAATAACAATCATAGGATACATCTAGGGGGTTCTTCTCCCTGCCTGCTAGGATCTCGCCAAAGAAACTGCTTTGGAATCAGTGGCAGTACATGAAACTTGTCTGCCTATCTTTGCTATTCATATAAACGTCATCCCAAATTTGTTCGCCCACTGTTTTAACTGGATATTCACTTCATTGCCCTCCCAAGCTCCAAAAAGAGTAAAACAAATACAAACCAATCTTTTTTAAAAATTACATTTCCACAGAAAAAGTGCTGAAAATAATTTTATTAATTCTGAATGGGGAAAACAAAGTTTAGTTTGCTGGTAGTTTTCTAAGACAAGAACTGTTTAAGCACTCAAAGTTTTAGTAATACCAGGAAGACTACTAGAAAAGCTGACATCTAACATCGCCTGTCAGAATTTCTTAAACAACACACCATCCCAATACCTTGTATCTGTCTTTACATGGGCTTGGAAAAAAGAACAAAAGTCATGGTCACAGAAAAGAAAACAGAGAGTGAAGAAACAGAGGGAGGAACAAGAAGACTTAAAAGATGAAAAAGAATAATCAGCAAATGGGGAAAATAAACAGATGGAGATAACAATAAATGATAATAATAATAAATAAATAATAACGCTAGATCAGTTCTCCAGAAAGAACCCATTTTACGGTCTGGTGCTTACAGTCTACTTCTAGTCCAGTACTTCATAGCAGGTGGTCACGTCTATAAGGTGTGTTGTGAGATTCTGATTCTAATTCTAAGGATAACTCAGTCATCACAAACCACCTTCTACTTCATGAGAGAAGCTGAAGTACCTTAACTACCTCGCAAAGCCACAGGAGAGGTACATTTGACCCTCAAACTATAGTTTCTTTATAAAGAAGCTCAAGGACATCTACACTGATCTTTCATTAAAAAAAAGTGACCTCAAAATCATGTCTTTTGCTTCTATGTTGCTTCCCTGAAGTTTCCACAGAATTTCCTGGTACACAAAGCAATCCACCTTAAAAAAAAAAGACAAATATAATCCTACTGACCGACCATCAGAATGAGCATGAGTTTTGAGATTTGCCAGCATTAGTGATAAATTTGGATGGAGCCACCCACACTCTTGACTAGTTTTCCCCACCTCAGAAATCCATATGAGGAGTATGTGTAAGACCAGAGCTATAAGGGTCCAGCTTAGTCAGAGCACAGAGTAAGGCTAAAGATGTTGTTCCACCCAGAAACTGAACCAATGTCTTCGATCTCATTACTGAGAGGCAAAATGTGCCAAGTGGTCTCACCTGATGTCTCTGGGCAGGTTCCATGCATAAGGCCAAACATGTTTCCACAGGCCTTACTAACAGCAGCCATCTTGGCCAACACTGGAAGGTTGTGGATGACAAAGGACACTTCATTCCTCTGTTGCTTAGCAAGGTTCTGTGCGTGGCCCAAGATCCCAAACCCTGTGATGTCCGTGGCTGCATGTGCATTAAAAGTGTGCATAAGTCCAGCAGCTAAAAGAGGAAAAAACAAAAAGATGCCACTAATTACATGTATTTGGTTATCTGATAACAAGACCAAATTCAATTCAAGATTATACATAGGCTGCTGAGCTCATTTGACAGGTAGTTGGCAAAAATTCACGTGCTTTCCTCTATTTTCCCTCTTCCAAAACTAAATAAACAAAAACTTGGGCCTAGTTTTCTATCTTGTATGTTAAACTTATGAACCACAACTTTAATCACTAGTAATTAACAGACAGATTTAAAATTTGTAAAGGGATTTATGAAAGATTAAACTTGTGGAGATGATGGAACAAAAGACTACCTAGAACATCTTTAAATGTAAGATAACACAAAATTAAGCTGTTTTTGTAGTGATGTCTCCTAAAATGCAGACTGGAAGAAAGATTTGGCATCTGAGTACATGAGTTTCAATCCCTCAACTGCCACTTACTAGCTATGTGATCTTGGGAAAATCATTTCCCCTTTCTGGGGCTAACCGTCCTCATTTGCAAATGAAGAGTTTGGACTAAATTATTTCTAAAATCCTTCCAACTCTAAATCCTCAGATGACCTTTTAATCTGAATGAGGAAAATGTAACAGTTTACTATTATGATTAAACAGTTGAGGCACAGTCCATTCAGGGTACTCTGCCAGCAGTAGAACAGGTAGAATTACAAATAAGGGACGACTATGACTTTGTAAAACCTTGACTTGGATTTTCTTTTCTTTCTTTTTTTGCTTTTTGGAGGGGAGAAGGTAGGGCAATTGGGGTTAAGTGACTTGCCTAAGGTCACATGGCTAGTTTTTGTGTTACGTGTCTGAGGCTGGATTTGAACTCAGGTCCTCCTGACTCCAGGGCCGGTGCTCTACTCCCTGCATCACCTTGCTGCCCCATTGAGTTCGGTTTTCTAAGTTTTTCACAATTATCTCTTACACTTACTGAATAAGAGATCATAAAGGGAGCTACACCTTTGAAAACAAGTTTTATTGTTTCTTCTTATAATTTCACTATCACTCCCCCATCCTCAAATACCCTTGTGATAAAAGAGTAACAAAAGCACAACAAAAGAGTACATTGACCATGCTTGACAATATAAGCCCCTTTCAGTGTCTAGAATATTCCCCACCTCTTTTGGTAGTGTTTTGTCATTTCTCTAAAAGCAGTTCTATCTCAAAAATCTGTGTTTCCACATGTGTGAGGACTAACTCCACAAAAGTAGGTTGAGGATATTACTATTCAGTTGTGGAATGGGAGGTCATAAGATGCACAGTCAAAAATGTCACCTTTTGGCCACCTCTCTGATGATGTTACTCTTTCAGCGTAACTGTACTGGTTCTTAGGCAACAGAGAGAGAGCCCAATTTTGGGTCTGCACCTCAAATCTTTCCAGTTTGACAGGCTTTGTCAGAAATAAAAAAAAAACTGCTGGGTAGATTAGCCAGAGGCTCTGCTTCATTTACACAACACTTGAGGGTCATCTCCTTTCTACAACGAGGCATTAAAAGTAGGATACTAGTAGACAGAAATACCCATCATCCACAAACCAAGTCAGTAATAGGAATGTCTATACTGAGGTCCTGACTGTATTCTTTTCCCAATACAAGGCTTCTTAAGTGTCTAAATCTCAGCAGATAATGCACATGAAAAATAAGAAAGATATCATTTGACACTCAAAAAACATTTTTAAAAAAATTGTTACCTAGTAATTAAGATTTATCTGCCTTAAGAGAAAACTATTAGAAGTTCAAAAAAACTAAACTGTGAGTTCCTAGGGGAGAAGAAGATGTTGGGAAGAGGCATCAATCAGGAATCTGAAGTCTGAGGAAGGAAATGGAATCTTATGGAAAGAATCAGATAATTTAAAAAAATTAATAGCTAAGAGTTATATAGCACTTTAAAGTTTGCAAAGAAGTTTTACATATATTATCTCATCTGAACTTCGTAACAATTCTGTGAAATGGATGGCCTTATCCCTGTTTTATAAATGGGGAAAGTAAGTCTGAGAGTGGTTAAATTACTTCCCCAGGGTCACATTTCTAAGTATTCTATCAAGTATGCCCAAAAGTTGCCTTTTAATTAAAAATAAAAGATAAACTTATTTAAAAAAGCAATTTATTAGAGAAAAAACAGGAAAAGGAAATGCAATAGAGAAAGTTGATAAGGGATTTCTATTCCCAGACCTTTTTCATAGTTCTTATAACTTTTTTGAAACTCAGAAGTAAAAGAGTAGAGCTGGGAAGGACTCTGGAAATAATCCCTAGAGAGGCATTATAACAATAGATATTCCTGGACATCTTGAGCCGGGTGGCTGATATAAGGCTCAATCCTCCCTCCATTACTTAATAGCTGTATGACCATGGACAAGACACTGGCAATCTCTGAGCCTCAATGTCCTCATCTGAAAAAGATAGGAATAATACCACCAGAGGCAACTATCTCACAGGATTACTATGAGATATTATTGACAATGAGGTAATGTATGTAAAGCGCTTCACAAACTTCAAAACATTATGTAAAATGTCAGTTATTATTCTCATTTTATAAGCAAGGATTTATATATGATATATATACATATACATATATGTACATATATATAATATATATATATGTATATGAAAGTTAATATCATTTAGAAAGTAATCTGTGGGGAGGCAGAGTCAAGATGGCAGAATAGTAGAAAGCAATACAGTGAGCTTCCCTCCTCAACCCAACCCCTTCGAGAAGATTCAGAAAATGCACTGGACTGAATATTGATGGTGAAATCCAAGAAAAACGGCACAGTGAGCTATTTCCAGCCCAGGTCAGGACAGGAAGCAGATGGAGAGGTCTATGGACACCAGAGACTAGGTCTGGCCAGGAATGGCCAGGAAAAGCACTCCAGCATTGACGGAGCAGCTGTATAACAGGACAAGAGGAGGTCCCAGACCCATACTGGGCACCTTGACAAGAACAAGTGCCAACTGGCAGCTCTATCACCCATTTTTTAGGTCCAGGTCAGAGATCTAAAGTGGACTAAAGGGGACACCTGCACCTAAGGGTGGTGTTCTGTGGTAAAATTGGTTGCAGGTGCTAGGCTATGTATGGAGCAAGTTCAGAAGCAAGCAGTAGCACTGTGGCACAGATCTCAGGAGCAAAGCAGGGTCCCAGTGCCAGTTTCCAGCCTAGTCTGAAGTCTGAAGAGGAATAACCAGGGCAGGAATCCCAGACCAAAGAGGAGGCAGCAGTTCTGTCACTGTGAACCATCAGAGCTTTCCAGCTGGCTAAGACTCCAGCAGGAGAATAGCTATTTGGGTCAGTTGGGTCAGACCCACACCCAGGTCAAGAATTTGCAAGTTTAGACCAAGGGCTAGAAAACAGACTTTGTCCTGGTTCAGATCACTTTGAAAACACTGAAAAGTCATTTTTATTTGTGTTTACCTTTTCAAACAGCAAATCAATTTACCCTCTGATCAGTTGGGGACCAGCTTGCAGATCCCTATGCTGAGCTGTCCCTGAGATCCTGGAATAACACAACACTCAACACTCACAAAAAGCAGCAACAGGATAAGCCCAAACCTTCCTCCAATAAGTGTACAGAGCCCAGCCTTGACATAAAATCTGAAGTCTGAAAATAGGTGGGAAGAATAAGCAAATAAAAAAAGAATCCCACTATAGGAAGGGACACTCAAGACATAAACCAAGAAGAAAAGAAGGACTCCAAAATATCTACAAGCAAAGTCTCAAAAAACAAACAAACCCAAGCCTGGGCACAAATTCAATTAGAATTTCTAGAATAAATAAAGTTTTTTGGTTTTTTTAAGAATTAAGATATTCTTTTCTAAATAAATGAAATGAAATTGCTGGAAGAAAAAAATTGGAAAATAAATAAAAGCTATGGAATAAAGACTTGGAACAGAAATTAACAGCTTGTCACAAAAGGTACAAAACTTTAACCAAGCATCAAACTCCCTGAAAATCAGAACGGACCAAAGAGAAAAAAAATCACAAGAACAAGAAATATTAAAACGAAGTCAAAAGATTGGGGAAAATAGAAGAAAACATAAGATATCTTGTAGCAAAAACTGCCCTAAAAAATAGATTGAGAAGAAAAAATTTAAGAATCAATGCTTTAGGGGCGGCTGGGTGGTGCTGTGAATAGAGCACCAGTCCTGGAGTCAGGAGGACCTGAGTTCAAATCTGGCCTCAGACACTTAACACAAAACTAGTCATGAGACCTCGGGCAAGTCACTTAACCCCAAATGCCCTGCCTTCCCCCTCCAAAAAACAAACAAACCCCCCAAAACCTTAAGAATCAATGCATTACCTAAATACCATAATCAAAAAAAGAGCTTATACATCATATTTCAAGAAATCTTAAGAGACAACTGCCCAGATCTCACAGAACCAGAGAACAAAGCAGAAATAAAAGGAATCCACTGATCATTTCCTGAAAGAAACCCAAAAGGAAAATTCCCAGGAACATCATAGCCAAAATCCAGTGCTTCTAGGGCAATGAAAAAATACAGTCAAACAGCCTAAAATAAAGAATTCAAGTACCAAAGGATCCATGGTCACAATCACACACAATTTAGCAGCCACCACTCTTGGAGCCTGGAATACAATATTCTACAAGGTAAAGCTAACAGAGGTTTATGATCATAAATAACTTACCTAGAAAAACTAAGTATAATCCTATGGGGTTAAAAATGAAATAAGAGGATGTCTATGCATTCCTGTTGAAAAGAACAGAGCTATGCAGAAACTCTGAAGTTCAAACAGAGGAGTTAAAAGCATAAAAAGATAAACACAAATGAAATAGCTATAAGAGACCAAACAAAGAAACTGCTTACATTCAAATATGGGGAGATGATACATGTGTCTCCTCTGAACTCTATTCTCATCAGGAGTCATAGGAGTCTAATTAGACAAGGCCCAGGAGTGGCTCTGTTATGTCTAGATAATTATAAAAGAAAAATGGAAGGAGAAGGGAAGAGGAAGACAATGGGGTGGGGGAAGGAAAGGAAGGTTAGGGAAAATTCTTTCACATAACTGGGGTGCAAAAGCAGACATCAATACAAACATGGAAGAGGAAATTTAAGAGGAGCAGCTGACACTTGAATCTCACTCTTATCTGAACTACTCAAAGGAGAGAAGAATATACATATGCATATACACGTTTGGGTATGGAAATACATTTTGCTCACTAGGGAAATTGGAGGGAAAAGAGAACGGAGGAGGGGAATTGGAGGGAGAAGAGATTGAGGAGGAATTAGTTCAAGCAAAACAAACTCTAACTGAAGATGTACAAAACTATTTACAGCTCTTTTTTTCACATGTCAAAGAATGGAAATCTGAATGAGTGCCCATAAATTGGGGAATACTGGTGAACAAGTTTTGGTTTATAGATATGATAGAATACTATTGTTCTATAAGAAATTATGAACAGAAGGACCCATATGTACAAAAATATTTACAGCAGTTCTTTTTGGGGTGGCAAAAAACTGGAAATCAAGGGGATGCCCCTCAATTGGGGAATGGCTAAACAAGTTGTGGTATATGAATGTAATGGAATACTATTGTGCTATATGAGAAGCAGACGAACTTCATCGCAACCCGGAAAGACTTATGTGACCTGATGCTGATTGAGGGAAGCAGAACCAGGAGATCACTGTATATAATTACAGACACACTGTATCTGTGATGACTGATAGACGTGGCCCTTCTCAGCAATGCAAGGTTCTAAGACAACTCCAAAAGAATCATGATGGAAAAGGCTATCCACATCCAGAGAAAGAATTACAGAGTCTGAAAGCAAACTGAAGCAAACTATTTGCTCTTTTTGTTTTGTTTCTTCTTTCTCATGGTTCATTCTGTTGGTTATAATTCTTCTTTACAACTTGACTACTGTGAAAGTGTTTAATGTGAAGGTATAATGTAGAACCTATATCAGATTACATGTCATCGGGGGGAGAGGGGAAGAGAGAGGAGGGGAAGGAAATTTGGAACTGAAAAACTTGTAAAACTGAATGTTGTAAACTAAATAAATTTAAAAGAAAAAAAAATAATGATGAATGGAACACCTTCAGAGGAACCTGAGAAGACTTAAATAAACTAAAGCAGAGTGAAATGAACAGAACCAGTAGAACAATTTATACAATGACAATAATGTGGAGAAGGAGCCGGGGGAGGAGGGGAGGGGGAAGTTGAGAAAAAGATAGTGAAACTGAGTGACAGTTGCCTTAACAAAAATTCTTATAACTTCATCTATTTACTTCACATATCTGAGAGGATCTAAAATTGGGGCCCTTTGTGTGACCCCAATCCTTAGCTACAATACATGATCAAATCAATTCTATGTGAATAAAGAAAATGTTTTGGGGTAAAGTTCTTTTAGTTCGTTTTTAGTTTTGCTAAATATTAAAAACAAAAACAAAACAAAAACTTTATTAGGAAATATTGGTTTGCTATTCTAAAAAGTTGTAAGACTTCAAAAAATAATGAGTAGTACTTCATTCTCGATTCTAGAATTGAAATATGGCATTCCCTAAGTATAAATGAAAGGTAAACCAATCACTCAACAAATATTATTAAGCATTTACCACGTGGTAGACTTTGTTAAGTATTGGGAATATGGAGGAAAGGCAAAAACAAATGCAGCCTCTGCTCCTAAGAAACTCAAATTTTAATAGAGGAGACAACATGTACATAAAAAGGCATATCCAAGATACAGAGTAGGTGGAAGGTTACATTAGGGGGAACTGGCCATCAGGAGATAATGAATTCCTGACTTAAAAATCAAGTTATTATCTTTGTCATGCATTGCTACCCCTCTGTAGGAGAAAGTTTTACTACTCTGTAATTTTTCTATTTCATTCATAGTGAGTTTTTTTTAATAGCTCTTATCTTGGTGGAGGTTATAATAACTTTATACACAAAACAGTAAAATGGCTCTAATTATAACAAGATCACTAAAACAAAACAAAAAACAATAACAAACCTCATATTCCAGTAAAGGTAATGGGAGAAAAATGGAATGATGTTAAGAAATGACAAGCATGGAATTATCCATTTACATACCCCAAATGAAAGAATCAAAACAAACAGAATAGTGTTAACATTTTAATTAACTGAAAATTATTGTGCAAATATTAGGGGCTACATAAATTTTTTTCTTTTATTTCATTTGCATATTTCCTGAAACTTCAAGGACATCTGAATTATAGAAATTTAGATCTGAATGTAAGCTTAGATGTCAGCTCATCATTTCCCACCAATTGCTCTCCTGGATTTCATGATCATCAGAAACTTATTATTCTGCAAGATGAAATCAGTCTCTGTCTTCCCTGTCCCTGGAGTCCTTCCCTTTCTCTGACTGGACAGGGTGGTGAATGGACACTGGAGAGCTCCAATCAGATCCTCTACCATTTAAGGAAGACATTCAGGGAATTAATCTCTTCATTTCTCACCTGGCTGCTCTCCTGGATTTCCTGCTGTCCAGAATCTCATCATTTTGCAGATGAATTCGAGTCTGTAACTCACACCTCCTCTGATCATATTCTGTCTCAGTTGTTCGGTAATCTCATAACCCTTTTGTCTTCCTCCATCAGACTGTGAGCTCTTTGAGAGCAGACTATCTTATGCCTTTATTTGTATCCCTAGTCCTTAGCACAGTGCCTAGCATGCAGCACTGCTTAAGAAATGTTTACTGACTGACTTAATTCAACTGAACTGGTCCCCACACTTTGCAAGTAAGGAAACTGTCACTGTCTTGCTCTACCATCACACTTTTCAACACAGTTAAATGCAAATTATGGTCTCTTTATCAGTCTCAAAAACAACCTGCCATTTTTTGTCTTGTTTAGTACCATTTTTGACATTTTGAAGGTACATATAACAAAAGCAATGATATGCAGGGCATCTCAAAGTTGTAAAACCCTTATATCATAAAGTATTGGAGCTAGAAGAAATGTTAGAATCCTCTAGTTAAAACTTATCATTTTATAGAAGAGGAACTGAGGTCCAGGGAGATAAGAGATTGGTTTAAGGTGCACAGTTAGCTAGTGGCAGAGGCAGAAACAAACCCAAGCTGTCTGACTCCAACGTTTGGGTTCTTTGTCCATAGAGCTACAACCCTGGAAGATTAGGCAGGGCAAACATCATATGGACGAGGAAACTAAGACATGATTACAGAATTAGTAAGTACCTGAGTCCAGCCTTGAAGCACAGCATCATGGGATGTGGTGGTAGCAAGGCTTCCTCTAGTCCAACTCCCCCACTTTCCAGACCCCAAAGGCAAGGGCTCTTTCTACCCTTATATCTAGCTGTTCATAATTCTAGGGTACCAGACACGAAGATTTTACTAAACTGCCCTACAAGGAAGTAAATGTTCACATTCTGGTGCTGCCTTAGTCTCAGAGCAGAAATCCTACTGATCCCACAAGCAGTCAACATGTCCAATTCATTATCTCCCTCTCCTCTTTCGAACTTCTCTATTTCATTTGAGGGCACCATCAACCTTCAAATTATTAGCTTTGAAAGCTTGGCATCATCTCATATATCCAGTCAGTCATCAAATCTTGTGGTTTTTTTTAAGCTTCACAACCCTTCTTTCATTCATACTCTTCTCACATTACTCACATAGCCAATGCTGTAGTTCAGGCCCTCCTCACCTCTCACAGGGACTGCAGTAATGGCTTCCCTATCTATCTATCTATCTATCTATCTATCTATCTATCTATCTATCTATCTAATTTTGTACTCTGAGTCCTTCACCTCTCTATCAGGGGCTGGGTAGCATGGTTCATTATTTGTCCTAATTGGTTTCCCTACCTCAAGTATCACCCTGCACCAATTCAGCCTTCAACAAAACTGGAAAAGCAATTTTTTAAAAATGTAGGTCTGATTATATCACTAACCTGCTCTGGCTCCTTATTGCCTCTGGGATCAAATATAAACTCCTTAGATTGACTCTTAATGCTCTTCATAACAGAGCTCTAATCTCCCTCTCCAGAGACACAGAATGTATCTACTTTGAGTAGGAGGAGTTTCCTTCTTAGCTCCTGGCACAGTGTTTGGGCTCTCCTTATTCAGCTTTGCTTCATGGAATCCTTTACCTACATCAAGACCCAGCCAAAGCATGAAACCTCTTATGATCTCAACTGCTAGAGCCCTGCCTCCCTAGATCACACATGCATCTACTCTGTATATAGTTATGCACATAGGTGTTTTCTCCCCCTACAGAACATATGCTAATTGGGACTAAATGAAGTTTCATCCTTGTTTTTTATCTAGCACCTCCCCCAATACCTTGCTATGTGCAGACACAAAAAAGGCTTGCTGCCAGAAATTATCAATTCTAACATGTGAATCAGCTTTAGGTAGACAGATCATGTCTTATTCAACTGAATAAACATTATAAAGCAAGCACCTGTATGCAATATCACTGTAATAGGTTTGGGGGAAAATGAAAATTTAGATATGATTCCTGCTTTATCAAAAAAGTAGTCTAACAGAACAAACACAAACCACTAGAACACATAACACTACATAATAAATATATTAGGGAAGAGTCTCAACAAAGTGCTTGCTACATGGAGTCAGGGGGACAGGTTATTGTTGATGGGAAAGAATCTCAGAAGGGCTTTAGAGACAGGTCAGGATTCACCAGGAAGCAGCTGGGTAGATTAGTGGATAGATCAATGGGCCTGGAGTCAGGAAGGCCCGATTTCAAATCTGGCTCCAGATGCTTACGAGCTGGGCAAGTGACCCTGTGAAAATCACTTAAGCTCTGTTTGCTGGAATCCACTGGAGAAGGAAATGGCAAACTTCTCCACTATCTTTGTCAAGAAAACCCATGGATGGCACTGGAGTGCTATGGTCCATGAAGAGTTGGACAACAAAGAGATTCACCAGAAAAGACAGGAATGGAAGACATTTTAGGATGAGAGAATGTTGTAAGCAAGGGAAGTTGACATGCCAGGCAAAAGCATTTAGTAGTGCCGAGTGAGGAGAGCAGAACCAGAACTTTGTGTACACAATTACAGACACATCATATGTATGACGACTAACTTTGATAGACTGGACTCCTCTTAGCAATGCAAGGTTATAAGACAACTCCAAAAGACTGATGATGGAAAGGGATATTCACATTCAGAGAAAGAACTACAGGGTCTGAATGAAGACTGAAGCAAATTACTTGCTCTCTCTTTTGTGTTTTGTTTCGTTCCTTCTTTCTCACTGTTCACTCTATTGGTTAAAATTCTTTACAACTTGACTAATGTTTAATGTGAAGGTATTTGTAGAACCTATATCAGATTGCATGCCGCCATGGTGGGGGGAGGAAGGGCAGGAGAGAGAGAGAGAGAAAATTTGGAACTCAAGGGATTGTGGAACTGAATGTTGTAAACTAAAAGTAAATAAATAAATTTTTTTTAAAAAGCATTTAGTAGTTAATAAGATAGCCACTCAAGATTTTTGAATAGTGACATGACCAGATCTATGCGTATTTCAATTAAAATAACAATAAATGCCTATTATGAACAAAGAATTAGGGATAGAAAGACCAAAATCAAATACTCCTTGCCTTCAAAGTGCTTATATCCCATTTAAAGGAGTTAACATGATTTTGTCTCTGGTCTTTGCTAGTGTTTGTTGGGTCATGGGTCACCAGCAGCTCTACTGGAGTCACCCTCAAAAATCTGTCCAGGGGTCTCAGGTCATGCCTGAGTCTGCTCAAATCAGCATGGCCTGATAAGCAAATATGGCCTGAATATGTGCTGCCGGTGTTTCCAGCAGTTTGCGAAAGACATCAGCTTCATCAAGTTAGACTGTTATATTTATGGATCTTGCTTCAGTGATTACACTGACCATCACTGACTACTATTTTACTGGATTCCGAAAAACTATTTGATCTACCCACCTATAGATCTGATCCTGTTGTACATGCTATGTTAATTTGCAAATATAATTTTAAAAGGTCATCCTCAGTTATTTAAAAAAAATAAAGGAGTTAACACATACTTTTTTAGATTCTCTGGGTACCTCTGAAGTCAAGAGAGTAGTGATCAACTATGCCAAATTCTACAAAGTGCTTAAGATCAATAAGGATTGAGGAAAAAAAGGCTACTGGAACCACTGATGAGGTCACTGGGAAGCACTGAAAAAGCAAACTGTGGTGGTGACAAAATCCAGACTGCAAGAAGTCAAGGGTAAAGTAGAGGTATAAAGAAGTGATTAATAGTGAAAGGGAGAAAGAGGTAGGAGTAAAAGGACCAAGGGACAGGATTAGGGAGACCTGGGAATATCTATGGGTAGGTAGGAAGGAGCCAGGGGCAAAACAAAGACTGAACTTGGATGAAATAAGAAAGAAAGCTGTTGAACAAAGTACTGGAGGTGACAGGAGGAAATGGGAACAAGTGCACAATTATGGCAAGAGAGAATGCCTCTTCTGGGATGAGAGCAAAGCCAGAGAGAGTGGATAATAACAGAGGGAGGAATGAAGGTGAAGCAATTTCTTTTGGATGGTCTCAATCTTCTCAGTGAAGCAGGAAGTGAATTAGCTGCTGTAGCTTTAAGGGGTGATGATCAAGTTGGATGTTTGAGAAGTTTAAAAAAGCTCTGGAATAGCTACTGTAGAGAAGGAAATAGAGAGTCTAAATACTAAGATAGACTCTCTATTTCCTTCTCTATCTACAAAGTGCTTAAGATCAATAAGGATTGAGGAAAAAAAGGAAAAAAAAAAGGAAAAAAAATAGAGAGTCTATCTTAGTATTTTCCTCAGAGCCTAGCATACCACTTTATACACAAGACACAAACTAAATGTTGGTTAAACAGAATTTAATTATTTACTTAGCACAACTTTGAACCAAAAGATGAATAGCTGGCCTGTGACAGGTATATAATCAAGCCAGTTTAGAGCCTAGGGAAAAAATGAAGTGCCAGCATCTCAAAATTTAAAAACAAATACTTCTATCCCAATTTATATACAACTGCTTTATGCTAAAACTCTTACAGATGACTAAGGTTTTCAATTTCCTCAATTCTCTATCCACTGAGCTTTACTAAAGCCTTCAAAAACAAGAAAGAAGAAGAAAATCAACCTGGATAAGCAGTCAGGTGAACATGTGCTACCTACTAGCTCATACAACTTTTTATATATGTATTTACTCAGGTTTGCAAATAGCACTTAGTTGGAATGAAGAAGATTCCACAAAATCATCATAAAATATGTTGATTTCACGTCCTTCACTACTTAGGGATCTTCAGGTACAAAGATGGAGAAGGCCAAACAACTATATTGTGGTGACCTATACATTTTATAGATTTTTAAGGTTCTCATCATGACTTTATTGAATTCAAGACACAAGAGACTCCCTTCCCTCCTACCTGTTCGGTTGAGCCTTGCCATGTTCATCATTGCTTCTTGATATGCCAACTCCACATCTTCCTGGGTGACCACAAGTTTAATTTTATTCCATTTTTCTGGCTAATGGGAAGTTTTTTTAAAAAAAAGAAAATATACAAATGCCATTTATTTTATTTTATTTCAACCAGTGACAAAGACAATTGTTTTTTGTTTTGGGTTGTGTTTTTTTTTTTTTTTTTTTTGCAGAGAAACCTTCAGGCGTTCTTTATTCCAGAGGTTTTTACTTATGTAGTTCTGTATATAAAGTATATGTTTTTTTGGCTTCCTAATGATTTTTTTCTATGACCAGTATTTTGAAGTGTCTATCAGACACTGCATCATGAAAGCCTGCCCTCCCTCAACTCACCCTTTTGTAATCAGATATTGCAGCTCACAGGATATGTAAGACCAGCGACTGACTGTTCACGTGTCCTGGCAGAGGAACATACTGGCTGCAGTGTGTAGGCAAGAAAAGTTGGGTGTTAAATACAGGATTGTAGCTCCCCTCTCATGGGGGTGCAAACCACATTCTTAATCACGCCAAAACTTCAGTTGACTTTTGTCCTCATAATTCTCATTAAATGGCTGATTCTCATCTTGTATGTTATGATTACATAATGGTCATTTAAAATTCCTTTACTGTATGTTTTGGGACAATTTACTGGTCTACCCTCGTTTATTTAAGTTTCAATGAAACCAGAAATGAAAATCATTTTGAAGAATTGAGATGACTGGTTAAAAGAAAGCTAAGTGTCTACCAGAGGAAATACACACACACACACACACACACACACACACACACACACACACACACACACACACACTCTTTCTCTCTCTCTCTCTCTCTCTCTCTCCTCTTGGACAAGCTCTGTGTCCAAAGAGTAGTGACAAGAGAAAAATCTTTCTTCCTTCTTCCTCATGCTGCTCTCATAGTAACTTGGCAAAGAAAACCTCGTACTGACATTCTCCTAAAAATACAGTCTCCTGACCCTTTAAGTGGGACACATATCAATGTAACTGAATTTTGTGGGATCTGAGTAAGGACAAGAATTTCTACTACAACTAAATTGGAAAAGGCTAAGGGACAGGGAAGGCAAGACCTAGAGGGAGAAGATTCCATATATTCTCAGTTTTTTATAGCATTTCTACAATTTACTTGCTAAAATACTCCAGACCTGGAAGATGTTTTGTGTAAAAGGAACTCAACAAAAAATACTACTGTTATGGTCTCCCAGTCTAATATAGAGATGATGATACACAACAGCTAAGCTCTTATTTATCATCCTGAATGAGGACAGGAAAAATGACAAATGAATGTTACAGCCACAAGAGAATTCCTTACTCTGCCTCTCAAGTCATGACATACCTTATTGATGAATAATACATAATTATTTATTTCTCTCTTTCAACTGTTCTTTAGGATTGATATGGCTTGAAGTGACAGGTGAGGAAAATTGAAATTTCCAAGATGTGTGAGAATCTGCAATGATCTTATTAATTTGTGAGTTGTTACACCAATGAAAGAACCAATCCGAAATAAAGTATGGCTGTGATTCAGTGGGAGAAGTGACTCCAGAGAAATATCTTAGTGTTCTAGATTTATTCTCCACTAATGGCTTACACATCAAATGCTCTTAGTTTACTAGAAGCCAGAGGGGAAGAAAAGGACTAAAATGATCTTGATTGCCATTGGTCTTACCTCAGCCTGATACATAAAGCCCAAGCTTACTGAACTTTTAAAACCTCACTCCTTTTTGAGTGATAGATAGAAGATGCCCTGAAGATGACCAACACACACACACACACACACACACACACACACACACACACACACACACACACACACACACCCTTTCTACCTTAAAAAAATTTTGTTTTGCAAACCTTTGTCTATGGTATGTCTATTTAAAACAATAGCTGACACACAGCAAGACTAATGAAACAAAAGAATATGGACAGCTTCTAAGAGTTTGTTTTAACAGGGCTTAACCTAGATAACTGTTACCATTTCTGTGAGTAAAACAGATGAGATTTAGAAGACTTGTTGAAAGCTGAAATGAATACTATGGGAAGTACTTGCCCTACACAGTGTTTTTTCCCTGATCTTCAAAATCAGTCATTTTACAGAAAGAAATCAGTATCCATTTAAATAACTATAGATGCATCTGTGTATAAGCATAATGTAACATATGGGAAATAAAGCAATATTTACATACACAATTACAGTAAGAATCTCACCAATATACTCAAATTACTTTAAAGGCATCTTCCCCTAACTTACCCTGATCCCATGTATCATGCTTAAATTTTTATTTTTAATAAAATCATGAGACCACTTGTATACACACACATTTGGTTTACTTACAATATCCAGCCACTGGTGCACAGCTACAGCTACTTGTGTTCCCAGGGGCTTTGTCAGCACAAGCACATCTCCCGGCACTGCATTATCAGGCCTAAAGAAAAAAACGTTAAATCACTAAAAAAGTTCAATTCCAATGAAGTGTTTATAGGGGTGTGTATGTATATACACAAGGGAAATATTACTACACATTTTTTTTACAAATGTGTGTGTGTGTGTGTGTGTGTGTGTATATATATATATATATATATATATGTATTTTCCCTCTAAATTTTTTTTAAACCATGTATATTTGTGACTCAATATAGAAGGCAAGGCAAGGCATGGCATTTTTTTTTTAATTAGGAGCTGATGATTCAGAAAATGACAGGCATCTAAACAAAGGCCAATCATCCACTGAGAGAACAGGTACTTCCCATCTGGATAGGTTTAAAAGAAGGAAATAAATTACTTAGTTCTAAGACCCTAGTGGTACAACACAAAAAGCTATTTTTTCATTAATAAATGTAAAAAATGACTGCCTGTCCACTAGATCTTATTCAAATTAATTCAGATTTAGGGTTAGGGAGACAGGAATAGACAATTTTCTTTAAAATTTTTTATCAAATCAAGTCGATGTATTCCCTCAATCCTGATATATCTGTGCAGTTGTACAAATTCAGCGTAAATGCACTGAAGAATTTTATTGGTACTATATGCCTGTGAATTATAGAATACTATAAACTAAGAACTAAGGTTATAGCTAATTCAAAGGTCAATGGAAATATGCATGGTTTCAATATTAGGAAAACTATCAGTATCATTGATCATACCAACAGTAAAACTAGCAGAAATCATATGATTATCTCAATAGATGCAGAAAAAGCTTTTGACAAAATACAACATCCATTTCTCTTAAAAACACTAGAAAGTATAGGAATAAATGGTGTTTTCCTTAGAATAATAGGTAGCATCTACTTAAAGCCATCAGCAAATATTATATGCAATGGAGATAAACTTGAAGCATTTC
>CM053585.1:426850047-426909334 GCA_028646515.1 Pseudochirops corinnae
CTATACATGATTGCACGCCACCATGAGGGGGGGGGAAGGGAGGGGAGAAAATCTGAAACCCAAGTGATTGTGGAATTGAATCTTGTAAATTAAAAGTAAATGAGTAAATAAAAAATAAATTAAAAAAAAAAAAAAAAAGAAATATGCATGGTGTGTGTAGGCAGCAGTAACATGTTAACAGTGACAGCCTGCATTTGAGAAGTAGCATCAAAGAATGGATCAACAACATGCATGACCAGGGGAGAAGGTGGGCCAATCACACATTAAGAGTGATGGGAATTGAGAATTGTCCTTAGTAATCTATTAAATTCCCCCAAGATACTCAAAAAACAAAAGGAAGACTTCCAATGAATGGATAAATCCTCATGAAAGATTTATGGGGAATTATGGACAGGAATCGCATAGGATGAAAAAGAATAGATTGTCCCTAACATTTATAGGCAGCCTTAGCTCATTATGAATGTTAATGCCTCAAAAAATACTGTCAGATTCATGGCCTACACTGGTTGAGACAGATTAAAATATTATCGGAAATGTAACCAAATAAATGAAAGGACCTCTCTGGTACAGTCCTTTGTAGCAGCCATCAGGTTTCTCCCCACTCCAGTTCATCCTCCCCTCAAAGTGGTATTTCTAAAGCACAGATCTGACTATGTCACCATGTCACCCTCTTAGTGCTATTCAAAAAACTCCAATGGCTCCCTATCACCACCAGGATCAAATATAAAATCTTCTCTTTGGCTTTTAAAGCCCTTCAGCATCTGGCCCCTTTCTGCCCCTTCCTCCCCTCTGGGATCGAGAGACACTGGCCTCCTTGTTGCTCCTCACACAAAACACTTCACCTTCTGACTCCGTGAACTTTTACTGTCTCCCAAGCCTGGGATTCTCTAGTTCTTCTTCTCTGCCTTCTGGATTCTTCCAGGTTGCAGTTAAAATCCCATCTTTTTAAAGAAGTCTTTCCTGACACCCACTTGCCCCCACACTCAATGCTAATGCCCTCATCACAGTTTATTCTGTACTTATTGTTTGTACGTAGTTGTTTTTATGTTGTTTTCTCCATTACACTATGAGTTACTTGACAGCAGGGGCTTTTTTTTTTGGCCTTTAAAAATATCCCCAACGCTTAGGAGAATGCCTGCCACTGTACTAGTAGTCAATCAATAAACACTTGTCAATTTGACTTGATTTGCTCTCTATTATTCTTGATGGTCACCAGAAGAGTTGGCCATGAGAACTGCTATGGCAAAATACCTTCTGGCCACTCCTATCTGATAACACATCCCAAAATCAAACCAATGTTCTGGTCTACAACATTTACCTGTTTAGGTGTACTTTTTTTAAAGTTACAAAAGCAAAGTCTTCTGAGATGCTAATTTTAAATGCAAATATAGACCATGAAAAGCATAAAAATAAGTTGACATAAAGACAAAGAGAAATCCTGTATTAGGAAAGGTATCAAACAAGAGTCCTAAGAAGAGTTTCTATTCCTTCTGGAAAAGTGGCAAAGTAGCTTGTGCTAACAAAGAATAATAAATATGCCAAGTGAGATTTGACATTAGAAGACAATTCTTGATTAAAGCTCAGGACTTAGAGAAATGCAAATTAAAACAACTCTGAGGTACCACATCACACACACAACACACCTAACATGACAAAACAGGAAAATTACAAATGTTGGAGAAGATGTGGGAAAAGTGGAACACTAATGTATTGTGGGTGGAATTAAGAATTGATCCAGCCATCTTGGAGAGCAATTTGGAACTATGCCCAAAGGCTATAAAACCATGCATACCCTTTTGAGTCAGCAATACCACTTCTAGGTCTGTATCCCAAAGAGATCATAAAAATGAGAAAAGGACCCACATGTACAAAAACATTTGTAGCAGTTCTTTTTGTGGTGACCAAGAACTGAAAATTGAGGGGATGCCCACTAATTGGAGAATGGCTGAACAACTTGTGGTATATGAATGTAACTTATGAGCAGGCGGATTTCAGAAAAACTTGGAAAGACTTGCATGAACTGATGCTTAGTGAAGTAAGAACAAGGAAAACATCGTACACAGTAACAGCAACACAGCGCAATGACCAACTCTGACAGATTTAGCTCTTCTCAGCAATGCAATGATCTAAGACAATCCCAAAAGAATCATGATGGAAAATGCCATCCACATCCAGAGAAAGACTTATGGAGTCTGAATGCAGATCAAAGCATACTGTTTTCACTTTGTTTTTTTGTTTTTTCTTTCTCACAGTTTTTCCCTTTAGTTCTAATTCTTCTTTAGAACATGACTAATGCAGAAATATGTTTAATATGATTTTACATGTATGGCCTATAATCAGATTGCATACCATCTTGAGGAGGGGGAAGGAGAGGAGAGAGAAAATTTAAAACTCAAAATCTTGCAAAAGTGAATGTTGAAAACTCAAGATAAATAAATAAATATTTTTAAAATTAAAAAAAAAAGCTCAGGACAACCAAAAAAGTTAACTTACATAATAAACTCATTGGGCTGACAGACTGTCGTAGCCACTCCACCCAAAACAATCCAGGGATTCAATACTGTTTGGCCACCAGTTACAGATGTTCCTGCTTCTTCTGCAGCATCTTTAAAACCCTGTATAATTAGGGGCATCACTTTGTCCCTTTCCTACAGATTAAAAGGAAACAAATTAAAAGTGAGTAAACACAAAGAGACAAAGAGAAATCTAGTGACAACTTCATTTCCTGGAGAAGACAACCTACTGTTCAGACTTTCAGGTACAAAAAAGCACTTCCTTCAAGTTCATATAACTGGCAGAACACTTAATGCAAGTTAAGAATTATTACTTTGTAACCATTCTGTTAAATTTTGGAAGATGTTCTGGGTAACAATTTGTAGCATAGTAATATAGATAAAGCTTTAACAGGATTTTGTTGTTTTTTTAATTCATCCTCACAACATCCCTCATAATAGCTTTGAAATGGAAACAACTGAGTTGACTGGGTGGTAGTTTTTGTAGTTGCTATTGTTTTCTTATGGGGGAGGGGAGCAGGATGTATCAAGACCTATGATTTTCTTGGTGCTGGGAAATTCTGCTGTAGAAATGCCTTCTACGAATGCAGAACAACAGCTCATCTGTAATTTAACCTCAGAGAGCTAACAGAGTTTAAGGCAAAGCTTAAGATCCCTCAAGGGGGATGTGTTGAAGAGAAGATTACTGTTCAGTTATAGGTTAGACTAGATAAACCCCAAAGTCCCTTCTCACTCAAAGACTCTAATTACTTCATCCTGCAACAAGGGCCCACCCACCAAAAAAAAGTTAATCTGTCACTGACTTTGGCTGCTGTTGTGGAAGTAGGTGTCAAAAAATAAAAACAAACAAACAAACAAAAAAACCCAACCCACCCACATAAGACTAAGTGCCTCTATGCAGACCATCTTTATTTTGGTCTTGGTTCCTTATATCTATGTACTTTTCTTTCTTATGAGGGCAAAAAAGTGTCAGTCCTCAAGTATACTTGAGTTCTGCTAAAGCACAGTATCCCAGAGTATCCCAATAGCTGTACTCTTTAAGACTGTTCCTTAAGAAACTCTGATCCCTGGTAACACGGAAACCACTGCCTTTAATACAAGAGCAATCCAAGACCATTCTTATATGCTGACTGCAAAACCCAGGATGATATAAGAGCCCAGGACTCGGGGGTTAAGAGACCTAGGTTCTAATTCCAGCTCTAAAGTTAGCTAAGTTAGTGATCCCTGGGCATGAACCAGGGCCTCCAGGCTTCAATGTCTTATCTGTGAGAGGAGGGGGCTGGACTAGCCCTAAGAATCTACACAAGATCTAGAGGGGACCAGCACTGAACTAAAGGGAATCTACAGCTAGTAATTAACTGCGTCATCTTGGGCAAGTCACTTTGTCCCTTCATATTGAATTTCCTCATCTGTAGAATGGAGGTAAAACAGAGTTGCCCTACTTACCTCACAGGGCTGATGTAAGGGTAAAATTAGGTAAGAGATGTGATTGTTAGCTTTGTGGCCTTAGGCTAGTCACTGCACTTCCCCTGCGCCTCAGTTTCCTCATCTGTAAAATGATCAGGTTGGACTAGATGAGCTCTAAGGTCCCTTCCAGCTCCAATATTCTATGATTTTATAAAAGTGCTTTGGCAAAGTAACTGTAACACACAATAATCCATGCAAAAAATACTAATGCAGCAGCTACTAAAGGGATTAAGTGGGTTATACAGGGATGAATAAGATGTGGCCCCTGCCTTGTCTATTAAGAGAAAAAAGGCATATACATTAAAAACCACGATAAAAAAAATGTGAGAGGTGCTATACTAAAAGTACAAAGTGCTATGGGAGTTCATAAAAAGAGAGGTCACTTCTAGCTAAGCAGTAGGGAAAAGTTTCTGGAGGAGACAGCATTTGAATTCAGCATGATTTGTACAGGCAGAGATCATTTATCAGGAGGAAAGAATAGATAAATAATAAAGTTTAAAGTAAGTAGCAAGCTGAATCCATACTATGAAAATCCTTGAAAGGTGGGTTAAGGAATTTGGAGTTTAGACAAACTATAATATTACTATTATTCTCCACAATTTATCAATTTCTTTAGGCAATGTATAGATTTAAAGCCTGAGCCTTTACAACATCAGGAGCAAGTCATTCCTAGGATTTGTAACAATTCATCTTTCCCATGTTACTAAAAGGTCTGGATTTTCCTAGACCACTTTAATTCAAATCCCTGACTCAAAATATACACAATGCTGAGCTAGGAGGAACCTCTGAGATCATCTAGTTCAGCCTGACCACATATGAAAACAACCAAGGCATCTGAAGATTAAGAGATGTGCCCAAGGTGACATGTTTAATAAGTGGCAGGGCTGGGGGCTCAAGCCAAAGGTTCAATAACTCAAAAGTATTTCTCAATATTACCTGACACATACGAGGAAAAAATGTATGTGTTAGTCAATCAAAAGAAAAGGAAGGCCCCTCCTACCCGACAAGGACAGGAACAAATTATCACCTATACAGCTCCAACCCTTTGTGGTAGCCTGGTCCCCAAATTCCCTGGACAGAAAGAGTAGGACAAGTGAGCAGGCCTCTCTTGTTTTAATTTACAAATAAGCTCAAGAAATGAAATGGAAAAGCATTTATTAAGCATTAATGTGCCAAGCTCTAGGCTCAGTGATAGAGATACAAGCCAGACAGAACTGTCCTCAAAGACCTTACATTCTAAAATACAATGATACAATGCACATAGGAAAGCAGAGAAGCTGCACAGCAATGAAATTTGAGAATGTTAGAGGGGGAAGGGATCACAGTCCTCATCTAGTTCAATCCCTTCACTCTTAAGATGAACAAATTCAGATGCACGGAGGTTCAGCGACTGGCTCAGAGAGACAAGAGCTAGTTGAGCAGTTAACAGAAAACTTACCCTGTCTGTCATTTTATTACTAACTCCAAGGAGCATCAACATGTTGTCACATTCTGTGACACCCATGGCATAAAGGTCACTTAGAACATTGGCACAGGCTATCCGGCCCTTGGGGAAAAAAAAGAGGAAAAAGTAAGCAGATTATCTAAAACAATGTTTTCAGCACAGCACAAATGTACAAATCAGAGAACACTTTACAGCAGTATCAGTCAAAGACAGGGCTTCCTGCGAGTGGGGGCAGGGACAGGGGCCTTCTGGGCTTTTTATTACTCTAAAGTATCACTTTTTTTCTCTCTCCATTGTCATAGAGCTGTTCTGCCATTCATACTTTTCTCAATTCCCCATTATTAATTCCATCCCACTCCAGCCTTCCACTTCTTCCTCCTCTCCTATGTAAAGCACAGAAACGATGCTACCATCACTTTACCATCAAGATGGAAAACACGATGAAAATATTATAATTTCGGGGGGCTGAGGGAGGAGGAGAAGGAGACAGGGGTCAACAGAAATAGGATAACATGAGGAGGAGGATGGAATAAAAATTTTTTTACCATAACTGTCCCTAAACAAACTTAAAAACAATCCCTAACCTTACCAAAACCATTGTTTATCCTAGTCAGGTAATGAATAATGCTGACATTTATTTTCATTATATATTATACCATCTAGGTAGAGAAATGAGCTGTTGGGCTGGTAAATTTGGGAGCTTTAAAAAAAAAAACTTACTTTTTAAAAACTTAAATACCAAAAAATTAGCATTTTCATACGTAGCAGAACAGAGGACAGTATGTGAACTAATGAATTTCCATTTCATATCGCTTACTTTAAAAAAAAGTATAATATATTCTAAATGTTCCTTTCAAAACTCTTCTGCTTGTCTGTGCTTCCTTCTTTTCTTTGTATACGTTAAAAAAAAAGCTTCAATACTCTTTTTTGCATCATTATTGCTATCTTCCCTTTCCAATTAAAAACCGAGAGAAAAAAACACCCTTCTAACAAATAAGACTAGTCAAGCCAAATGAATACAAATGGCCAAGTCCAAAAATATATTTCTTTCCACCCTGTGGATCCATAACCTTCTGGTCAGGTGGTGGGTAAACATGCTTCATCCTAAGGTCTCTGGAGACATGGTTGGTCAATGCTTCAATTTGAGTCCTTACGTCTTTCAAAGTTTTTTTTTTCCTTTTCAGTGTTGTTGCCCTTGGTATAATTTCTCCTCCTGGTTCTTCTCCCTTCATTCTGAATCACTGTATACTACCCAGGATTTTCTGAAATAATTTATTTTTACTATTTCTTACAGCTCAGTAATAGCTCATTATGCTCATCTACCATAATTTATTCAGTTACTCCCCAAATGATGATAGACAGTCCCTTAGCTTCTAGTTCTTTTCTCCTTTTAATCTGTTTAGGTACTTTTTCTTCAAGGTTGTTTTTGTGATCAAAGAATAAGGAGCTATCTAGAAAACTTAAGAAACAAGGGAACTTTAAAAACTTGCATTGAAACAAGATTCTTTTCTGATAATAAAATAAGAAGAGTGATCAATTAATCTATAAGTTATTAGGAAATGATTCTTTAAAAGTCATAGAACAATTTATACAATGACTTTGTAGTCAAAACTCTGATCAATGGGATGCCAACCATGACACTGGAGAATTGATGGTGAATGTTTATCTCCTGCCTTTCAGTGAAGGCCAGAGGAACAGAATGAGGCAGACTTATTAAGACAAAATATAGGAAAAATATAACACTTATAAAAGTGCCTCTAGAAAAAATATTATTATAGATCCTTGTTTTTTTACTTTGAATTTTTAACATGCTATTCACTAGGCAAGCTGATAAGGAAGTTTTTCTTTTGACAGCAGGATAGTAAAACATTAAAGTGTTTGCTTGCTGTTGTTCAGTTGTATCTGACTCTATGTGACCCTATGGACTTTTGTCCATGGGGTTTTCTTTGCAGAGATAATGGAGTGGTTTGCCATTTCCTTCTCCAGTGTGTCCCCATTTTTACAAATGAGGAACAGAGACAGTGTTAAATGACTTGCCCTGGGTCACAAAGTTATTAAGTGTCTGAGGCTAGATTTGAACTCAGATCTTCCTGACTCCAGGCCTAGTACTCTATCCACTGTACCATTTAAATTTTTCTTACATATTTCTATTAAGGCATCATCTATAACAAAATGTTCTAACTACTAGTGCAAAATCAGTGCACAAGACTACAAGTTTGCCTACAGTCTGGGGCTAACTCCTTTACTTTGACACCAGCTGAGGACATGACTATGTGCTTCCTATAGTTCTCTTGACCACAGCTGGAACTGTGGTGAAAGGAGAGGTTCAAGTCCCAGATCTGTGCACATTCCCCAGTACTCAAACCTGACATTTGAAGAACAGCATCTCTGGGTACTGAGTGTTTCTTCCTAAGAAACTTAAAAGGTCCTTGAAGGGTTTTTTATCCCTATCACAGTGGGGGCACACAGCAGGTACTTAATATAAGTTTTCTGAAATGAGCTTCTAGAAACAGAGAGCTGCAGTCACAGAAGCAGAAAGACAACTCTTCTCCTCAAACCCCATTCAAAAACTATTTTGCCAAAGAAAGGAATAGCTGGACATTTTGGTAGGTGATGGGCTTTTCCTGACCTCTGCTTCTCCTCCAGTAGAAGCAGATCGCTGAGAGAGCTGCTGCAGAGGGTCAGAGATCCCTGCTGGCCCTACTTCCTGACGTCCCTACATGGTCCTTTTGCCCTTGAGAAACGAGCCTGTGGAGGAGGTGAAGCAGAGGGAGGGAGGGCTTCACAACATATAGCACTCTGTCTTCGTCTCTGTCTGCCTCACCCCCCCCCCCACACGCACATTGACTCTGCTCCAAACAATTCTTTATCAGCTGAGTCACTGAAAGTTGGCCAGCGGTCAGCAGTAATCCTCTCAACCAGCAAGAGTAATGCTTCTCCCTAAAGGTTCAAGAATACACAACTAGATGTGCTTCTTAAGTTTCAAGAGATAGCTAGGGGACAGAGGAATGACCAAAAAAAATCTGAATGATGTCTGCATCTAATTTTGATGAGATACACAAGACCTCCACTTCTGTTAGAAAACATTCAAGACTGGTTTTACTAAATGTGACAGTAATATCTTATAAGAAAACTTATAGCCTGACTTCTTATGCTACCAAACAAACTGCGGCTCAAGAATGAAATGGAACATTACTGAGCAGTAAAAAATGATGAATATGGAGATTTCAGAGCAATGTAAGAAGACCTACGGAAACTGGTGTAAAATGAAGCAAGCAGAACCAGGTAACAATATATGTAGTGACTACAGTGTGAATGTTAAGATCATCCTCAAAGAAGAAAAAGGCAAAAGTCTAAGCTCCTTCTCTTCTTGGCCGCACGGCAGAGCGCAGAGGTAGGGCCCCTAAGGGCAAAGCACTACCTGTAACTTCCTTTCCTTTCACTTGCTTTTAAACATTCTCTAATCTGGCTCCTGATCTCATCATCCAAATGAAATACAGATGAGAGATATGCAGATAGAAACCTTCATCTGTCTACAGATCTCTCTCATTCACTCTTTCTCACTCTTTGCCTCTCTCTCCTCCCTTCTTTCCACTCCAAAGCTAACACTCTCACCTCCCAAACACAACCTTCTCACTGGTCTCCCTGCCTCAAGTCTCTTGCCACTCCAACCCGTCTTCTAGTGATCTGTCAAAGCGATTTTCTTAAAGTTCAGGTCTGACCGTGTTACCTCTTCCCATCCTCCCCCATCCCAGTCGATAAGCTCCAGTGACTTCCTAACACTCCCAGAACCAAATATAAAATGCTGTTTGACATTTAAAGCTTTTCCCAATTTGGCACCTTTCTACCCTTCCAGTCTTCTTACACTTGACTCCTCCCCATACATTCTATACTCCAGCCTCACTACCCTTCTTGCTGTTCCTCAAACATGACAATGAATCTCCTGATTTCACATATTTTCTCTGGCTGTCCCCATGTCTGGAATGCTCTCTATCTTCACCTTTGCTTCCTGGCTTCCTTTAAGACTTAGTTCAAATTCTACTTTCTAAAGCAGGCTGTTTCTAATCTCCTGATTGCTAGAACCTTCTTCTCTGAAGTTGCTTTCTATCTATTCTATCTATATCTATATCTACATCTAGCCTAAGGGAAGGGCCCATGTTTTCACTTGCTTATATCTTCAGTGCTTAGCATACTGCAATCACATAATAAATGTTCAATGACTTAATAAATACTTGTTGATTGACTCAGGTGATGCTTTGGTTAGTTTGCTGAACTGGTATTTTTTCTCCTCTCTTTCTCTGATTACAGTGGTCTGAATATATTAGGAAATGAGAATGATGTCTAAACAAAAGAAGGCAATAAAAATTGGGGACTTAAACTAACTAAAGTACAAGTGTGCTAAGGTTTATTAGGGTATAGTCAGGGTAACAGAGAGATGAAAAGAAAACCACACAAATATTTATCATTCATTGAAATAGTTAAAAATGAGTAAGTGTGTTTGCCAAAGATATACATAAAAGACTATGAGAGTTCCCCAATTTTTACCTAACAAGTTTGTTTATCTTCATATAACTTATTGTTTATGTTATCAAATGTGAACAGTGGACATCATAAATTACTGTGGTATAAAGTGTATGTGGGTGTATTGGGTACAGCATAATTTGGATGTTTTAAAAAAATAAATCTGATTGAAATACAGAAATGTGTGGGCCAGACTCACCATCATGTAAGGATCATCCACAATAGGATAAATGTAATCTGTGGTCTGAACCAAGGAAAGACCACCATGCCTCAAAGGAATAACACAAGTGTCCATTCCAATGCCTGTAAAGAACAGAATTACCATCAACAGAGCCCTCATTAAAAAAGGCAGCCACTATCGCTTACAATGAGGTTCTGAATCAGAAGGAACTTGCTGAATACTATAGAGTGCCAAGAAAGCAATGTGGTTCTTATCAAAAAGCATAACTGAAATAAATGTGAAACACAACCAGTTTAAGTAATATAAGAACCAAAAGAGCATGAAAGAACCAAATGTCCATACACCATTACATTTTTTTTACCATTATTAATGTAACAATCTAAGTGAAAACTTAAGTTTAATGAAAATTCTTTCCATAAAGCACTTGTGAATAACACAGTTATTTTTGTATAGTACTAATCTATGTGATTCTTACAATGGGTATGATCCTTTCAATAAGAATTTCTTCAACAATCATCTGATACCAGCCAATGGTAAAGGTTGTTTAGTTTGCAACTTTAAATTTTTATACATTATCCTCTTTTCTGATCAACAATTTTGCCAAGTATTTTACATAAAAAAGCTTTTGCTTTTGGTCAGAAATATTACAAAACCAGAATAGGTCTGTAATTCCTAAAGAACCACGTATACATTTAAAAACAACAACTGTTACAATCATTCTGAAAAGCACCTGAAAGCATTCAGTGGCATTTCTATTCATCTTGACATGAATAGAAATGATTTTTAAAAAATTAATAAAACTCTCTTTCTAATAAATCAAACCTTCATTAATTCAGAGTCCAAAAACAGTGATATGACTTGACACTGACATTCTCTATGATAAAGACTTTGATATGCAAATAAACTATAAACAAGCTCAAAGGAAAACACTTAAACATCATCATAATAATAACACACACATACATACATAGTGCTTTAGAATTCATAAATTATGTGAAGTTGTTGGAGTATCATTTCCCCCATATTAGAGGTGCAGAGAGGTAAGACTTTTCTGCTATCACAGAGCAGTCACAGAGGTATGAAGTGTTTGGAACTAGAATTGAAACCCGGATCTCCCAACCCCCAAGTTCAGTGCCTTCTTTATACCACATATCTCTCTAAGTTACAGATGATATTCATTAAGCACTTTAAATCAATCAAAAAATATGTATTCATGAAGCACCTATTGTGTGCCAGGCACTAAAACAGTGGTTCTCAACCTTCCTAATGCTGTGATCCTTTAATACAGTTCCTCATGTTGTGGTGACCCCCAACCATAAAATTATTTTCGCTGCTACTTCATAACTGTAATTTTGCTACTGTTATGAATCGTAATGTAAATATCTGATGTGCAGGATGTATTTTCATTGTTACAAACTGAACATCACCCACAGGTTGAGAACCGCTGCACTAAAGGTACAAATACAAAGAGTGAAACTTTGATCCCTATTTTTAACGAGCTAATATTCTAATGGCGCAGATAACAAGTACACGAATACACACAGCATACACATAAAGGTAACACAGACATACATTTGTTATTGTTGTTCAGTCATTTTGGTCATGTCTGACTCTGGGACCACATCTGGGGTTTTCTTGGCCAAGATACTGCAGTGATTTGTCATTTAATTTTCCAGCTCTTTTTGCAGATGAGGCAACTGAGGCAAGTGGGGTTAAGTGATTTGCCCAGGGTCATACAACTAATAAGTGTCTGCCTTCCTAACTCTAGGCCCAGCACTTTATCCACTAGGCTACCTAGCTACCTGCCCCCACCCCAAAGTATTACAGTTATCCCTTCTACATCTACACTCTCCCTGTCAGGGGTTCCATATATTGTGGGTTGGCTTAAGAAATTAAATGGAAAATTTGGGGGAGTTTTACAGAAGTTGCAGACAACACATGAAGGCCAGCAGACAACACAGAGCCTATGATCAAATACTTAACCCAAATTTTACTGTAAACACACCATAAAAGAAAAAATCAAACTTCTTATTTGGTACAAGGGAGGGCCAAAAAATTTTACACAGATTTCCTAGATTGTTGGGCACACCTTACCCCTAACCCCCAAGATGTGGAAGGGATAACTGTAATTACAAAGTAATTAAATATAAGTTACTATGGGAAAGGGCACTAGCAGTTTGTAGGAGAAGGTGAATCAGGAAAGATTTCAGGCAGAAAGTTGGTGCCTGAACTGCATCTTCTAGTAACAGTGGGTCTCTATGAGGTGGAGGTAGGGAAGGACTGCATACCCAGGCATGAGAGACACCTGCTGCAAAGACATGGAGAATGGAAGATGGAAAGAGAGTGCCCAGGACAAGTGAGGAACAGAGACCAAGCCAGTTTGGCAGATTGTCAGAGTTTGAAAGATAACTTGGAGCCAGACAGTGTAGGGCTTTAAAGCTAAATGAGGAGTTTATATCTTAAGGTCTACAGCTTTAAAGTATAAAAACTGATTTACAAAAAATCTCATTTGATCCTCATAAAAACTCTGAGACACAGATACTATAGGTTATTTTTATCCTTGCTTTACAGATGAGGAAATTGAAGTTGGTCACAAAGCTACTGACTACCAGGGTGTTTGAAAGCCAACTGTTCTAAACATTTAGAGGTATGTATTAACATACGGCTGATATCAACTCTAAATAATTCTTACCTATGCATGAGGCAATATGATTAAGTGAAAACAGCATTGGATTTGGAGTCCAAAAGTGTGACAGCTAACTCTAGCCCATTTACCAGCAAGATAATTGTGGGCAATTTTTCTGAACTCTATTTTCCTCACCTGTAAAATGGGGATCTCTACCTGCCAGTCATAGGAACATTTCTATCACATCCATCAAATTCTATGTATGTGTGGTTTTTTATTGTTAAATCAAGTTTGGATGGCCACTATAGGTATTTTTAAGTTAATATAGCTACATTTAAAAAAAATTAACTTTTACAAATTCTAACTGGCTTTTTCTCTACTTAATTCTGGGTAAGAAGGGTTGTAATGCATATTTTTAACAGCACAGTTCTTAGCATAAACACATGCACATTCTAGTTCCTACATCCTTCTATGCAATATTTAAATAATGCAGTCAAACAAGTAAAGGAACACAAAGTGACAATGAGATTTAAAAGAAAACATCAATTTTAAAAAAACCTTCTAGAAACAGGATTCCAAACTAAACAAGGATAAATTAGTCCTGAATCAAACATGTAAAATGTTCCCACACTATAATTTATATTTAAAATACAGAACTTGAGAAGGCCAAAGAGATAAATAAACAGGCTGTCTATAATCTTAAAAGTCTGCACAAAAATGATAATTTTATTCATCTATCTGAATCAGTATTTGGATAATGCCATAAATAACTAAACCTTATACATACATACATACATATATACATACATATACACACATATATAATATATATATACACATATACACATGCACATATATATAACGCATATGATTTATATGCATATATAATGTAAAATATATGTATATTTTAGAAGTATAAATTAATCATAGCACTAGCTCCTCATGCATATAATTTTTCACTTCTTTTTCCATCACTGCAAATTCAAAACAGAAACATGTCTAGCAAGAACCATACATCCCAGGGAAACAGTATTTCTTATTCAGCAAAGCAGAAAAGTTAGGGCATGACTCAGTGGTGCAACAGAAATTTTTGTTTCAGAAATAGTAGGGTTACTAGCTCCATAGACTAGATCATTTCACTAGTAATCAGTTTTTCATTGTATTCAGACAAAGATGCTTGCAACAATTCAAGGAATCAATCACACAGCATGCTCCCAAAATTTCAGAAGAAACTTTATCTTCACGGAAAAAAGTGGCATTTTGGCCAGAGCGCTGGCCAGGAAGTCAGAAAGACCTGGGTTTGAATCTTGTCTCTGACATTTGCATCTTTATGTCTCAGTTTCTCATCTATAAAATGGAGGTAACATCCACTGAGATCTATGACTGTATAGAGTTATATGACATATAGATATATCTATGATTTGTAGTTTTGCAAACTTTAAAAAGCTATATAAATGTGAGTTATGATTTTAACAAGTGTTTCCAGTGTCTACCTCAGCATAAATTTCCAAAGGACATGAGTCCCATCTTCTGAATAGTATCTACAATCCTTAACTCATTTGAATGCTCCCTAAGTGAACAAACAGACATTTTACAGATAAATACCTATCTGCTTCAGGAAAGTAAAATGTACTTTTTTCCCCTGTCTTTAATTTTCACTTCATAAACTCATCATCTTAAGAGTAAAAAAAAAAATCTCAAAGGTTCAACTCCTATTCAAAACATGAAATCCCCCTTGATATATTCCTAACAAGGGGTCATCTGAGTTTCTACTTGAAAACTTCCAAAGGCCAGGAACTCACTATCTGAGGCAGTCCAAGCAATTTTGAAACCATTCCAATAATTTAGTCTCAATGTTCCCAGGCGTCATATGAGGACAGTAATACCTACAGTGTGAGGCAGCATGTCCAAGTGTCTAGAAAGCTGACCTCAGAGTCAGAGAGACCCAGTTCAAATCCACCTCAGCCAAACACTGGATGAGAGAAGCTGTTCAAGTCTCTTAACTACTTGATGCCCCAGGCAACTGTCTAAAACCATAAATGTTACTGGTTGGAGAAGTTCCTCACTCAAAGCTCCCAACACTGATTATTCAGGCAAAAGTAAAAGGTTCAAAAAGAAAGCAAATGGGCTTCATCATCACCTGGAGAGACATATAAACTGATGCTGAGCGAGAAGAGCAGAACCAGGAGAAATGTGTACACACTCACAGACACAACATCTGTGTGACGACTAACCTCAATAGACTGGGCTCCTCTCAGCAATACAAGGTTATAAGACAACTCCAAAAGACTCCTGGTTGAAGGAGATCTCCATATCCAGAGGAGATGTGGAGTCTGAATGCAGACTGAAACAAACTACTTGCTCTGTTTCTTTTTATTGTTTTGTTTTGTTTCCTCTTTCCCACTGATCATTCCATCAGTTATAATCCTTCTTTACAACCTGACTAATGATTAATGTGAAGATATTTGCAGATTCTGTATCCGAGTGCATGCTGCCATGATGGGAGGGGGAGAGATAGGGGGAGAAAATCTGAAACTCAAGGGACTGTGGAAGTGAATGTTGTAAACTAAAAGTAAATAAACCAATTTAATAAAATAAGTAAATAAATGAGATTATATACTTTGAAAAAGAAAAAAGAAAGCAAAACAAAAATCTCTAGTACCTAGCTTACTGGTATTGTTGTCAGGATAAAATTGTTTAGTTTTCCTTGATATTAAGCCCAACTGCCTTTTACAACTTCCACCCAGTAGTTCTAGTTTTCTCTTCAGGGCCCAAACAGAAGTTTAAGAGCTCTTCTAGATGACAGTTCTTCAAATACTTGAAGATAGATAATATACCCATCCCTCAGTCTTCCCTTTGGTAGATTTAACATTCTCATTTCCTTCAACTCAGCTTTGGATAGAACTGTTAGTGAAAGCCTAAAGAAAGAGCTATTAAAGAGGAACTGTTGAATTTTATTAGTTTTCAAGTATAAATCAAAGAACTTTATACATGATTTATATATAAACATATTATCTGATTTATACTTTTATTTATAGCTTTAATTTGTTCATAATGTATTTAGATACACTTCTCAAGCTCCAGAAGCTTCCTTAGTCTCATATTTTTAAGTTTTTTATAATATAGGAATAACTTTTAGCATTTGATTATATGTAATTTATCACTGGAGTGTCTCAAAGTATATTAGGAATGCCAGGTATTCTGACAAGGAAGAAAAAGTACCAAGCAGCTTATGCTGTTTGCATTAACTCTTTTAGATTTGCACCTCTTTAAACCATGAGGCACCTATCCATTAAGTTCAATACCTGCCAAGGATTTGTAAATCTGCTTACCTCTGCTCTAAAACACCTAAGACAAGAGAATCTCAAAAGGAGAAGTCTACCTTGGATTGCACTCATTTGTTTTTAAACCCAATCATTTTATAAATTATTTTGAAAAATAGAATTCAAAAACCATGAAGCATAGCATGTCATGGATCCACTCACCCAATTAAAAGGGAGTCACATGACATTTTCACTGCTAACTCTTGAGTCTTAATCTCAAAACTCTTTACAAAGGCATATAATAAATTATCACCTTCACTAATATCATTATATTTTACATGTGGAGAGCTTATGACAAGTCACTGGCTGGATGCACTTGATGAATTATCATGACAGAACAAAATAATATTTGGATGTCATGATACCCAGCTCTTTCCTCTGAATCCTAACTGCAATGTACAGGGTAGTATAGAAAAACTTCCATTCTCTAGGACCTTCTAGATAACTGAGGATTTATCTAGTTGCTTACCTACATATTATTTTAACTAATTTGAATGGTAATCTTTATAAAATGTATAGCACTTCTCAGTCTTCTTAAATTAGCAGAGTAAAGGATACATAATTATACCTTTTACTGATTGTCACCATCAAGAACATCGGTTATAGCATCACTGGGAGCACTGGACTTGTAACCAAGACTTGGCTCTCCCATTTAAAGCCCTGTGACCCCTGGCTAGTAACTTTACTCTATAAAGCATCAGTTTCCTCTATAAAGCCAGGAGAATAACCCTTGAACTATTTACCTCACTCAGTTGTGAACTAAAGTTGTGAAACTTTATAAAAGCTAAAGTGATACATAAATGTATAAACTATTATTTCTGAGTTACAATTACTACTACCCTTCAGCGACACCATCAGAATCTAAGGTGGATGAGGCTATTTGCTGCTCTGTTAAAACTGCTTCAGACAGCTAAGCTAGCTTACTTTCCGAATGCTTTGAATAGGTCATAGACTTAGAGGTCAAAGAACACTTAGGGGCCTAATTTTTCTGAACCTCCCTCAGAATCAGGCTGTTAAATTCTCAATGCTTTTAACTGGTAGTAAACTGAATGTGGAGAGTTAAGTGGTTCTAAAGTAAAGGTGTAAGGGAAAGGAGAAAGGGAACAAGCATTTATATGGCACCTACAACCTCCTATGAAGAAAAGATCACATTTCTCCCTAGCTTCAAAACACTATCCCTGACAGTTTTCTCCCCAGTCCAAAGAAACTATGCCTAGTAAAAACTCATGAGTGGGTCCAGTAAAACAAACTATCTTTCCCCATCACAAGAACAAGCTGACCTCTGAAGAAAATTCTCCTGTAAAACAGGACTATCTTGTAAATCATGGATTGATTCCCAAAGTTACTGTATACAAGCCAGAGGTCAAGCTACAGTCATCAACTCTCAAAGCTATCTCACTACAAACATAATAGACCCAAAATACACCCTATAGAAACTCCTTCCCCTGGTTTCCAGTACTGAATGACTCCTGTGACCAAGGTTGTAAGCTATCACCTAATTAGCATATCAGCTAGACAATCCACTACTTTTCCTATATAAACTTTAGCATCATTCATGTTCAGCGGCAAGTTCCTTAAGGAGCTCTGCCCACCATACTGGCATTACAATAAACCTTTGCCACCTTGACCTAAAGAACGCTTGAGTCCTTGAATTCATTCCAGATGACCCTTTCCTGTACTTCAGTCCTTGAGGGGTTTATGAATCCCTTAAACTGAATCAACACCATCTAGTAATTACTCTTTGTATTTAACTAAGTGGTTTATTTCCTCTACCAGTTTATTTAACACCTTGGTAGACTTAGTCTTCATGTTTCCATACAAACATCTCTTCTATAACTCATGACATAACTCAAGTATTATTTTAATTTGAAGTGCCCTGTATGTACTGAGTCTAATGACTATACTAAAGATATTATAGCAAAAAAACACACCCCCAAAACAAAAAAAAAAAAAAACCATAATACTAGACAAAGTATATAACAAGCCAAGTAAGTTCATACTGGAACAACATGTTATAGAAATTCTCAGGAAACAGATCATACTCCCAGAGTTCAAAGTGACCATTTGCTTGTACTGTGTGTTTATCAATCTAGTAAAGCAAAACCTCCATTAACCAGAACTCAAGCCTGGAAAGAAATTCTTTCCATGGTTTTTAGAAAAAGAGAGACAAGTCACAAGACAACTAGTCAATGCCAGGAATTTATTAATGGAAACACAAAATATTCTGAGGTGCTATCCTAGGATCAATACAGAGAACTGGGCTGCCTCACAGAATGCCTTACATCATAACATCCACTTATGTTCAGAATAGCTTCTTCCGTTCCTCCCCTGACTTCCCTTCAACTGTAGGACCCTCAAAGAAATATTGTCTGTAAAACAACAAATTTACTGAGGCAGGAAGGTGAATTCATGCATTCTGCAGGGTTTGAATTAGATGGCCTCTGAGGTCCTTTTTAACACTGACATTCTATGGCTCTCAGCAACAAGGTTAAGGTGAGGAAAAAGGGGGGGGGGCTGGTTTTTAGTTAAACAGGAAATTTAAATGCCTCTATTTAATGGAAGGTTTCACTGTCAGAGAATGATGCACTTACCTTAAAATAGTGGGAGTGCCTTAGTTACATACTATTATCTCCAAAACTATTAGATGAGATGGGAGACTTTTTTCTAGCACCAAACAAGTTATAACTGTTTGACAGTTTATTATGACTCCCTATTTGGATCATTTTTGTCTGGATAAAACAAATGACAAGGGAATATAGTAAAGGTGCTAGAATTAGGACAGAAAAAAAATGCTAGCTACAGCTGGATTTGTCCATAGATATGCTATTGAAGTATCAAGGTAAAGACATAGTTTGCATACCTAGCCGTGGCATAACTGCTCCCAAAAACTGTTCATCTTCCTGGAAGTGATTCTCTTGTAAGGATTCCAGCAACTTCTGTAGGACATCTTGTGGTACCTTGCAGCCTGTGCCCTTCAGTTCAGTGAATCTGGTTAGCCGGAAACTCTTGTCCAATTCGTAACTTTCCGGGTTAAAGGATTCCCGAACAGACATGGCTCTTGGGCACACTCACTCACAGTTTAGTCTTTTCCCCCCTCCTTTAGTCTGTTTGTTTCTTGCCTGGTCCACCTATATGCAAGTCACAAAATGCAACATTAGTATTATCATCTAACACCTTTTAAGTAAAGAGACTGCAAAATAGAAAAAGAAAAGTAACTGCCCCCCCCAAAGGGCAATCCATAAAAGACTCTTCCATTTCAAGTGATTTAAAGTCAGCAAATAATTGTCTTATATGTCACTATTCTTTATATTGACTGCTTTATGAACCAGAACAATAAAGACACATCTCTAAAAGTTATTTGGATTGGGGAGGGGAGGAAGGGAAGGTTCCACACATGCACTTGTTCTCTCTCTCTCTCTCTCTCTCTCTCTCTCTCACAATCTATATAAACCCATAGAGTTCATCTAAAGGAGAATACATAATGCCCTAAAACATTACATTATAGGGTCAAGACAGAGAAAACATGATATACAAAGAATGGGAGACTATATCAGGCTTTTTTCATGTAACTCCTTTCCTGAAAAAGAGGTCCCAAAGATCCTCAAAGCACGTAACGTTATAAATTAAAAAACAAAACAAAACACTCTCAGATACTTCAGCTGGCAACTGGCATGCACTATATTTTAAAAGTTTAAAGTTCTTGGCAAAAAACAAGTGTTTTGTGGCAAATCTTTTGACAAGGCTACAAATGCTCATTGACAGGTACACGGCCTGTTAGAAAATCCATGGAAAAGTTATTAATGCAAATTTATTTGATGAAATTCTCTATAATGCCAAAATCTAATTTTAGAAGAAAATGTTTTTACTCTGAGTCAGAGGTATACAACATAATCCAAAACTAATAGGAGGTCCCACTGAAGTGTACAACTTTTAAATGGCAGTTCTTGTTTTACTGAGGACAATATAGCTGTACAACATGGTTGTACTACTTTAGATGTTCTGATTTTTAAAAAATGAAATCCCCATTTCCTAGACGGCATATATGGTATCCAACAACAGGTTGTTGATGCATCACTGACAAAGCACCAAAGGTACTCTCAGTGTTTTATTACAAGGCTTACAATTAAATCAAACTAATCACCAGCATTTAAAGTGCTTTCCAATGCCATAGGCTACTCCAACTGGCCTTTGTAGATACCAAAATTCAGCTCTGGGGTTTAACAAACCTTCAGGACTGATTAAAAAAAAAAAAAATTAATAGGGTGTGGTATTACACAGGCAGCTCAAATTTTGGAGTCACTTTCCCCTACAAAACTTCGGATTAAGAACACAATTTCCATTTACAGCAAGTGTTTTTCCTCCCCTGGTAGGCATACCACTTATTGAAAACACATCTTATAAAAGCCTAAGCATGGGCAGTAACCCAAGCCTTAGTTACCCCCTAAACCCAAAAAAATAAACACCCTCCGCCCCCTAAAGAAACCCAAACCAAAAATCAAACGTGTCTGGGATGAGCAATGATTCCAGTTTCAAACTTATGGCTGTATCACAAGGCCTGTACCACTGGGTAAAAAACAACCTGTCAGAAAAAATATGGGGTAGCAGTCTACCACTACAGCAAAAATCAGAGGCTGTTTGTTTTTTTTAAATAGTTCGGTGATTTATAGGAAATGTTTGAAGAGGGCTTTGACTCAAGAGTTAAAAAACAAGAACCTCTCCATAGAAAAAGCACAGCAAAAGTCTACGGACAAATCGATATATTCCTCACATCTTCTAACCGCACTGGAGTGGGAAACCGGGAAGACAGACCGGCTTTGACGGCTGGTATATATTTACCAGCATTTACATGTCACTTCCCTTGATTTAAGAGGAAAAAGTTAAGAATGTAAGAGCACGAGTATCTCGAAGCTCTGGAGTTGTTCCGCGGAAACTTGAATGGAAACACGAGAAGCAATTCGGGAGTGGGAAAACAGGAAATTCCTATTTTTTAGCCCGTGATAGGAAGGGACCAGGAATTGTCCGGGAAAAGGGCAATCACCGCGGAGGTGGAGGTGAAAGTCAATTTGTTTAACGAGAGGCTACACCTCCACTAGCTTCTCCCGCCCCCAGATGTTTACAATACTTTAAAACAATGACCTGAATAAGTAGAGACGATTTAACCCCTTCCTCCTCAGGCACGTTTAAGTGTTTTTATAAAAAGTGCCAAATGGTAGCGGGAGGGAGGACTACGCGCCGAGCCCGCGGCCGCTGCCTCGACCTACCTTCCCGCGAGCTCCGGGAAATAAACAATGGAGCAGGCAGCACCACGCGGGAGCGAGGCGGCGGCGGACCGGCTGTCCATGCGGCCGCAGGGATGCGACTCGGGGACACCTTAAATGCCAAGCCGCTGCCTTTAAAGGCAAATCAGGCCTCGGCCACGGCCGGCGTTCTTTGTGCGGCCGACGGGGGCGGGGGGAGCCGGCGCTTTCCACCGGGACATCCTCCCCGCCCCCCCCCCCCCCCCGCCCCGCGGCGGGAACACCCCTGCGCGCGCCCCCGGCCTCGACCACCACAGCCCCCGCCAATGGGGAAGGAGCGCGCGCCAGGGGCGACCCGCGAGCCCCCTCCCCACCATCGCTCGGTTTTGGTATTGGGGAGAAGGGGTGCAAAGGGCCGTTTTTTGGAGGGGGAAACCAGGTAACAAGAGCAAGTGTCATGCGGGGCACGGAGTTAACCCTTTGTGGGCGTCCAGAAGGGACGGAGAGGAAGTGCTTGGGTGAGAGTGAGCGTGTGTTGTAGAGGAGTGTTGGGGGGGAAGGGTGGAGGTGCTGGAACGGGAGGCGCCCGGGAGCCGCGCGCGCCCCATTCCCCGGGACGCCCGAGCAGCATTCCCTGAGCGGCGCGCGCACGCGGGCGCGCGGGGGCCGCGAGCTGCAGCGGCCAAACAAAAATGTCGGCGGGTGAAAAAATTAACCCGTACGCTGCCACCGCTGCCGCCGCCGCCGCTACCCTCCCCCCCCCAGCACACCCCTCCTCTCCCTTGTTCCCTCCCTCCCTCGCTCCCTCCCTCCTTCCTTCCCCAGCTCAGAGCGGCTGCTGGTGGCGGCAGCGGCGGAGGCGGCAGCTACGAAGCGGGCGGTGCTTCTTTTTTAAAGCGGCCCCAACCACCCCACACTTCGGCCCCCCGCGCCAAGCTGGGCTCTAGCGGGCCAGCGGTGCACGTCTCCCTGCCGGTCGGGGGCCCGACGGAGCGGGGGATTTGCAAAGGGCGCTATGGGGCTTATTGATGAATATTCCCCTTTAAGCCAGGCGTGTCTCTCCCCTCCCTCCCCCCCAGTCAGGCTCTTACCGGTTCGCTTTTCGCCCTCCTCCTCCTCCTGAAAACGGGACTCCCGGCCGTTCCCACAATGCACCGGGCGCAGCCGGGGCTCCCTTAAGCGTCGCCTGAATAAAAATGCCGCTCCAGGCTGCTGGGAGGCCGTGGAGGAGGGGGTGGGGGGTGGGGGTGAACCCCAGACCCGCACCTGGGCGTCTTGCCGGATCCTCGGCTTTTCACTCCCTGGGTCCCCGGCTCACAAACGGGCCTGCCAAAGGCATGCTGAGCACTAGGTGTGAGGGTCCTTTAAGGGCTGGCTACCTCCCTTTAAGGGGCGGTAAGGGCAGGAGACCTCGGAGCTGTTCTGTGGCGTGCGTGCGGCTCGGGGAAAGGGGAGGGGGGGGGAATGCCTAACCCTGAGCCATGCAATGATTGGTCTCGGGGGAGCGGGAGGAGGATTGGGGGGTGGGGGGGCGTTTGCAAACTCCTGGTGCCACAGGCATCCGTTGCATGATGCAAAGGGATTGGTTTCAAAAGTTGCGAGTTGTATTGGCACCGACAGATGGGCTCGCCGGCGCTTGGGGCTTCTGGTCTACCTAGACTCGGACGCGTTCCAGGGCCGGGGATAATCCTCCCCGACGTATCCGGGCTGAAGCGCGCTACGTGGGGCACATTCCTCTTACCTGCTGCAGAGTGCTTCCTTCACTCCGAACTGGAAAACAACGGATAAGGCTACGCAACTAAAAAAATTTTTTAAAGCATTTAAAATAAGGTTTCCAGAAAAATGGTTTCTGCCGCAGTTAAAGAATTTGAAACGTAAGGGATCTGGTTGATTTGAAAATTGCTTATCTCCCTCTCATTTTGTAATTTTACACCGAGAAGATAAACTCTGTTGAAAGACAAAAATCTCTAGAAAACTTTTTGAATATTTTAATAAATTGTGTTGGATGTGTAAAGATCAAGATTTTCATGGCATTAACTCACAGTGGATGTTCTGTATAGGCATGTAAATATACTTCATTTTAATATTCTTTGAGATGAGGGAAATCATATGGGAGCTTGGGACTTAAGACTATTTTATCGTTGATTAAATAATAGATATTTAATTTTATAGGATTTCTTTTAGAGGGAGAACAATAACAAGCAACCTGTAAGTGTCGGCTGTGCTAAGCCTTGGAAGAAGGTGGAGGAAAATTGGGCATGTAGCAATTTAGCGCTTTCTAAAAGACTTTTGTTAGGGATGATTTTTGGCCTCTGACTGTATTTCATATTACATCGTTTGTGGGTTCCATAAATGTCCTCTTATTTTTAAAAATCTCGATGGCTACTCCCCACATTCCTTTTAGTCACTTGCTGAAATAAAGTTCAAAATTGAAGTATAGCCTCACTGTGCCCTTTCTTTTTTCCAATAAATGATGGTGCCTTAGTGGTCTATAATTACATATTATAAAAGTTTCTAAAATACATAGTGTAGGTGCTGGAGTCAGAGATTTTGCTTTTGTTCATTGGTGTCCAACTCTTCTGGGCTCTATGGCTCATACTGTCCCTGAGGTTTTCTTGGGGAAGGTCTTGGAGTAGTTTGCCATTTCCTTCTCCAGTGACCCAGAGACAAAGGAGGTTAGGGGTCTTGCTCAGTCATACAGCTAGTAAATGTCTGAGGTTGAATTTGAACTCAGATCTTCCTGACTGAAGGCCAGCTTTTTATCCACTGAGCCACCTAGCTGCCACTTCCTGACCCAATTTGGGGTTTTCTTGACAAGGGTACTGAAGTGGTTTGCCATTTCCTTCTCTAGCTCATTTTACTGATGGAGAAACTGAAGCAAACAAGGTTAAGTGACTTGCCCAAGGTCACACAAAACTACTAAGTGCCTGAAGCCACATTTGAACTCAGGTTCTCCTGACTCTACTTCTCCACCTAGCTGCCCCTAGAGTCAGAGAATGGGGGTTCAAATATTGACCCAGCTTTTCAGTTTCTTTGTAAACTTGAGAAAGACACATAGCTCTGTGCTTTAATTCCTTTGAAGGGTTTGGATTAGATGACTTGTCGATCTTAAACAATTTGATCTAACAAAAATATTTGAATGAAAAATAAAGTGGCAAGAGAAAATCTTCATTTTTCTTTACTTGATTTTAGTAATTTAAATCAATGTTTTCTGAACTAATTTGTCTGTGGACCATCTGAGGACTTAAATACTGAAAGAATGGGGGGAAAAAGTGGTATTAAATTGACTATTAAATTGACCCATAGGATAAAGGGAGTGGGAAGGTCATAGAAATATGGAAGAAAAATAGAGATCACCTTGTCCAACCTTATTTTCTAGATGAGGAGACTGAGGTCTAGAAAAATTGTCATTTTTTCCCCTGAAGTCATACTACATGTAAGCCCTGTAGCAGAACCAGTAATGAAGTCCAGAGGTAGGAGGTGTTTGGATCACAGGAACTGGGTTCCAATATCCCCTTTGCCTCTTACAACCATGTGACCTTGAGTAATTGACAGAAACTCTCAGGACCTTAGTTTTCCACACCTCTAAAAAGAGGAGATTGGACTGTTTGTCTCACTTCCACCGCTAGCTTGATGCTCTCTTGTTCTTCCAGCTCCAAAACCTTTGCTTTTTTCCACTATACTGCACTGCCTCTCAACCCCATTTTCATACAGAAATTGTTTCTATGTAATATGTATTTAAAGTATTTTTTATCACTGGTATTTAAATGGAATCCATCTTGTGCAGATAATTAAAATACTGCTTTGAGCAGTTTTTATTTAAACTTTTTAAGGAAGACATAGAAGCATAAGTTCTATGTTTCATAAAAGGAATACTATGAAAAAAATTCTACAGCTACAGAGAGTTCTGTGCTGAACAGTGTTCAAAATTCCTGTGAAAAATGATAATTCCTGATATTGTCAAGGTAGTGCTTTATGGTTTTAAGGTGTTTGCTTAGTACATTCTCATTTGATGACTGTATTTTTCTTATTCCTATCACTTAAACCAAAAAACCTTCACATTTTTCACCTAATATCTATTCTCCAAACATATACTCATTTCCCTGGACAAACTTACTGTTTTATTCTTAGTTATGTATTTATTGTATAATGTTGCATATTTGTATATAACCAGCGGTTCTCAACCTGTGGGTTATGTTCAGTTTAAATACATCCTGCATATTAGATATTTACATTATGATTCATAACAGTAGCAAAATTACAGTTATGAAGTAGCAACGAAAATAATTTTATGGTTGGGGGTCACCACAACATGAGGAACTGTATTAAAGGGTCTCAGCATTAGGAAGGTTGAGAAGGCTACCTACCATAGCATTTTGGACACAATATTTAATAAAGGGCTGAATACTGAATAAATGCTGTTAATATTTAGTTGTTTCAGTCATTTCCGACTCTTGTCGAAATGGTTTGTCATTTCCTTCTCCAGCTCGTTTTACAGATGAGGAAACTGAGGCAAACAGGATTAAGTGACTTGCCTAGGGTCACACAGCTAGCGTCTGAGGCCATATTGGAACTCTGGTCTGTTCTCTATCCATTTTGACACCTAGCTGTTCCATTGAATAAAAGAATCACCTTCAAATAGGAAATCTCAAGACTTAAACATTTTTTTAATTGAATTAGTTTTTTTGTTCCTTTTTCAAACAACACCAAATAAAACAAATATTTTCTACAAAATAAAACAGAAAATTGTAGAGCATTGAACTTGAAGTCAAAATAACCTGGGTTCAGTCTCTTCCATGGACACTAACTTGTGTAGCCCTGGGCCCTGGACAAGCTACTTCTTAGTCTCAACTATCTCATCTGTAAAGTAAGGATAATAATACCCCCTAGTAGATAGGGTTGTGTCAAAAGAAATAATATGGTAAATGCTTTGCAAATCTTAAAAGTGCTGTATGAGTGCTTGATATTATAAAACTTTGAATGTATTATGTACAGCTTGCTTTAAGTACATAATAAATTCAATATGTAACTTTCAAAGCTGTACTGCTTGTCTGCATTTCCTTCTGGACTCTTGTTCTCTAGATTGGAAAAATACTTTAAAGATCTTTTATTTTTCAACTCTATTGCCACCCCCTTCTTTCTCCCATTGCCCCTCCCTCATTTAAAAAAAAGGAAAACAAATCCTTTGTTAAGGAAAACAAATTCCACATTGGCCATGTTCATACATGTATGTTTCATTCTGTACCTTGAGTCTATCTTCTCTATCAGGAATGTGAGCGGTGTGCTTCATCAGCCCTCTGGAATCATGTTGGTAATTGCATGGATCAGAGTTCTAAAGTCTTTCAAAACTGTTTTTCTTTACGATATTGTTATGATATAAATTGTTCTGGTTCTGCTCACTTCACTCTGCATCAGTTCTCACAAAGTCTTTCTTGGGTTTCTTTGAAAACATTCTTTATGACATTTCATACTATTCAATAATATACCAGTACATTCATCTACCATAGTTTAAGCCATTCTCCAGTGGATAGACATCTCTTTAGTTTCCAGTTCTTTGCTATTATAAAACAAGCTGCTATGAGTATTTTTTGTATAGATGATATGCAAAACCATGGAAGGTCTCTCTAGTAGAGGCCTGCTGGTTTATTGCTGGGCCAAGGGGGATACATTGTTTAGGAACTTTGCTAATTGCTTTCCAGATTGACAGGACTAATTCACAGCCTCATCAACAATGCATCACTGTTTACTCAAAATATTTCTAATGATCGTCAGTGTCCTTTTTTTGTCACGTTTGCCAAATCTGATGGGTGTGAGGTGAAACCTCAGAGTCATTTTAGTTTACATTTCTCTATAGTAATTCAGAACATTTCTTTTCAAAATGTTTTTGCCAGACATTTTCAAAATGTTTGTAAAGCCCTGATTTTGCTTGGTTTCCCAATATTAGTAAGCCTCTAGAGAGCAAGAAAAGGTATTTGTTAGAATGTCAGTAACACGAGTGAATGGGTTTTACTTGACTGCCAGACTGAAAAGAATGTTGTTGTAAAGCAGGATATGAATTTGGGGAAACAGCCTTAGGTGGCTGGGTCATACTTAGTCTTACCTAGAACAGTTTCACAGTGTTAAAAGAGAAAATCCTCTGACCATTTTATTTTAGAAACAAAGATCCCGAGTTATTAGCATCATTCATATTTGCTAATTATCTGAAATGAATTAGAAACATTACCTGGGGCCATATATAGTGCTGACAAGATGTACATGTTCAAAGGCATTTAGGTTGTAATGAAATGAGATTTTTCAGAGCATAGATTGTTGTCCTATTTGACTAATTTGTGTCCTGTTAGGAAGCTGGAATGATTTACTGGGAGGGTTTGAGCCAAATGATTGTTCACATTTGATTCTGAGGGAGCTTTGTCCTAGAATCATTTAGAATACTGAAAACTAAGGCCAAATTAAAGTAGAAAATGGGAATGATAAGGATTACAATGGTATTGTTTTAATAAGACAGTTAACACAATCTGGAGTCAAATTATAGAAGCTTGATGCTTGTAATGAGAGAGATGATCTCCCTCCTGTACTCTGCCATGGTCAGAGCATTTCTAGAGAACCAATGCCAGTTCTGAGGGCTACTTCTTAGGCAGTACATTGATAACCTATAAAGCATGAAGCTAGATGGCATAGTGGATAGAGTGCCAGGCCTGGGGGCAGGAAGACTCATCTTTCTGACTTGAAATCCAGCTTCACACACAAGCTGTGTGAGCCTGGGCAAGTCACTTAGCCCTGTTTGCCTCTGTTTCCTCATCTGTAAAATGAGCTGAAGAAGGAAATGGCAAACCACTCCCATATCTTTGCCAAAAAAAAATCCCAAATGGGGTCATGAAGAGTCCGACATAACCGAACAACAAGCATGCAAAGAAGGGGGACCAAGATGGTGAGGAGACTGGATTCCATATCCTATGGGGATCAGTTAGGTGTACTAGGGAGTGTTTAGCCTGCAAAAGAGATTTAGGTGGGGGAAGGAAAAGAGAATGGGGTGAGGAGAAAGAGCTACAGAGGAGCAATATGTGTTTGAATGAGTGAACAAATTTTTAAAAAGCATTTGTATTAAGTATTATGTGCCAAGCATTGTGCTAATTACTGAGGATGCAAAGAAAGGTCGTTGCTGCTGCCACAGAGCTCACACCCTAATTGGGGAACACAGCACATGTAGGATGGTTCAGCTGCAGTTAATGGAAAGGTCTCAAGTCATTTGTACACTGGGGAGTCAGCCCCACATGGTGGCTACCATATTAGGAAAGGGGAGTGGGCCTATTGGTCAGAGTAGGCCGGAGATGCTTGATTCCCTCCAGCAGTCAGGGAATGGGAGTGGGCAGGAGGTGAATCAGTGTTGGACCAGAATGGGGAAAGAGGAAGGGGGAACTGACAAGAAGGTTGGGGGTTGGCTCTGGCAATCCAAAATGGAGGAGGAAGAGGTTGGATACAGCTTGATACCAGCTTGGGTCTAGGCCTTCCAAGTGTCTTCCATGGAGGAAGGGAGAATTGTTGAAAAGTAGAAAGAGCACTAGATTTAGTGTTAAGGACCTGACTTTGAATGCCATCACGGCCATTTACCTTTGCGTCCTTGAACAAATTGCTTAATCTGTCTGGGACATCTCTTCCTCTATAAAATGAGTTAGACTATGTGACTTACAGGTACACCCCTAAACCTGCGATCTAATTACCTTCAAGCCTTTGAAGGGTCATCTTGTGTAGGAGGAATGTTCTATTTGGCTTCTAAGGATAAAACTAGGATCACTGGATAGAAAGTAGGGAGTCAGATTACAGCTTAATGTAAGGAAAAAATTTTCCTAACAATTAGATTTGATGCAGCTGGGTTGTACTGTGGCTAGAGCACTGAACCTCAGAAAAACCTTAGTTCAGATTTGGTCTCAGACATTTACTAGCTGTCTGACTCTGGGCAAGTTACTTAAACACTGACTGCCTCAGTTTCTACAACTGTAAAACGAAGATAATAATAGCACCTACCTCCCAGGGTTGTTGTGAGGATCAAATGAGATAATACTTGTAAAGCATGTAGCACAATGCCTGGTACAAAGTAGACACTAGGTAAGTGTTTGTTTCTTTCCTACCTACCCAAAAGTGTTGACTTAGAAGATGGATTTGTCCTCACTGGACTATTATGCTAGTCTTCCAGCTGGTCTCACTGTCTCAGATCATCCTCAGTCCATCCTTATAGTTGCCAAAGTAATTTTCCTATAGCTCATGGTCTGACCATGTTACTGCACTACTCAGTAAACTCCAGTGACTGTTACTTCCAGTATCAAATATAAACTGTTTGCCATTTACATCTCTTCACAAAAGCATTCCACCAACCTTTCCAGCCTTATTACACATCATTCCCTTTCACATATTTTGTGATTCATCCAAACTGGCATTATGCAAGTCATTCCATGTTCTGTCTTTATTCCTTTGTATCCGCAGTCCTCCATGCCTGGAATGCATTTCTTCCTTGGGATTTGTTTGTTTGTTTGTTTGTTTGTTTAAACCCTGTTCCTAAACCCAGGATTCCTTCTGCTAAGGAATTCTTCTTAGAATTCCTTCTGCTAAGACTCCTTAGTATTGTCTCACTTGTGTCCTGTATGTGTGCCCTTTAGATTCCCTTCTCTCTGGTAACAGCCTGTGTTCCTAAAGTGTTTTGTTTGCTTTCTTTGCCTAAGATGCCTTCTGCCTGAGGGACTGTGCCCGAGTGATGAAAGCACAGGTCTGAACCAACTCAGATTAGTGACAGTGATCATTCCGGAGAACAGATGATGGAACATCTTTCCTCTTAGTCGAGTCAAGAATGCTGGTTTTGCTTAACTTTTCCCTGGGGTGGGGAGGGTTCATTAAAGTATGGGTTGGTATATTGGGATGTAAATGAGGGTTAAAAAACAAAAGCATCTACAAGAAAGCATCTTTTTGTTATTATCACTAAAGATAAAACAAGGAAGATACGTTTGCCATTGGCAGATCCTTTCTCCTGTGAATACTGTCTCTGAGCCACTCCCTAATCCAAAGGGCATGTCAGCACCCGGGAATTTAGCTTAGGTTACGAATCCCCAGAACTAGCATATATCACAGTTTGCTGCTTCTTCCATCATACTGGACCATTTGGAAGAGGCGATATAAGCTTGGAAGATCAATGACAACATTTCATTTTATACTCACAGGACACCTGGGAGTCATTTATTACTGCTTCTGTTTTATAAAGAGGGATACTGAGGCTGAGTTAGATGAATTGACTTGGGCCAGTAACTGATATGGGATTTAAACTTGATTCTTCTTGATGCCAGGGCACAGAACCCTGATGCAGAAGTGCCAAGGCAATTAGGTAGATTAGGGCAAGTAGGTGTCACAGTGGATAGAGTGCCAGACCTGGCCTCAGGAAGACCTGAGTTCAAATTTGATCTCAGACACTTGCTAGCTGTGTGACCCCGGGCAAATTGCTTATTCCTGTTTGCCTCAACTTTCTCATCTGTAAAATGAACTGGAGAAGGAAATGGCAAACCACTTCAGTATCTTTGCCAAGAAAACCCCAAAGGGGTCAGTAAAGATTCTGACATGACCAAAATGACTGAGCATCAACATCACCTATTATAATAAGCAAGGCACAGGGAAGCCTCTTAGTACTTTCTTTTACCAGTATCAAAGGCCTTGGTCCACAAAACTTGTGACAGATCTCTGTTCTGCTCCTGGTATTTCTCTTGGAGTTGTCAGGCAGGAAACGCCATGTCAACTGTTCCTTGGCCCTTTCTGAAGCCACAATGGCTCTTGGGTAGATGAGGAGACACCAATGTCTCCCTGCCGTGTCTGATAATCTGTGCCTAGTCTTATATTAAACTCACCCAGAATTACAAACTTGCCCTCTTTCAGCACATTGATGTTGAGGGTCCCCAGGTCTTCATAAAACTTCATAAAACATCCTCAGAATTTGTGTGAGCATAAGCACTGATGATGGTGGCATGGCACTTTCCTGCAAGTACAGTTGCATGGTCCTGAGCCTGCTTTTGGAAGCAGGCTCCTTTTGGAAGGCATACAAGCTTGTTGACTAGATCAGATTTGATCATAAAACAGAAAAATGTTCCGTTTCTGACTTTGCTAAGCTGGCCTTCATTTGCCTTATTTCATCCAGGGCTGCTATTTGGATAGAGTATCTACCGAGTTCTCCCACAACAAGAGCTGTTCATCTTTCCATGTTGTTTTGTGTTGTGGGGCACATGTTTGACATGCCTGTTCTAGATTTAAGAAAGAGAAGAAAATGTTAATAATGCAGATTAAACTTAAAAGTGTATCCTGTGTACATCATCATTCCCTACCCTCCCCACCCAATCCAGTTGTTAAGCATTTACCAGCATATCCTTGGTAAAGGAAATTACTGAAAAGTTTCCACTGTGCCTTGGTTACTAATTATAACTGACTTAGGACTACCTAAATGCTTTGGCTCTTCTGCCCCAGGGTGATGTAACCAGGGTACTTAAAGAAAAGAGACAAAGAGCAAACTTCTGGGTTATTCTTTGAAAGTAGGTAGGTGGTGCCGTGGATAGAGTGCTGGCTCTGAAGTCAGAATAGATGAGTTCAAATGTAGCCTCTGATACCAGGAGTGTGACTGTAGGCAGGTCTTGTAACCTGTATTTGTCTTAATTTCTTCATCTGTAAGATGAAGATGATAATAATAGCACTTACCTGCCAGGGTTGTGCAGAAAAAAAGATAATATTTGTAGAATATGTGCAAACCTTAAAGCACTACGTGAATGCTAGCTCTTGTTATTTCTGCAGGTTGTAAAGAGTTTGCTAGTCTGAGGATACAGCAAGGGAGGAGCCAGGTGAGTTATGTCATGACTGGATCAAGTAATAGTCAGAGTCTCTAGTTATGGATAGTTGAAGAATAACACTGTTATGTAATGGCTGCGTTGGCCTTTGAAAAGGGATGAGATAATGCATATCCCTCCTTTCATTGAAGAATTGGGGTACAGTTGTGTGGAATGTTGCATATGTTATCATAAGTCTGTTTTGGTTTCTTGGTTTTGTTTGATTGTGGTTTTTTTTTTTTCTTTGTTTCAAGGGAAATTTTGCCAGATGAAGCATATCTGGGGGGGGAAACTGGTGTAAAATTTTTTTGTTTGTTTTTGTTTTTTTGGAGGGGGGAAGGTAGGGCAATTGGAATTAAGTGACTTGCCCAAGATCACACAGCTAGTTTTGTGTTAAGTGTCTGAGGCTGGATTGGAACTCAGGTCCTCCTGACTTCAGGGCCAGCGCTCTATTCACTGCGCCACCTAGCTGTCCCAGGTATAAGATTTTTTAAAGAAATGAATAAAACTTTTTTTTTTTTAAGAACCCTAGATTTGGAGTGAGAGGACCTTGGTTCTATCTAAGCTCAGCTATTTACTAGCTCTGACCTTCAGCAAATAACCTCATTGGGTCTTAGTTTCCTTGTCTGTAAAATAAAGGGGTTGGACTCAGAAATCACAGAGTTATAAAGAATAATAAATTACAATATAAAATTACCAGTGGGTCAGTTCCTCAGGGAAAGGGGGGCTCTTCCTGCGGTCTCCATATATCATCCTTGGTTCTCTGTCTGTCTCTCTGTTTCTGTATCTTTCTTTCCCTCCCTCTCTTTCTCTCTCTCTCTCTCTCTCTCTCTCTCTCTCTCTCTCTCTCTCTCTCCTCTGTAATACTAATGTAATTTGAAGATCCCTGTGTATTGGCAAGCTAACAGGTACTTAGCACTTAGCTTCAAGTTAATTATATCAAGCCCTTGTTAAGAAACAGAAGATATGGACTCCTGTTGCTGACATAATAGGAAGGAGCTGGAACAGGGAGGAGTTAATACCTTATATAAGGAAAAACACAAGCTGAAGGGCCAGAATTTCTCTCAGTGAGCATCTGGAGGCTGGGCTGCTACTGCTGGACTGAAGAATTGAGAAGAACTGAGAAGAGAAATGAGAATTGAGAACTGAGACAGAATTTCTTGGAGTAAGCCACATGGGGGCCGGAGAAAGTGATTTTGATTTTGGAAACAGAACTTGTGGTGGCAGAGCTTCTTCTGAGAGCCAGCCAAACTCCTGCTGAGAGCTTCCAAGGACCAGTTGGAGCTGCCAAAGACTTCCAAGGGCCAGCTGGAGCTGCCAAAGGAAGCATGACTGTGGTGTTGGTGCTTTGTCTGTTTTGGGTCTATGTTGATTTCACAGGCAGAAAGTGAATTGAGATGATAGTGCCAACCATGTGTGTGAATATTGTTATAATTCTGCTAAACTTGATGTGTGTAGATATTGTTGTGGCTCTGTTAAGTTTTCTTTTGCCAGGAACAGAAACTGTGAAGGACTTAAGGTGGACTGGACACTGTGAGCTTCAGTGTGGAGCAGGAACTGCACGGAGAGCTGGACAAAGAACTGGGAGCTGTCTGCCTTTGAACTCAGGTGGCAGTTGGTTAGCTTTTGGCAGGAGCTGGGACCATGTGCCTCAAGTCAAGATGAAAAAACCTCTCTGTGGGTATTTAATGCTTACTTGTGACCTAGGGGTGGATGGCCTTTGTACATTCCACTACCCCTTAAAAGGGTGCTGATGATATTGTAACTTAATTGCACCCCATAGGTGGAGGACTTTGACTTTTGTACTTTGCATTTGAATTAAGGACTTTGTGATTGATTAAATAAATGTACTTTGCTTAAAACTATGTGACTACTTTGGTGAAAACTATGTGGCCATTTTAGCGATAAGTTGTGAAGTTATAACATTCTGAATGCTGTACCTTGATTTTCTGTGAATGTTTTGCTCTGATTTGTTGCTGAATAAATAGAGAGTTCACTGTACTATGTAATCAGAACCTTGAAAGCTGTTCACAGCAGCAACAGTCCTCTGGAAAGCTGCTCATGCTTGGCTTTACATCTCCCTCCCTCTTTCTCTCTCCCTCTGTCTCTACCTCTTGCTTTCTCTTTCTCTCTCCTTCTCTGTCCCTGTACCACCCCCTGTAATTGGAGAGTGTCTTTATGACAAGAATTCTTAGCCCTATTCGTGTCATGGATCCCTTTGATAGCCTGATGAAGCTTTTGGACCCTTTCTTAGAATAATATTTTAAAGTAGTTGGGAAATGCTAAATTTCAGTTAGAGGTTAATAGAAATAAAGATGTAATTTTTTTCCCCATCTGGGTTCACAGATCCCTTGAAATCTAACCAATGATCCCATGTTAAAAACTCTTGCTTTATAGACAGTTGAGCAATTAGAAGAATACACAGGATCCTAGGATTTAGAGTTGGAAGATAATGCCTTAGTTGATACAGGTTGGGATAGATGACCTCTAAGGTTTTGCCAACCCTTTTTCATGGGGTTGAAGGGTGGGAAACCTGTGACTTTGAGGCCACATATGACTCTCCAGGGTCCTCAAGTGCAGTCCTTTGACTGAATCCACACTTCACAGAACAAATCCCCTTAATAAAAGGATAATAAAATGGATAATACAGCTAAAAAGCCAAGAGGAAATTTTAGAAGGAAAAATGGTTAAAATATCTGAGAGTTAATTTACAAAATACGTATAGTAGAAATTACATAAATAAGACTACAAAATCATGTTTATAGAAATAATGAAAGACAAATAATTGGTAAAGTATTTGTTGGGCTGAGTCAGACCAATGAAATAAAAATGACAGCAAATTAATCAACAATTTTAGCACTATAGCAATCAAATTACCAAGGGCACACTTTATAGAATTAAACAAAATACCACTGCACTAGAATGTTGTATGTGCCTCTACACATACATGCATATATACATAAGTACACATATATGTAGATGTATATGTGTATGTCAGATCTTTCTTTTAGGAATAACAATTTGGTAGCTAAATGGAGGATGGGTTGAAGAGAAGAAAGACAGCAGAAAGGGAGGCCAATTAAGAGTCTATTTCAATAGTACAGATGTGAGGTGATGAAGGCCTGAGCTGGAATGGTGACTGAATGAATGCAAAAAAGAGAACACATCTGAAAGATGTGCAGGTAGAATTGATAAAGCTTGGCAAATAATTAGATATGGGAAAGGGATGCTTCACCATGGACCCTCGGAACTCATACTGTCCATTGCCTTTAATCTCCGTTCAGCTGCCTTTTAGTATTATTTTCACTCATGTTATTGTAGTCATTGTGTGTGTTCTTCTCTTAGTTTAGCTTGTTTTGTTCTGTTATCAGTTCAAATAAGTCTCCCCATCTTTCTCTGGATACCTTGTATTTGTAACTTTAAAAATATTCTCTTAACATTCCTTTATTACAATTTGTTCACTCATTTTCCAATCAACAAATACCTACTTTGTTTCTGATTTTTACTCTTAGAAAAAATGCTCCTGCGAATAATTTGGAACCTTTCTTTTTGTCTGTTATGTTACCAGACAAAGGGTATAAGCAGATTGGTAGCTTTTCTTATATGATTTCAGATTGCTTTCCAGAATGATTGATCACTTCATAGGGGTGTATAGGTTGTTCGGGAAGGACTAGCCCCTCTGGTGTGAGGGCTTTCAGAGCCCTTCTCAGGACTACTCATCTACCTTTGGTAGTCACACAATTCTCATCTGTGGCTCTAAGAAATTGTTGCATGCACAGTGGCCACACCCCAGTAAAACTATCTTGGTCAAGAGGCTAACCAGGTTTTGGGTAACTGGCAGGGCTCATAACTGCTGGTGGATTAGGAGGATGTCTGCCCCAAGCATGTAAAAAGACTTCCCCCAGTGGAATGGTCAGATGAGAACAACTTATTTCAAAAGCCATGATGGCTGCTGAAGTAGGTGCTGTGGAGTGCTTAGAGCTTGGTCAGACATTAAAGATGCCAAAGTCATCCACTGCATCCTCCCCCGTAGCCAGTTGTCTTGATTTTTGCCTTGCCACTGGATGAGTCTGGAAGAGAGAGTGAGGCTGAAGACTATGTAACTGCCTCAATTAAATCCAATTCATATGCAAGTCATCACCCACTGATATCATAAGTCCTCTTCAAAAATGAACAAAGAACAACAATTTACAAGAATTGCAAATTTTTGGCTTAGGGAAGAATGTAGAAGGAATCTTCTTAGCTGTAAGGAGCTAATTCTGCTTCTTGCAAGGTGCAGTGACTCTCAGACTCTTGCTCCTAGTAGGTCAAGCTCTGGAATTGGTCCCTGTCCTATTGAAACTACCAAGGGCACATTAGAGGATAGAAGAGAGAAAACCCCTGGATTCACATTCTCTCCCTTGCCCAAGCAAAGGTATACTTTTGAGGGGCAAACTCTTCCATTTCTAGCTGGCCATGCTTTGTGAATAGCTAAGAGAAAAGAGAACACCAAAGAAATGGGAGAAGACAAGTAGGGCCAGGCAAAGAATCAAGAGTTCAGTGACCTTGGCTGGTTAGAATGCATCAAAGGCACAGTGACTGAAGGCAAGTGACCAGGAAACAGATTCATGGCAATGAGCCTTGATAAACAGACTTGAGGAGGAGTCTGATGGCAGTGGTAGTGATGTGTGAGAGAGATGATGAGAGAGGCTAGAATGGCAAAGCCAAAATAAGAACAGACATGAACAGGAAGGAGGGACAAGCTTTGACCTTGCCTTTTGTGGCAGCCCTACCCACTGCAGTATTTTTAGTCAAAGAGACTATAAAGATTCCCCAAAGTTAGGGAAAGGGGAACCTACCAGAAGGTTAAAATAACTTTTCTCTCTCTGTGGTTTCAGGAATTAATTCCTTTTTTTTTCTTTACAAAATTAATATAACCTGTTCTAAAATTGGTGAGGATGAGTACTTTTAGAAGAACTGTTGGATAGATACCCTTTAGCGAGTACCATGGACTTATTTCCCCATTTTCACCTGGTTGGGGGTGGGTGAAATAGAGAGATCGGGTACCTAGACTCTTGATGTCAAAATGGAATCTCTTACACAAGAATTGCAAATGTGGACTAAATGTTTGTTGAATTGAATTGAAAGGAGTCCAGTTGAGGAAGCTAAAAGTCTCTGTCCAGTTCCTTTTTCTTTCTCCCTCTAGCTTTGCCAGTTATATCTGCCAGACACTCCTTGTTTCTTTTCTAGACTGAGCTGAGTCGTGATTTATCTCATAGTATACCACCAACTGGATGATGGTTTTATGGCTCTGACAATTAGGACTCAGGAGGGTTTTTGGGACATGAAATAGAATTTGAACTCAGGTCCAAAGTACTAACAAATGGGATCATTTCTACTCTTTACAGACTAGTAGCTCTAAATGTACATATTGTCTAAGCTCAGGAATACTCACAGAAGGAGGGTGCCCCTTTCCATTGGACATGTAATCAATAGAGTAATGCAACACTTTACTAAATTTGGCTCTGGATCCAAACTTAAATTTACATTATAGAGTCAACTTTGGCTCTCTATAAGTGGCATTGTTTCCAGTATACTGAAGACAGATGAGAATATTTTCTCTTAACCACTCAAATGATAATTTAATTCATGCTTTTGTATTTGATTGTCTGTTCCTAGCAAGTATCAAAGGCTCTAACATCATTATTTTCCTTTGTCCTGTTGTTATATGAAAATAAAATTGAAATGGTTTTTGTGTTCTTTGTTTGTAATATGGCACCCCCTAATCTCCCCCAAAAGATCTCCTCTATTCTGATGTCACAATATTTCCCACAAATATTGTGTACTTCTGTACTCAAGCATCCTAGACATCTTCCCCTTTCCCATTTGAAAGCAGCTGTTGCATGTAAACTGGACATCTACCCCTAAGCCATTCACAATGATTTCCAGTTTTCAATCCATAAGGGATTCTGAGAAAACAACATTATACATGAAAAGTCTTCATTATCTTGGCTCAGGTACACTACTTTTGGTTCATCTAAATGGAACTTAATTGGAGGATCTGTTATAAAATCTTGTCCCTCAGTGTTTAAATATATCTGTACTTTGTCATAGTGAACTGAAATTTTAGAGGCCAGACTCCTTACATTGTTGTTTTTTGGAAGTGAAGATGGAGTGAGAAAAGTTGAATGGGGTGAGCACTTTTCCCTGGTTTTCAATAGCTGCCTGCCTGCTTCCTTCTCCAAGAAATTGCTAAACAGAATTGGCCCTAGAACTGCAGTCCAAGTTAAACCAATGTGTTCATTCACTACTCTTTGAGCAACTTTTATTCCCACTCTTGATTTCCTATCACATGCTCAGCATTTAATCCATAACAGATATCATCCTCTTCTCTATGATAAAATATCACCCTTAATTATGATTCTTAACTAATTTGGCCAGAGGTCACTTGGAAATCTAAGTCCTGTAAATTGAGTCCACCTTCTCAAGCTGTTACTCTCCTTTGTTTAGTGTTTATATAATGTCAGCAATGTGCCAGGTATTACATAGTTCATAGATTAAGAACGGGCTTTACCTCAGGGGTTTACAATCTAAATTAAACAGACTGGACTGATGAAACATGAGGAAATGACAGTGGAAACAAGGATAATTTTTTAAAAAATACTTTCTTAAAGAACTCATGCCAGGAAGAGAGGGTTAGTTTTTCTTTCCAGATGCTGTGCAAGTTGGGCCTTTCTGAGTTTAAATTCATTGGATTATAGACTTAAGAGTTGGAAGGGGGGGAGGTAAGGGAAAGGAATAAATATTTCTAGCGTGCTTATTGTGTGCTAGAGAGTGTACTAAGCACTTTTTACAGATATTTAATTTGATCCTCTCCAACAACCCTTCAAGGAAAGAACTATAGAAGCCACTGAATCCAACTCTCTTATCTTACAGGTAAAGAAGCTGAGGTACAGAAAGGTTGTGACTTGCCCATGCTTGCATAGCTAAGTACCGGCAGCAGGATCCCAAGACATGTCTTCATGACTCCATACTTTAGTGCCCTATTCACTATTGTCCTATTTATTTCCCTGAGAGAAAGTAACCTTCTTCTGCCCTTTATTAGGTAATAAGAATAAGGAGGTCTGTAGCATGTAAGCATGCTTAAGTAATTTCTCTACTTGGAAGAGTAACCTCCACATTTATACAGAAATAAGGAAATGCTTATGTAAGGGTGTAAATAGTACTATGGTGAGTGAGAGGTCTGAGAGGAGTCTCTCATTTTGTAAATATCCTTGCCCACCAATAAGTTGCTAGAAGGGGAAATAGGGAGAAGTAAACAACCACAAGGTGAAAGACACCAAAATGGTGCTCAGGGAAGATGTCTCTTTTCTTTCCTTTGTCTCAGACTGATTTGAACCTGCCTCAAAGGTCTTATGTTCCATAGGGGATTTTTGTTTTGATTCAGGTAATTAATCTGTCTATACCCTTACTTATTAATTGCACAGTGACTGAAAAGATTTGTGATTTCCTAGGGAAGTAATCATTATTCTGTCATCTTATTCTCTGCCACCTTCCCATATATCTTCTACTGAAGGCTAAATGCATTTCTGCTTCTTCTAGACCAGTGGTTCTCAACCTTCCTAATGCCGCGACCCTTTAATACAGTTCCTCATGTTGTGGTGACCCCCAAACATAAAATTATTTTTGTTGCTACTTCATAACTGTAATTTTGCTACTGTTATGAATTGTAATGTAAATATCTGATATGCAGGATGTATTTTCATTGTTACAAATTGAACATAACCCACAGGTTGAGAACTGCTGTCCTAGACTGACCAGTTTTCCCAACCTTTATCTACAAAGTTAGCCATTGATTATACAACAAGTGTTACTGGCCACTTTTTATGTAAAGGGGAACAGACAACTCAATGACAAGGGGAAAAACACAGTTTGCTCTATAGTCTCTGAGGCATCTTTATGTTAGCTCACTAATGCCTGTCCTCATCAGCACAACAAGAACCCTCATTGGCCTGAATGGGTGGGAGAGGGAGGTTTAAAACACCCTGGTGCCCAGAATCTTCCCACATGGCACCAAGATGGATGATGCTACTTGTTTCCTTACTCTCTTTCCAGCAGCTTTCTTTCAGAATTCTCAGTGAAAACAGTCCCACAGTCCCCTAGTGATGGTGGATTCTGCGAAAACAACTCTCATCTCCATGGCAATCACCATGCAGAGTTATAATTACCTTCTATTTCCTTTACAGCAGTATGAAGGTGAAATGCCTTCTGTGATTCATTTGTAGGGGAACCCTTGTTTCACTGTCCCATTTTCCAGGGCTAGTTTGTACTGCTCTGGGAATTAGTAGCTCCATGAAAGCCTTGAAGGTACAGAAGCAGTGAAGGTTTATGTTCCATTGTGTTAGAAGAGGCAGCAGTTTCCCACATGGTATGCTTTAAGGGATACCAGAAGCACCTGCCCACTGGGGGAAACATCTTTATTTTTACTCCCACAGGATTTATTGTCTAATCTTCATTGTCTAGGCCTCCTTCCTCTATTGTTTTCTGTTATTTCATGGATGCAAATCTTATTTCTAGTCTTGGCACCTTTGTAGAAGCACTAAAATGCACTCCTTCCTCTTCTCTTAAAATCTATAGTTTTGTTCAAGGTTCAACTTATGAACCTTTGTTGAGTAGAACCACACTGGTTGTTAGTGCTTTCTTCCTCCAATAACCTTATTTTAACATAATAATAATTAGCATTTATGTAGTGCTTTATAGTTTGCAAAGCACTTTACTAATATTATCTCATTTAATCCTCACAACAACCCTGGAAAATAGGTTCTATTATTAATCCCAGATAATAACAGATGAGGAAACTAAGGTAAACAGGAGTCAAGTGACTTTCCTGGCCAGGGTTACATAACTACTAAGTATCTGAAGCTGGATTTGAACTCAGGTCTTCCTGACTTCAAGTCTAGCACTTTATCCACTGTCCCCTCCTAAATGTATCTTTCTCTACAGTAGAATGGTAAACTTCTTGAGAGAGAGTGACTGTTTTTCATTTTGTCTCTGTATTCCCAGTACTTATCATATTGCCTTAAATGTAGTAGGTACATGGTAAATGCTTGTTAAATCAAATTGAATGATCTCCCCAAAGGACATATTATAAGCAGCTTTAAGGCAGAGAAAGACTGAACCTGCTATATAGTTCCTTTGTATCTCCCAAGGCACCTAGCATAGTGTTGGACACTGTCAAAATTAATTACACCAACTTAATGGACATCAGAAATCCATACCATCCAAGTTACATATTTGGAATAAGGCAAGATCTCCAAATGCCTCTGTTAAAAGCACATGTTACCAATTGAAATGTTTCTGTGCTTATTGACATTTCTTTATCTTCCAAAGCCCATTTTAATTATTCCTCTGTCCATGAAACTTTTCCCAAGGCCCTTGGCTCACACTGATTTTTTTCTACTACCTTACTTGTTACAGCACATACTTTTTGTGTTAACTATATTTTTGGCATTTTATCATATATTATCTTATATTATTCTCTCTTTACTTCCCATGTATAACTTTTGTCTCACCAACTATATTCTAAACTTCTTAAGGCAAGAGACCATATTCTAAACTTCTTTGTTTAGATAGAGAGCTGAGCCTGGAGTCAGGAAGACTTTGGTGCAAATGTGACCTCAGACACTTACTAGCTCAGTGACCCTGGGCAAGTCATTTAACTTTTGTCTGCCTCAGTTTCCTCAACTATAAAATAGAGATAATAATAGCACCTGCCTTCCAGGGTTGTGGTAAGAATCCAATGAGTTAACATTTGAAGAATGCTTAGTTCAATACTTGGCACATTGTAAGCACCCAAGAAGTTCATCCTTCCTTCCTGATGGAATCCTAATAAATCTTCCTCTAACCCCAATATTCTAACTTCATTACAGGTCCCACTATACCTACCTAACCATCCCCACCCCCACCCCACCAGTGCCCTAACTTCTTCATGTATGCCTCACTGCTCACTGGAACAACAGGTGTGTCCATGTGATGGGAACCTAGCTACTGCCTCTACCTAGTCACTGCCCCCGACCCATTCCCACAGAAACAGGTGTGTTCCTGTATTCAATCACAATCACAGCATCCATCTAGCCCAGTGGTTCTCAACCTGTGGGTCGAGACCCCTTTGGGAGTCAAATGACCCTTTCACAGGGGTCACCTAAGACCATCAGAAAACACATATTTCTGATGGTCTTAGGAACCAAGACACCACTCCTCTATCTGTCCTCAGGCAGGTTCGTCCACATGCAGATATGCCCACTTATAAGTATTAAAGGATCTCGGCATTAGGAAGGTTGAGAAACACTGATCTAACCCAAGACAGGACCACAATACCTATCTGTCTTAACTGGACAGGACCACAATAGCTAGCCAATTGGAGGACAGAATGACCAGAATGTTTAACTGAACCATAGATAGGACCCCTCCTTTATTACCTAGTCCTTTAACAAACTCTTCCTGCCTTTTTAATATTCATGGTTTCTGTTATGTACTTGCATCTTTATCCTATAACAATCTATCTTGCATTCTCTGAAGTTGCTGGTTCCCCTTGGAACTTAACCTGCTTCATGAGAGGTGTCAATCTCAATAAATACTTGTACTTGGATTAGAGTTGGTCTGACTTGAATTCTTTGAGATGGTTCCACCACAACACATTATGAAACTGCAACAGTTTTTGGCATCCCTGGATTTAAACTGCTATTCTTCTTTCCTTCCTTCCTTCCTTTCTTCCTTCCTTCCTTCCTTCTTTCCTTCCTTCCTTCCTTCCTTCTTTCCTTCCTTCCTTCCTCAGTTTATACTATACTTCTGGGTACACAGCAGATGCTTCATACATACTTGTTGAATGAGGGAATGGATGAATAAAGGTCAGTCATAAACACATGTTATTCCTCAGGAAGATTAACCTAGAAGCAATATACAGTGGAGGGGAAAGACCAGAAGTAAAGAGAAGAATTAGAATTAACTAATTCAGGATTGAGAAGAGGTTCTCATCTAAGACAGTGACTATGGGAATGGAAAGGAAGGGATGGAGGCAAAAGACATTTCAAAGGAGGAATAGAAAATACTTGATGCCTGGATGTGGGAACAAGGAAGAGGAAGAATTGAAGTTGGTTGAAGTAACTAGTGTGGGTTATTGATTAAAAGATTCCACCTGGGACACTAGGAATGGAGATAGTTTTAGGGAGGAAAATGCTGATTTTGGCTTTAAACATTAAGTTTAGTGCAATGGTAGAACATCTGAATGGAAATGTCCATCAAGCTGTTGAAAATATGTGACTGGTACTCAGAAGAGGTTAGGCCCAATGATAGAGACTTGGGATCTGTGCAGAGGTGAAAGGTAGAGAGCAGAAGTATGGTATGAGCTTATGGTATCAGTGAAATGTTGGAGGGAATGACATGTTGAAGGACAAAAGGATACAAAGAAAAGAGCTCAGAGAGATACCAACATTTTGTTGGGGGAAGATAGCCACATTTGTGTTTACTACGAAGGAGGCAGAGAAGAAAAATGTAGAGAGGTAGGAGAAGTAGGAAAGTGCATTTTCATATTACAGAAGAAAGAAGAAATTTTCCTGAAGTAGGGGATGTAGCTTGAAAAGGTACAGTGGTCAAGCAGAATGGATACTGAAGAAAAAGTCATAATTATTGTAGTCAGAGCCATAACTAGGAATTTTTGTACCTTAAAATAGAAGCAACACAGGCCCAGGTCAGTCAGATGCAAGGCAGCAGCAGGGGAGGGAGGGAGGCAGAGACCCTAAGACACCAGCAGGAGCTTGGGGAGCAACTCACTCCTACAAATCATCAGGTAGCTTTCAATTGAATAAGCATTTATTAAACCCCCATTTTGTGCCATGCTAGATGCAGGGAATACAAAAACAAAACTAAAAAACTGTCCTTGTCCTCAAGGAACTTTCATTCCAAAGGGTGGATACAATATGTAAACAGCTAAGTGGATACATGATAGAGAGGCATGGAATTAACCATGGAGTAGTGGATGGAGAATCAGGCTAAACCTCAGAAAAGAATGGTCACAGATTACTTCTGACCCAGAAGAACACAGACCTTACTTGCTCTGTGACCCTGGTCCAGTCATTTGACCTCTAAGTTCTGCAGGCAACTAAGATTGTAAATAGGCAGAAGAGTCACTGATCTGCATTAGCAGAGGAAATTTCTCCACTAGGATTTTCTAACACCAATGAACTAGCAGGTCTGGACATAATATGCACAGGTTCATGCATATGTATAATACTTTGAGGATGGGAAAACCCTAACAACCAAGAGGAATCAAGAAAGGCTTTCCTCAGAAGGTAGTGCATGAGCTGAACCTTAAAGAAAGCTAGGTTTCTTGGAGGAGGAGGTGAAGTGAAAGAGCATTCCAAGCCAAGGAAACATTGGCTTGGGCAATGAAACAGAGGGAGAAGATGGGGCTCCAAGTTCCAGGAACAGCAAATAGGCCAGTTTGGCTGGAAAATATAGTGTATGAAAGAGAATCATTTGAAATAAGCTTGGAAAGGCAAGGTGGAGGACCCTTAGAGGACATTTTATAGACAGGGAAATGAGGACCAGAGAGGTCAAGTAACTTGCCTGAAGTCACAGAGATAGTAAGTAGCAGATCTAGGATCTGAACTCAGGTTCTCTGACTCCAGATTCAGCAATTTCTCTCTCTCTCTCTCTCTCCTCTCTCTCTCTCTCTCTCTCTCTCTCTCTCTCTCTCTCTCTCTCTCTCTCTCCCCTCTCTCCCTCCCCTTTTCATTGTCTTTTTCTCCCTCTTCTCTGTCTCTCCTTCTTCTCTTCTCTCTGTGTCTGTCTTTCTCGCTTCATGCTTACAGTATATGGAGTTTAGAGGATGACATCTGGGGATGCCAAAGGGCTGGCATCCTCCCCTAAGGAGAGAAGGTAGTAGGACCAATGTCTTACCCACCCACTGGATATGGGCCAAGTAGATTCATGTCCAAGTGGTCTTACGTCCTGTAGAGTATTAGGGCAGGTTTTCTGGTTTACAGACCAAGGAAGCCCTGCTGCAGCCCATTGATTGGGGGCCGATGTTTCCGACCTTCCCCAGCCCCATTTCATCTCTTCTGTGCCCACCTTAGCTTTGGTGGAAGATACCTAGAATGTTCCTGAGATAGTTTGAGGGGAAGAAAAGCCTGGATCCCATTTCCTCAGGTTTCTTTATTTTCCAAGTATGAAAAGCTGGTCCCAGATCTACTTTCTTCATACCTCCAGGGACTATTTGGAACCCTATGAATTTAACCAGACCTTGGACAAAGCCCTACTTGCCCCACCCTGGTCGTGGTTCTAACTATAGTACTTTGAAGACTTCAAGTCTGTTTCTTTGTGATGCTGAGCAACAATGACCTTTTTCCCAAACATTTCAGCAGTCTCCCTCAAGAAAGAATCTCTTTCAGAGTAGAGAATCTTCTCTAATTCCTTTCTACTAGCATGGATTAAAATGGCATTTTTTTTTTCTAACCCAGTTGTGAGTGGTTTCACTCTGGCCCAAAGGGAGGCAGCACAAGCTAGAATTCTGAGTTAGGGAGGGAAATGAGTATTGCTGAATTTGGCTCCAGCTCAGGTAGACTGGGAGAAATCACTCACAGTGGTGTCCACTTTTCTTATCTGCAGGGCCAGGAGAACATTACCTGAAGAAGGATCATTGGGAAAGATTGTCAAAATATGAGGAATTAAGTCAGTGCTAACACTAACATTATTTTCCCAAATCACACCAGGGTACAATTAAATGTCTCCTATCAGGGTGCAGTATCTTGCCCTTTGAAGTTTGAAAGAAAAACTCTAATTTTAAAGATTTTCTTTTGTTTCTTTTCTTAAAAAAAAAACAAAAACAAAAAAATTTAGGAGTGATAGGGACACTGTCCCTGTGATTGAACTGGTAAAGGGAACTCCTTCATGAGGAAATTTTCTCTACTGATGCAGGTCAGCACCTTCTCTATAACTCATCGTAGCTTTCTGGTTTCATTGCCAGCTCTTTGACCACTATGCAAATTGCCTCCCTTTTCATAATAATTAAATAGGTATTGTTGATTCCTGTATTCATGGACAAGGAATACAAGCATAAAGAATAATAGTGGCCTAGGGCTTTATCCCAAAGAGATCATACAAGTGGGAAGAGGACTTGTATGTACAAAAATATTTGTAGCAGCTCTTTTTGTGGTGGCAAAGAACTGGAAATCAAAGGGATGCACATCCATCAGGGAATGGCTGAACAAGTTGTGGTATATGAATGTAATGGAATAATATTGTGCTATAAGAAATGAGGAGGAGACAGACTTCATAATAACCTGGAGAGACTTATATAAACTGATACAGAGTGAGGAGAGCAGAACCAGGAGAACTTTGTACACAATTACAGGCACATCATATCTGTGACAGCTAACTTAGATAGACTGGGCTCCTCTCAGAAATGCAAGGTTATAAGACAGCTCAAGACTGAGGATAGAAAGGGATACCCACAGAGTCTGAATGCAGATTGAAGCAAAGTACTTGCTCTCTGTCTTTTGTGTTTTGTTTTGTTTCGTTCCTTCTTTCTCATTGTTCACCCCATTGGTTATAATCCTTCTTTACAACTTGACTAATGTTTAACGTGAAGGTATTTGTAGAACCTATATTTGATTGCATGCCACCATGGGGGGAGGGGCAGGAGAGGGAGAGGGAGAAAATTTGGAACTCAAAAGCTTGTGGAATTGAAGTTTGTCAATTAAAGTAAATAAAATTTTTTTAAAAAAGAATAACCGTGGGTTTAGAGGATGGAGCCATATCTCCATGTGTCTATGATACACACTCACACACACACACACACACATATCTAACAACATGAAAACAATCATGCTCCATATAATTTCATACTTTTATCATATTGTTGCCCTTTGTCACAGCATCACCTCAATTTTTGTTTGAGCGATCTCAAAGCAATGGTAAAATGCCAAGCCTTGAATTTTAACCTTTTAACCATCTCAATTTTTTTTTCCTAGCCCAAGCAGTTTTGAGGGGAGTGGTAGGTGGAGAGGGAATGGTCATAATCTGTGCTTTCATTCTACCAATGAAGACAAGCAACTGTTTCCCAATTGTATCATCTTAGAAAGTTTCCTGGTATTCCTGAGATGTTAAGTGATTTGTCCAGGGTCACATAGTAAGTGTCAGAGACTGTATTGAACCCAGTTTTTCTTGATTCTAAGACTTTCCCACTGTTCACTGTACCTTGTCGTCCAAGCCTTACACAAAGATTAAAATCAGGGTTGTTGCTGCTTTGAATAATTTGTGGTCTTAGTTTATCTAGAGCAAGGGTTCGGGTTTTTTTATTTTTGCAGCATGGACCCTTTTGGCAATCAGATGAATCCTTTCAAGCTTTTCTCAGAATCATGTTTTAAATGCACACAATAAAATAGATAGGATTACAAAGGAATCCAGTTATATGAAAATACAGTCATCAAAGTATTTGCAAAAACAAGTTCACCAAACCTGGGCTAAAAACTTCTGCTACAGAGGTCAAAGTAGATAATGTGCTGGGTTTGAAGTCAGGAAGATTTGGGTTTAAATCCTGCCTGATAATTATTAGTTATATGATCCAGGACAAGTGACTTAACCTCTCTTTAGCTCTCTAGAGTTTATGTGCTAAGTTTTCTACATTGGTGGTGGGAGTTTCCTCACATTGAATAAATCATACACTGAATAAATTTTATCTATAGTGAATATCCCTCCCCATTTCTATTGACAGTAGCCTGATTATTATGCATAAAGTATCTACAATTAGGATTGCAGCTCAGGGCCTTAGTTTCCTCCTACAAAATATACCTTTTACCTCTATGATTCCACAACATAAAAGCATACTTTTAATTTGGAAAGTCCTTGTGATCAAAAGAGAGGCAGTGTGGTGTTGATTTAGAACTAGGAAGACTTAAGAATAAGGACAGTCTCTGTCAACTGTAAGACCTCCATTACAGAGGGAGTTTTCTCATTCAGGGAGCTCCTGATGAAATCATAGGTCCAATCTTCATCCCTAACTTCTTGACCAGAGATCTCATTCTTAGTTGTATAGCCAATTTCACAGTTGATTTATAGTAGCAACAAGTCGGTCTTTCCCAGTGCTCAAAATTACTTTGTGGCATCAAACTTAGACACTTGGAGAGACACATTTCTTTATTACAGATAACTAGCAGTACAATTCAGTAACACAGCAGCTCCTCTCAAATACTCCTGGAGCTCAGTAAGGAACAAAACTTTCCTTTGCTCTCCCTTTTTAATTATCACATTTAGCTTGAGTGGACCATAGATGGTCCTGGTTGCTACATCCCAGGTTGGTCAAAAGAAGGTTCTGTAAATGTGTGTGTCTGTATTTGGATTTTTTGCATATTTTAATTCTTCCTTCCTTTCAATGTACAGTGACAACTCGCCCAGACATTACACATTTGGTAACTTTGGAGCAGCTCTAAATGAAAAAAGAAAAAGGAAGGAAGAGAAAAAGGATAGGAAAGGAGAGAGGGAAGGAGGGAGGAAAAGAGACAGTAGAGTAAGCCTCTGAGGAGTGAACAATGATAACAAGAGGAAGAACCCAGGCAGCATACTAAAGTAGGAGGGTACTTGACTTAGGTTTAAATCCTACCTCAGACAACTACTAGCTGAGTGACCTTGGTCAAGTCATTTAATCTCTGTTCCTCAGTTTCTTTGTATGAAAATGAAGGAGTTAGACTGGATGACGACCTCCAACTTGAAATCTATGATCCTATATACAATACAGTGTAATTGGTCTCCTTTGAAGATTGGAAGGAAAGGAACAGCCTCACTTGTTCCTATTGGTTACAAATGGTAACTCTTGCATTAATATAATATAATAATTATATCATGTCATATCACATCACATCATATTGTGTTAATTACAACTGAGAAGCATGAAAGCAGTGGGTGAAGAGAACAAAGAAGAGTGAGATGAATCAATCAACACTCATTTCTTCAGCACCTGCTATCAGAAGCTCTTCCTGGCTCTGGAAATATAAAGACAAAACCAAAACAGCCCCTCCCTCAAGGAGCTTATATTCTATACAAATAAATGACATGTGGACAGTCAGTTCTGCTGTTATGTGTGTTTTGAAAGTGTAAATTTGTTCTCATGTGATAACTCCAATTTTGAGTTTGCTTCTTGTGGAAGAAACTGAGAGAACCACTTCACAATGGCCCATGAGCTGCAACCTTTCAGATGCCTACTTTCACAAATTCTGGGTCTCTGTCAAGGTAAAGTGCCATATTTAGAGTTTATCTTTTGGAGAAGTAGGCTCTGTGGGCAAAAGGATTGACCTGTGCCTCACCCTCACGTCTTCTCCATGGCCTTTAGCCCCAAGGCCAAGAGGTATATGGCCTGTGTCCAACTTCCTTGCATAGCCAGAAGCCATTGGTGTTCAGTATTTATTGTAATTAGGTATTTCTTAACCATTTAATATGTATAAAACTGCTACCATTTTTATTAGGTTCCTATCTTTTAAAAATGTTACTGTCAAAAGTTTTTGAGTGTTATACTCTTAACCCCATTGCCCCCATGGGCCCCTTTATTGCCCTTTTTTTGGTGCTAAGTACCATCTTATGGGGACTGTGTGTGGGAATGCATGCATCAGGTTGTAGCAGGACTGACTGTATGTGTGTATATGGAAGAACAAAAGCATTCTAAGCAGTATAGAAAGGAGTTGAGATGATAATTGATGATGAGGCAGCAAGAAGAATAGACACAATAGTGTCATGGAGAAGTTACCTTGCTAAGCATCAGCCTGCCAGAGCCCGCTATGTCTCAAGAGATTGGACGTCTTAATTTTCATTGTGAGCATTTATGTCTTGGAAATAGGCAAATGATACAAATCAGGACTTGACTTATTGTTTTGTTGATTATCTAGACTTAAGTATGTGTTAATAATGAGATTAAATTTTTTATAAAATGCCACTGCTACATGCTTCCACCTCCAGAAGACACCATTGTTAAACATTTACCAGCAATCGCTATTGGTAAACAAGAAAGCTATGGAAAAGATACAAAAAGGAACAGCTCTGTGGTGTCGGGGCAAATAACTCCTTATTATAGAGTCCTAGTTTTAGAGCAGGATGAAACCTTAGAGGCCATCCAGTCTAGTCCTCTCATTGTACAGATGAGGAAACAGGCTCTGAGAGTTTAAGTGACTTATCCAAGGTTTCATAGCTAGGAAAGGAACTAACAGAAGGGGGATACAGAACCCAGGCTTTCTGATTCTAGACCCCATACTATGTCTACTCCAGTACATTGCCTCCCTTGGGCTCTGCTGATATCACAGTATCATGCTGTATCCCATCACTATTAAAACTTTGTTTCACAACCAGCTCCAGAATGATTATCTGCAGCCTTTGAGGGAATTTAGTGAAAGGACAAATTAAATCCTACTCATTGCATTTACTCCAATGATTTCCTTATATTAAAATAATTAATCTTCATAGTATAATCAGTTCTGGCTCATGCCCAGAGCACCTGAGATGGCATCTCACCAGACAGAGGATGAGAAGGAACTGCTTCTGGGAGAATCATGATAATGTGTGAAGAAAGTGCCTTGGAGAAACTGGAGCATGCATTGGACTTTCTGTCATTGGTTCCAGGAGGGCTCTCTGATTGGCTTAGGAGGCATTCAAAAAGACCCTTGCCTTTGGCTACCTCCTCTTTATCTCTCTTTGACACTCTTTGCCTCTGTCTTCAGCTGTGCTCTGATGATTTGATCACAGTGAGAGGACCTTACTGTAAGCGGAAGGGCCATCAGATCATATCTCCCCTCCTCCTACCCCAAATGAGTCCACTTTGGCTGGGTTAAGTTTTTTTTTTTCCTTTCTAGGTGAAAGTAGTAGAGTCTTCAGCTTTGATTGAGAGTGACAGTCACAGGAATTTAGGAACCAGAAGTCAGGCTGTATTTTGCAGCTAATGCAGCATCAATGAATCTAGGAGAATGGGGAAAGAAGTGATCTTTCACTTTCACTATCACATTGAGACCCCAACCTAGGGGAAGGATTCATTTTGGCAACAATGCTACCTTCGAACTTGAATTGGTGATATATATGTATATATGTATGTATATATATGTACATACATATATATGTACGTATGTATGTATGTATGTATGTATATGTATACGACCTGAGCTAAATTTTGAGCTTTAATCTACCCTCCCTACACTTCCATCCATACCTCCTGCCCTGCAGCTCCCCCAACCCCCTCCACCCCAGACCAAGGTAGTGTAGGGTCTTTATGCCTCCAAGGTTTAGGGAAAATGTTTGTTCTTGCTTTATCTTTGAAGTTAATATTATTTTGTAAAGGCTACCCAATGTTAAGCAGTTAAATGGAACTGAGCAGCTTGTCACTGACTCCTCAAGGAAATAACAAACAGAAATCAGAAAAGTTATTCGGATTAGAATATTTAATAGAGAGATATACAAAAGTGAAAGAGTTCTTCTGACAGAAATGAGATGAGATTTTAGCTCAACCAAGAGAAGGGTCCTGATCTACCCATGGAGGAATTCCCAGAAGACTTTAGGGAAGCAAGCTGTAAATCAGGACTTGTTGAGGAGCCTCTGCTTGTGTGCAGTTTCCAAAATCTTTCCACATGTTTGGAGTCAGTCCTGAAGAGACTCTCACACTATATGTTTCCTCTTGAAGAAGAAAGAATCTCTATCCTCTCCAAAGTTCTTGTACCAATTCTGTCCTCATGGAGGCTCACGGCCTACGTCAGTATTCTCTCCATTTGTCTGGAATCATAATTCTGCAGCAGCACACAAAAAACACCAGTCCTGGTCGAAAGCATCAATCTATATGCCTACCCCTAATTCTCTAGAGTCATCATTTTTTAAAAGCACAGTAATATTCCATTCCATTTCTGTAACCACAATTTGTTTAGCCATTCTCCAACTGATGAAAGGTCCTTCTTTTTACCACAGATATGATTTCAATAGTACTGTATGACAGGATAGCGCTATATCAAATAATTCAAGTTGTTGGTCACCCAAAGGGCAATGGAAAAGTAGATAATGGATATGAAAGGATATAATGCATTAGAAGAACTGAGAAGGAAAAGAAGTCTGAAGGATGTCACCAGAGATACAGATCTGAAGAAGAAAGTGGATTGATCATATGCCTGGAGAGATAACTCATGGTCTGTTAGACTGTGCACTCTGTGAAGGTAGGGACTGTCTCTTGCCTTTTTTAAGCCCTAGCACTTGGCACAATACCTGGCATACAGTAGAACCTTAATAAATGTATGTTGATTGATTGTGTTTAGTTTTTGTTGTTCAGTCATTTTTCAGTCATGTCCAACCCTTTGTCATACCTTTGGGGGTTTTCTTGGCAAAGATACTTGACTGGTTTGCCATTTCCTTCTCCAACTCATTTTACAGATGAGGAAACAGAGGCCAACAGTTAAGTGACTTGCCCAGGGTCATACAGATAGTAGGTGCCTGACACTACATTTGACCTCAGGTCCTCTACCATGCACTGTGCCATCTAGCTTCACTTCAGAGGTAAGAAGACCTCCCTGGAGGTGTGCGTGTAAGAAGGGATGCTCTTTGGAGTAAGGAGCAGAACTGGGGTTCAGGGATGTAGTGAGGAAATGAGACAGAGGCTGGGTCTGCTGCTGCCAAAACCATTGCAGTGGGTGAGAGAACAGAATAGGCTAGGAATTAACCTTGTCCTTTCTGCTCCCCTTCCTCCTTGTCACCGTTCTGCCACTTAAGATGCTGACCTAGACCCAAGAGAAGGGGAAGAAAATCCCAGGTGGCCAAAGTGGGGAAGGATGCATCTTTTGACAACCTACCTACCACTCCTCCATCTGTCCCACCCACTCCCAACCCAATGGAGCAGTGCTTTGCACATAAAAGGATTGTAGGAACATAGATTTAGAGCTTCAAAAGACCCTGGAGGGCACTTTGTCCATCCGCTCATTTTATAGATGAGGACACGAGGCCAGGGAAGAATAGTGACCTTCCAGAGGTCCCACACATGGAAAGAGTTGAAGGTGGGATTCGAACCCATGTCTTCTTGACTCTAGAATCAGCAGTTATTCCAGGCACACGTGAGGTAGAAACTGCTTTTTAAAAAAAACAACTAACAAAAGAAGTTAAAAGAAAAAAGTTTCACTTTCAATGAATTAAATTTTAGCAGCCTCAGGTGACATGATTTGCCTCTCTCTGCTGATCCCAGGGGGCCCCAGGAACAGATTAGACTGATGGGAAGTGTTTTTTGCATGGAAAACACATGGCGGGAATCTGATCAGAACAACTGGCTGAGCAATGAGCTGCGCTGTTTGCAAGGGAAACGGAGAATTACTGTAATGGAATGAAAGCGGGTGCCACCTACTGGCAATTGTGGAGAAGTGCTTAGGACAACAGACTTCGCCTCCTGGAGCCCACCGCCCTCCATGCTGGACTGAAAGTGATTCAGGCTGTCCAGATCTTCGGAGAAAGGCTACTCAGTGAGGATGGGGAGAGGGGGCCGGTGGCGGCAAGAGGCCATGCTGATAATTGTTAATATTTTCCAGGGCTCTGATGAGAGCTTTTTCTCTTATTTGTTCTGTATACTCACTTCCTCCCCCCATCTTTGGGTTTTGTAAACTCTGATTGTGGAAGGAGTTGGTGACATACAGTGGATGGTGTCATGTAGTGAACAGTGTTCTCAGAGTTTTGGGGTGGGGGAAATGAGCCATAGAGATAAGAAATTCCCCAAAGGTATTCAGGTCCTTCACATCATATAAGAGTCCCTCTCCCCCAAATTTTAGTAACCAGAATATTATGTTCTTCAATTATGCTGTATAATATAATTTATTATAATAGCACATTTAATTCAATAAGTTCAAGAGGATCAACTTAGAATTTATAATACTTTAGGTAGAAAATGCCTCCAGAGAGGTGTTTCTATTGTTATGACTAATTATTATTAATAATGTTTACAATGAAAAGCATTCTTACATAAATTCATTACACATCATTTAGGATGAATGACCACAAGAAATATTGCATCCGATTCATTATGTAATTAGGTGCTTACCTTAGAGCATGAGGAATGAAAGAAAAAATATATTTGAAATTACTCCTTTATACTAAAATCCTTTATTTGTCTCACCAGTTTATCTTGTTATTAGGATTTTGTCTATCTCTTATACAAATAAGTATTCACATATTTAATTAATTTATTTTTAAAAAAATCTAATCATGTTCCTTCTGTTCTTTCTTCCTGTCTTCATATGATCTACATTTACAAGTAGAAATATAAGAAGGTTCAAATCTATTTAGTTCAGTTTGGCCTTGTCTTCTGTGTAGGATAGGGATGATGATGATGATGAAGATAAATTAGTTAACATTTATATGGTGCTTGCTACATGCCAGGCACTATGCTAAGCACTTATGCAATTATCTCATTTGGCTCTCACAACAACCCTGGGAGGTAGGTGCTTTTACCGATGAGGAAATTGAGGCAAGCAGAGGTTAAGTGACTTGCTCAAGGTCACATAATTAGTCAGTGTCTGAGGTTGGATTTGAGCTCTGGTATTCCTGACCCCAGGACCTCTATCCACTATACCTCCTAGCTTCCACTAGACTCTGGACCTGTGATTTCATTGTAGAAGGAATTTCTGGGTGAGGGAAGCTCCTTCTACCAATGCAGGTCTGCACCTACTCTATAACTTAGAGTCTTAGAAAGTTGCCAAGAGCTCTGAGAAGTTGAGCAAAGTGACTTGCTTGTGTGTGTTAGAGAGGGGATTTGAACCAAGGTCTTCAGTCCTCTATCCATGCTGCCTATATAATGAAGTCATGAAGTATGCACCTTAAAACATGATGCTTTCTCTCATTGTCAAAACTGGTCTCTGAATTAAAAGTTAGTGACCTTAGTGGGTAGGCCCCCCCCCCCCCCCCGAAGTGAAGGTCAAACTCTTTAGTAAGATAAATGGATTATTTATTAAATCTCCTTGCTCCTGTTCCACCTCATATTCTCCCCATGGCTGGGTGAGCAGGTAAGTGGCCAAGGTAGTATGTTTGAGGTCATTTTTGGATTAAGAGAGGAAGATGTGAATTTAATTTTGCAAAGTAGTTATCTATTCAAGGAATTGGCAGTCTTTTCCACTTGTGATCAAGGTTCAAGGAATAAGAATGCATTAGGAGCTGGTGAAAGAACAACTAAGCTTAATATGCAACTTTTACGAAGTCATGGCCCAGAAGAAGAAAGGGAAATCTAAATGTAAGAGTAGCTTCTGAAGAATGAAGGTCACCAGGAGAGTACTGAGGTTACGTTAGTTTGAGGCCAGTAAGTAAGAATGAAGGCAACCCAGGAGAAGGCTTGAATTCCAAGATAAGGTCAAATGAAGTTGCTCGCATACAATGAAAACTCAGTGAAAGTTAGTTAATGAACAGGAGCAGCAGTCTCAAAAGCATCTGCAATAATCCTTGGAACAACTTTAGCCTTCTATCTGAACTCATTCATCTGGATTCCAAAACCTTCCAAAGCACAGTGCCTGGGGCATTGTGTTTAACAGATGCTTGTTGATTGTTGCTCACTCACTTTGCATGGCTTGTGTTACATGACTTTCCTTTCTTACATCTTTCTCATGTTCTATCAACTCATCCTCAGATTGATCCAATCTTCCTTTTATTTTCCCCAGCTCCTATCCTTTCTCACTCTCCATTTCCAAGGAAGTAAGGACACTATTCTTTTATCTGTGATTCACAGACTATGAATTATTTTTGTTCTCCCCCTCCCCCCCCATCCCAGCTTCCCTACCCTTTGGCAGGTCTGTTTTCAAATGTTTCCTCCTGTGCTCTTGGAAAAAGATTTTACAACTATATATTAGTCCCTGTGGATCTTAAACACTAAGGCACAGTGTAATTGTACCATGAACTGTGATGATAAGTCAAGAGACCTGTCTCTGAAACTGGACTCATTATGACTTAACTGCAGATATGGAGGAGGGAAGATGACATGAATTGAATCAGAGGCTGAACCTTTATTCAGTAGAATTGTCAATGGGTCATAAAATTCAAGTGGAGAGCATATTTTTTCTAAACTGCTAAGAATTTATTTTAATATAATTTTAAAATGTCTTCTCTCTCTCTCTCTCTCTCTCTCTCTCTCTCTCTCTGTGTCTTTCATTGTTAACAACTTAAGAGTCAGTCCCATCTTCTGCTTTCTCCTTAACTTACTGTATTAGTGTCCCTGTTGTTTTGAAAAGGGTGATAGCATGATTAGTCCAGCCTGATCCTGGTCAGTGAATCTCCTGAGGATGCGCCTTAAGCCCTAACTTCCTAAATTACTCTCTCAGGTGGGGGTGGAGGTAGAGAGCAGTGCAAATTAACCTAACTAGCTATCAGATTTCAGAGATGGGGAGTAACTAAATACAACATCTGCCTGTCCAGTAGAATGCTGCTTAATGCAATTATGTACATCTCCCTCCTACATGAGAGAGATCCAGTGATTTGAGTGATGACATCTGGTTTAGCTAATTTTTTGGCAGGTGACCTCTTCCTGAAGCCAGGATTTCTGTTACCTTTAGCTCTAAGACACATATTCACAGATTTCACATAGGATCATAGCTTTAGAACTGGAGGGGACCACAAAGGTAATTTAGACTAACTTGATTTTTCAGAAGAGAAAACTGAGGCCCAGAGAAGTTAGGTTTCTTGCCAAAGGTTACATAGGTAATAAATGGTAGATTTGTGATTTGAACCTAATTATTCCAACTCCAAATATTTCATTCTTCCAGTACATCATGCTGCCTCCCATTCCTAGTTATTGAATTAAAAAAAAAAAAGCTGCCTTCCAACTGGTCATTTATCTGCTTTCCTGGGAGTTGTAAACATTTTTTAAGGGCAAAGACTGTTACTTTTGGTTATTTTATATCTTGTATTGTGGTTTGGGACTAAGAACTAGGAGGTCAGGGAAAACCTTAGACTTCAGCATTATGGGAGATTGTTACACTTCTGACATCCTGAACTCTTAAAATTCACCTTTCTGGTCAGAGTTTTCTGTCCTTCCATGCCTCCCACTCTTTTATCCCTTCCATACTTGTATTCATCCTTGTAATTTTCAGTTCATTGATTCCCCTCTGTTCTTCTAGTCCATCATAAAATCTTCATCGAATTAATGCTGTTTTAGAAAAGGTGTATTAATCTGCTCTCCAGTGGCTCCATTCTCAGTCACTACAGTTTTCCAAATTAAAATACTCTTCTCTTGCTTCTATTCTCTTTTACATATATGTATGTGTGTATGTATGTATGTGTGCATATATGTGAGTATTTATGTATAGTCTCTCTTACTAGAATATAAACTCCTTGAGGGCAAGGAATGTCTTACACTTTTGTATGCCTGGTGAGTAATCACCTAATAAATACTAATTCCTCCCTTTCTTCCTTCTTTCTAGCCTTCCTTCCTTCCTTCCTTGCTTTCTTGCTTGCTTGCTTCCTTCCTTCCTTCCTTCTTTCCTCCCATCATTCTTCCCTTATTTCTTCTGCGCTAACCCTCAATACTGACTGCCTTCTACAATTTGCCTTTTCTGCTCCTACTCCTCCAGCTCAACACTATTGTAGTAAATCAGGAAATTATGGCTATCTTGGAGCAATACATGTTTATACTAACTTCAATTGAATCCTCAACTGCCTCACAGAAATTCTTCTACTCTTCTTTTCTGGACCATCAGACTCCTTTTTTTTAAAAATGACATAAATATATTTTATTAAAAGTGAATTCGTGTGAGACTTTCACTTACTTAAGACTGAAAAGATATAAACTTTACAAAAATTTTCATTCTACTATAGATTATATAGAATAATATTTTATGATACTCTTTCCTCTATTTTTTATTTTTAGAATGTCTATTTCATCATCTTCTAACAGGTATACCACTTAAATTTTCTTAAAGAATTTTTATTTTTCTCAATTACATGTAAAATAATTTTAATATTAATTTTAAGTAATTTTTGAGTTCCAAATTCCCTTCCTCCCTTTCCCCTTCCCCAACCATTGAGAAGGCAAGCACTTCGATATAGATTACATGCATATAGTCATGTAAAACATATGTCCATATTAGCCATGTTGCAAAAGAGAACACAGAGCAAAAAACAAAAATACAAGAAAAATAAAGTTTAAATGCTTGCTCCAATCTGCAGTCAGACTCTATCAGTTCTTTCTATGGAAATGTATTGCCTTTTTCATCATAAGTTCTTTAGAATTGTCTTGTATCATTGTATTGCTGAGAATAACTGAGTCATTCACAGTTGATCATTATACAATATTGATAGTACTGTGTACAATGATCTCCCAGCTCTACTCACTTCACTTTATATCAGTTCATATAAGTCTTCCCAGGTTTTTCTGAAGCTGTCCTGCTCATCCTACCTCTCATTTACTCCTTCTCCTACTACACATGCCTTACTCACCATTAAATTCTTTTTTTGGAGATCATCCCAATACATTGATTCAGCCATGTGCCCTCTGTCTAGTCTGACTCCTTCTAACTGCCCTAATAATGATAAAGTTCTTAGGATTTAGGTGTATTGTCTTTTCACATACGAATGCAAACAGTTTAACTCCATTAAATCCCTTGTGATTACTCTTTCATGTTTGCTTTTTATGCTTCCCTTGAATCTTGTTTGAATGTCAGATTTTCCATTCAGCTCTGATCTTTTCATCAGAAAGTTTGGAAGTCCTCTATGTTATTAAATATCCATTTCCTCCCCTGGAATGATTATACCTAGTTTTGCTGGGTAGGTTATTCCTAATTGTAATCCAAGTTCCTTTGCCTTCTAAAATATCATATTCCAAGTCCTCCACTCATTTAATGTGGAAGCTGTAAAATTTTGTATGATCCTGTCTGTGACTCCATGATATTTGAACTGTTTGTTTCTGTCTGCTTGCAATATTTTCTCTGCGACCTATGAGCTCTGGAATTTGACTATATAATATTCCTGGGAGTTTTCATTTTGGTTCTTTTTTTTTAAATTTTATTATAGTTTGCATCATTCATTTCCACAAGATTTTGAGTTACATATTTTCTCCCCCTCTTTCTCCCACCCACCACCCCAAAACAGCCATCCCAGTGTGTCCCCCTTCCCCCAGTCTATTCTCT
>CM053585.1:426909834-426925079 GCA_028646515.1 Pseudochirops corinnae
CTGACTTTAGTGGGAAGTATCCTTGTGTGCGTTTTGGAGTTCTAGGATTGGTTTAGAGTCCTATTTTATGGGTGTTTTGGGGTGGCTATGTGAGAGCTGCGATATGTTGCTGCTGCTACGCCGCCATCTTGGCTCTGCCCCCCCATTTTGGTTCTTTCAGGAGGTAATTGGTACATTCTTTCACTTTCCATGTTACCCTTTGGTTCTAAGATATCGGGGCAGTTTTCTTTGATAATTTTTTGAGAAATGATGTCTAGGCTCTTTTTTTAAATCATGGCTTTTAGATAGTCCAATAATTTTTAAATGATCTCTCCTTGTTCTTTTTTCTAGGTCAGTTGTTTTTACAATGAAATATTGCATATTTTCTTCTATTTTTTTTTCATTCTTTCAACTTTGTTTGATTATTCTTTTTTTTTTGCTTTTTTTTTTTTAAATTTTTGGAGGGGGGAAGGTAAGGCAATTGCGGTTAAGTGACTTGCCCAAGGTCACCATGGCTAGTGTTAAGTGTCTGACACCAGATTTGAACTCAGGTCCTCCTGACTCCACGACGGGTGCTCTATTTACTGCCCACCTAGCCACCCCATTTGTTGATTATTCTTGATGTTTCATGGAGTCATTAGCTTCTACTTGTTCCATTCTAATTTATAAGGAATTCTTTTCTTTTTTGATCTTTTGTATCTCCTTTTTCATTTTGCCAATTCTGCCTTTTAAGGTGTTCTCTTCAGCAAATTTTTGTGCCTCTTTTACCACTTGGCCAATTCTTTTTTTTCCAGGTGTTATTTTCTTTAGGGGTGTGTGTGTGTGTGTGTGTGTGTGTGTGTGCCTCTTTTACAAAGTTGTTGATTTTCTTTTCAAAATTTTCTTGCATCATTCTCATTTCTTTCCTCAGTTTTTCCTCTACTTCTCTTTTTATTTTTAAATCCTTTTTGCATGCTTAAGGAATTCTCATTGGGCTTGTGTCCAATTCACATTTTTCTTTGAGGCTTTGCTTGTAGCTATTTTGACATGGTTGTCTTCTGAGTTTGTGTCTTGCTCTTCCCTGTCACCATATTAGATTTTTTTATAGTCAGGTTCTTTTTTTGTTGGTTGCTCAGATTTCCTGATTATTTATTGACTTTTAGCTTTACATTAAAGTTGGGCTTTTCTCCTGGGGTGACAGTGCAGGTACTATCCCAAACTTTAGGTTTTTTTGTGTTGCTGTTTTCAGAACTAGTTGGGGGGGAGTGGGAGGGGTCTGTAAGTTTTCAGAGATCTTAAAGTGGTATGATACAAGGAGAGATGTGGTCATTTCTCTCCAGGTCTGCACTATAGTCTTTACCTAGGAAGGGGTACTCATGAAGTTATAGCTCACAGTCCAAGCCTCTGTGACTCATTGTTTAGGTTATGATGGCTTAGAATGACTATAAATAACAGTTTTTTTCTGTTCTGGTCAGAATCTTTGGGGGTCTTCCCCTCCAGACTGATATTTTTATGATGATAAATTAGTCTATCTTTCATCTCAATTCTTACCTAGCCCTTGGTAATTGAAAGGTTGTTATCTCAGACAAACTGAGGCCTGGGAAAGACCTTAATTTTTTTATTTTAAAAAATATTTATTTATTTATTTTTGGTTTACAACATTTGGTTTCACAAGCTTTGAGTGTCACATTTTCTCCCTCTCCCCAAGACAGTGTGCAATCTGATACATTCACATCAGATATTTTTCATATTAGTCATGTTGCAAAGAAGAATTATAACAAATGGAATGAGCCATAAGAGAGAAGAAACAAAACAAAAAAGAGAGAGCCCAAATAGTATGCTTCGATCTGCATTTGGACTCTGTAATTCTTAGTCTGTATGTGGATAGCATTTTCCATCATGAACCTTTTGGAGTTGGAAAGACCTTCATTTAGAAAGGCCAAGGTCACCCACTGCATCCCAGGCCATTGCCAGTAATCTTGCCTTATGTCTTGCGGCTAAACTTCCATGACTCTGAAGGAGGGAGTGAGGCTGGTGACTTTGTGCAGCTCTGCCTCGCTTGAATACAATTCACATGAAATGAAGGCAACACCCTCATGATGTTGTTGATCCTCTTTGAGACTGAAGAACAACAATGACAACAGCCTTTTAACCAGGAAGGTATCCTGCTTTCCTGCAGCTACAAGTGATAACACTCCTCTTGGCCCTGGCACTGTGACTAGGTCCCATGTGATCCTGTTGCTACAAGTGTTAGTGCTCGTCTCTGCCGTGGAGCAGAGACCAAGGTCCCTGTTTCTCTTTAGCCACAAGAACTAGTGCTATTCTTCATCCTGGAACTGTGGCCCAGGACTGTTTATGGGTAATTAAACAAGGTCCTGTACCCCGTTCCAGCAAAGGGTCCCCTGTGATCTCCTTCTGACCATTTGTCTCATCCCCTAGCCCACTTAATGCCTCTGGGCTGAGAACTCCCAAACCTGCTGCTGCTGCCATTGTCACAGCCTTACCCAAAGTCCTGCTACTGGTATATGTGTGCTCAAGGCTCATCCCCACCCCAGTTTCATAGACCTCTCCTTCCCAACTCCTAAGCTATCTTGGGCTGGAAAAATGTTTCACCCTGACTGACCTTTTGTTCGTTCTGTCATTCCAGAATTCTGTCTGAGGCGATTTTAAAGTTGTCAAGAGGAGAATGTTGGGAGAGTTCAGTTGGGTTGCTGCCTCTGCTGCCCCCTTCCCAAGTTGTCTGCCCCAGACCCCTCCCACAAGTTGTCTGTTTTTACAGTGTGGGTGTTATCATACTTATGGTTTTTCTTTTTTCTGCTCACTTCCTTCTACATCAATATATACAAGTCTTCCCAGGTTTCACTGAAACTGTCCCTTTCGTTATTTCTTATGGAACAATAGTATACCGTTATAGAATATGAGCTGCCTGAGGGAATTTTTATTTTTATTTTTTTGCTTTTCTTTGTTTGCTCAATTCTTAACATAATTCTTGGTGCATAATAAGTGCTTAATAAATGCTTCTTGATTTGGGAGTTACCTGCAGTGATGATATGGCAAAACCATTGCTCTAGAGAGAAAAAAATAGCACCGCTACTTTCTTAGTTATTCATGGTAGTAACTACAGAGTTGTTTACCTGTTCTTTGTTACTTATCCCACATTTCCAATAAGTTTGCCATTTCCTCCTCCTCCTCCTCCTTCTCCTCTTCCTCCTCCTCCTCCTTCTTTTTCTTTTGCTTTTTGGAGGGGGGAAGGTATGACAATTAGGGTTAAGTGACTTGCCCAAGGTCACATGGCTAGTTTTGTGTTAAGTGTCTGAGGCTGGATTTGAACTCAGGTCCTCCTGACTCTAGGGCCGGTGCTCTATTTGCTGCACCATCTAGCCTCCCCTCTTTGTTTCTCATATCCACACCATTTCTTATATCTAATCGTTCCTGTGCACCCTGAACTATAATCACCTTGCTTCAGTTCCTCTCTTCATCTTGCCTAGAACATTGTAATAGATCCATTGTTACAGGATGGGACCTTAGAGATTATACAGTTTCACCTCATTTTGTAGAGGAGGAAATGAAAGCTCATAAGAAATGACTTGACCAAGGTCACACAGGTAGAAGAATGAAGAGATGACTTCAAGTTGTCTGACTTTAAATCCTTCTCCTATACCATATTTTTCCTGCCTCCAGCTAAGATAGGCAAGCATTTCTCTATTCAAAAATCTTAATAATCTTTCCATTTTTGCTAATAGGGATTAAACTCCCGAACATAGCGTTCAAGGTCCAGCATAATCATCCATGGTTATTATTTTCTTTATTCTAACCAAGTCAGACCACTTTGTAGCACCATTCGATCCTGCCTTCTTCTGCCTCTTGTGTCTTTGCTCATGTTATCCTTTATGTTTGGAACAGGCTTTTCCTCCCTTCCCATCTCCAGCTATTGAAACCCAGATGGGGACAGGAAGAGTCGGAAACGACTGAGCAACAATAAAATGTGACTTTGGACTAGACATCAACCCTCCTGAACCTCAGTTTCCTCATATGTAAAATGAGGGGGTTAGACTAGATGACCTTGGAGACCACTTTCAGACCTAGATCAATGCTTCTTCGAGGCCCAACTCATTTGTCAGTTCCTCCATGAAGAGCCCTCTGGTACCTAATCATCTTGTCTCAGATGAAAATGATTCTCCCTCCTCAGGTTTCTCAAAGCATTCTGTCTGAATCTCTCTTTTGTCCCTATCCCATTTTACCTTGTGTCACACTTATTGGTGAACATGTCCTAACCCCTGTATTAATTGTTAAGTCCTTGAGGGCAGGGACTGTGACATTTTTCAACTTTATATCCTCAGTGCCTTTCATGTTGATGTCTAATTCATGTTTGCTAAATTAATTGAATTGAATTGGAAGGGACTTGATTACCTTATTACCTCTTGCCTGGACTACTGCAATGGCCTCCTAATTCATCTCTCTCAATCTAGTTCTTTCCCTCTCCAATCTGTCTTCCAAACTACTATTTAATTGATATTCCTAAAGCACAGGTTTCCTATGTTTCTCCTTAGCTCTTGCGATTTCCTATCGCCTCTAGGATAAAATACATACTCCTCTATTTGACATTTAGAGTCCTTCAGACTATCTTTTCACACTTCTTTCCCATTACTCCATTAAGGTAGGCCAATTACAGACAAACTGGCCAACTTCCATTTCCCCCTCTCTTGGTCCCCAAGGCTGGACTATTCTCTCTCCTAGCTTCTGCTTCTTGGAATCCCTGGTTCACTTCAATGTTCTGCTCAGGGGGTTCTTCCTTCACAAGATCTCTCCTGACTCTCCCAGTTACTTGTACTTCTCTCTCCCCATCACTTTGTACTTACTTTGTATAAAGTAATATTTCCTTATTTATATTTTTTATTTATAAAGTGTTGGTGTTATTGTACTTACAATTTCTTATTTATAAAGATGCTGTTAACAAATGGCAGAATAGAAACTCTTTGAGGACCAGGGCTATTTCCCTTTTGTGTCCGCAGTGCCTAAGAAAATAGTTGGCACACAGGACGCTCTTAATAGATGCTTGTTAAATTGAATAAATGCTGCTTGTGAGATTGATAGATTTTCTATATCCTTCAAAACTGATCTGTAAATAGGTAAGTACAGATGCAGTTATAGAACAGCAGCTAGTAGGCAAAATTGTGAAACAGGTGAATTGTCTTTGTTACTTCCAAGTTCCCGCTTTGGTACAGTTTCTTTTTGTTCAGCCCCTACCCCTTTAGTTGTATGTGCCTCTTCCAAGCAATTCTATCTTTCTGCTTTCTCCCTTCTCTCCTCTTTACAAAAACATGCTGTCAGAAAGAGATTTCTTATTGATAACTTTGTGTGAATTTAAGTCAGTGCATCACCTCTTTTAAGGGCATTTATAATGTAAACCTGATGTCTGATTATAGAATGAGAGACTTTGCTCTCTCAGTTAAGACAGCAAGTTAAGACATTAAGTCAAGATACACTTTAAACCTTGTTCAGACTCAGTAAAGGAAGGGTGAGTAGTAGATGGAGAAAGCGAAAAACTGAAGCTGGAGGATAAGAATGTGTAAAAGGGTTGGAAAAAACATTTGGAGGGTCTTGAAATCATTAAAAAGCCAGTGATTAAAATACGAGGTGGAGGACTTAGCCAGCACAGTTATCTTGGTATCTGCTCCCTTGGCACAGACATACCATGCCTCCTCCCACCTTTTATCCACCCTCACTTTTCAACTCTTGCTTAGAGAGAAGGACTGGATCTATGATTTCATTTTTATTGAGAACTCCCAGGCGAGTAAACTCCCTTTACCAATGTAGGTTGGCAACTTCTGTGCATCTTATAGTCTTAGAGAGCTGCCTAGATCAGTGCTATTAAATTCAAATAGAAATGGGGGCCTCTAAGATGAACGTGAAAATCTTGCTGTGCTTAGAAAACCACATTATACTTTGTTGTGTTTTTATTTATTGTGTTAAATATTTCCCAATTATATTTTAATCTGGCTCCAGCCATGTTCCAGAGTGGTGTGGGCTACATATTTGACAGGCAGCATGTTTAATACCTCTGGTCTAGGGCAATGAGGGGTTAAATGATTTGTCCAGCATCACACAGCCAGCATGTGTGAGGCAAGACTTGAATTTAGATCTTCCTGACTTGGAGGCCAACTCTCTACAGTCAAAACAATATTACTATTGCTATTTGAATCTATCTTCCTGTGGCTCTACCCTCTATTTGCCTAAAGCCTTGGAGCAAAGCTTCCTTCTTTGGCCACTACTCTGTGATGAATGTTGTGGCCCTCATTAGAACTATCTCACTTTGCCTGATAAATATGCAACATGCCCTTAATAAATCCTTGATTGGATTGCACAGGGTAAGAGAGGCCATCAGACATTAGACAAATTTCTGAATTTGGTGTATGTGATGGAGCATGTACTGGGAGAAAAGAAGGAGATTGCAAGTATGGCAGGGAAGTGTTTTATGAGGGTAGCAGTTAGAAGTACTTATGTCACCTGCCAGGAGACAAGGAGGAATACAGAAGAACCACATGTTGAGGAACTGTGAGGGGTTATGCATCCTGGAAGCCTTAATAAATATATTTCCATAAATAACTAATCCTATATAGATAACTAGAGGAAGACTATGCCCTTATAGGTTCATTTTTATGGGCTTTATTGTGTATTCCACTTATTTTATTCAACCTCCCAATAACAATGTATCTTTTTTGAGTTTTGCTAACAGCAGACTCATGAAGGGGAAATTACATAGCCCCATCTTTTTAGATTTGTGGGGGCCTGGAGAGGAGTAAGGGAAGATTTGGAAAGGTGAGAAATTCCCTAAGTATACCTAAGTCCTTTGTATCATGGAAAACAAACACAAGGTACTAGAGTTGAGAATCCCTCAGGAAGGCAGAGAACTAGTTGAGGAAGAGGCACCATTTGAGCAGCATTTCACAACCAGTAATTGCTCACCTAGGCTATTTTAAGAGTAGAATAAGGTTGCTATGGTAGTTTACTGTGGTGAGGTTGTGGATCCTGTGCTAATCTCTGAATGATATTCTCATTTTGGTAACCAATCATATTGTTTTGGCAGGGCAGTGAGATCAGGTCCTTAGGCATGATTGTGATGGAGTGTGAAATCATTATTGAATATGTGAATTAGACTCTGTTTTGTGACTGGAGAACTTATTCAATTATTGACTAGGATGGAGTGAATGAGAATGAGGGTGGAATATAAATCTCTTGTCCTAGCTTTGTGGGACTAATAGTAAGAGTTGGATATGATAAAGCTCTTTTGCTAATTCCCCAATATTTATCAAGAAATGCTTTCTAAATTAGTAGTTGTAGCAATAATCTCCTCTGTTTCCTAAAAAGATCTTTTTTTAAAGCCCAACCCTTTATCAGATGCATCCAATTGGAAAACTGCATCCGTTGGAATATCAAATGTTCCAGCGGACTCTGTTAAAGGATTGGAATTTTATCCAGCTGGACCTTAAATTAAAAGCAAGTTCTGTCAAGGACCCCTTAGATACGTTCAGATGAAATGCACACTCCTATGTGTCTGTAAAGTTTCTGTTCGTCCACCAGCTTTCTTGATACAAGTGCCATCAGATTAGAAACTGAGTTTCAAATGGGCTTTCAACATCTTATCGCAGTGTAATATTAACCGTAATACTAGTTAACATTTATATAGTGTTTTAGGTTTGCAAAGGACTTTAAATTCGTTTTCTTATTTGTTTCTCACAACAACTCTATGAAATAGGTGCTATTATTATCCCCACTAAAGTTGAGAAAGGTTAAATGATTTTTCTGGGATCACACAACTAGGAAGGATCTGAGGTAGGATACTAACTCTTCTTGACTCCAGGTCCAGCATTCTAGGCTTATTTAATCTTGTGCTTCTGAAGTATTTTTGAAAAGAAGGCAGTCTGTTTAAATGTGTTATTACTTTCACTGTTAGAGGGGCATTTAGCACATTAGTGAAGGCACAATGGAATATTTGGGCATCGTCCCACCTAAAGATTGGGATAGAGAGGAGTGAGATCAAATCAGTACAATGTCCCTGTAACATCAAGAGACAGAGTTCAGGGTCACCAGAATGGAGGTACAGGACAAGAACAAGAACATTTCAATAGCCTATCAAACCCAAAGTGTGAGAGTATGTGTGTTTGCCCATGTGTGTTTGGGAAGCAGGTCAGGGAGGTTGATCTAAATTTTGTGAAACTATTATGATACCAAATTGGACTTTGGTGGTGAGAATAAGGTGAGGGGAGTCTGGAAGTGTTTTTTTTTTTTTTTTTAGCAACTCTCCACTTCATCCCTTGCCATATGTCAGCATGGCAAAGAGTTAGAGAAAGCTTTCATTGGACAAGTTAGGTATATAAACATGTCTATGTGGAGCAGACTATGAAGAAAGAATAATTCTAGGCAGAGAAGAAATGGGACGAACCATAGTATCTAGTGAGGGAAAAAGCCAGAGATAGTTGAACCTAAGGCTATGAAGAGGTAGAAAGAAACTAAGAAGAGAATGTAAGAGAATGAAGGTAAAGGGAAAAATCAAGGAATGGATTTGCAACTGGAAAAGAACATGTCTAGAAGGCACCCTGTACATGTATCTGTGGCAGGAGTGATGGAGGTTGGGCTGCTTCTTATGATACATGTGCTCATACCTCTTACTAATGGGCATCTATGACCATAATCCCTTTGACCCTGTGATGAGGGAGAGGAGAGAGGGTTGGCTGTATCAAAGAAGACTGGTGACAGAACCACTCATTCCACAGGCTTAAAAGGAGAAGCCAAAGTCTTCACCTTTCTTTCTTTCCCTCTTTTGAGTCTGTTGGGACCATACTGGCTCCCTCTCCAGTTCTCCAATGATGAAGGTAGAGCAGAATCTCTCCATCCCTCCCTTTCTCTCCTTCTCTGTGTCTCTCTCTCTCTCCCTTTCTCTGTCTCTCTCCTCTCTCCTCTTCTTTTTCTCCCTCTCCCCTCCCCCCTTTCTCCTTCCTCCAACAACAGCAGGAATGATGGGGACTGCATGCACATGGTAGTGAGTGCCTGCACTTGCCTAGGTGATTAAACCTGAAACTTTCTGAAGCCCTGTCATCCTTATTACATCTGAAATGTGGAAAACTTTTACTCAGCCTGAGGCACTGTTTTAACCATTTTGAAACACTGATAGATTGCTTGGTGGAAGAGAAGCCATCTTTCTTTCTCTCTGTGGCCTTGGGGAGTGAATCCCTTCCTTTTATTTATTTATTTTCATTCTGTGCTTGACAAATAACTAATTACATGCATCCTTTCTGCCCCTCACCCTCTGAATCTTCCTCAAATAAAAATAGAAAACCTCTCATGTCAAATAAGCCCAATTCATTCCATTGCACATGCTGTTTAAAGAATATTAATGCATTCCTCTTATGCTGGTGCTAAAGGTTTGTCATGGTGGTAAAATCTAACCCTTGGGTATATTTGTGATAGATCATGGGACAGCTATTAGGTATATGAAGAATATAAGGAGTGAGATGGAGAGACAGGAAGGAAGGGAGGGAGGGAGAGAGAGAGAGAGAGAGAGAGAGAAACACAGAAGGTAGATGAATTGAGTGCATGAAGAGTTGGAGTAGAATAATAGAAAGTAGGAATGAAGATGAGGAAAGAAGAATGTCTATCTACAAGCAGCCTCTTGGAGCTGATATTACTTTTAGGGAGTAAAAGAAGGAGTGTCTGGAGCAGTTTCTTGTTGGATGAATGGGGTCCAGACTGAGGCAGGCAGTCCAGAACTTGGATTTAAAATCCAGAATTTGAACCAGGTCCAAATTATGTCCCTAGATACAGAATAGAGAATGAGCCCTATTGGCTCAGGAGTGATTCCTTGAGGTACATTTATGTGCACACACACACACATACACACACACACGTACATATATGTAAGCACAATTATTACAGAATGTAGAATAAAAGTAGTGCATTTCTCAGAAAGTACCATGATTATGATGGAAATTAATCCTGAAAAGGCAAGCAAATTTGAAAAGGTGAGATGAAAACTAGAAAGGACAAAGATAATGAAAGGATGTGAAATGCTGCTTTCCTTTCTGGGTCTATGGGATTGATAGGAGATACTGAAAAAGATATAAAGGCAATAAGGAATGTGAAGAATACAGGGAAAATTAGAGACTTAAATCAGCACAAGAAAAGGGAGACAAATCTACAGGAAAATATCGGTAGGATAAGAAGGGGAAGGAAAATTTATGTAAATAATGGAGATGAAGGGATAAATATGCAAAATATTTATAAAGAAAACAAAAGTAATGTAAGAAAAAAAGGAAAAACAGACACTAAATAAACCTTTGTCTATAGACTTAGTGAGATACACCAGGAGACAGAAGGAAGAAAAAGTGGTCTCACTGTTGAAACATAAAAGCAGACAAGTTAAAATTAGACCAAAGTTAAGAATAAGGTAAAAAAAATTTTCTCAGAAAAAAGGAATGAGGATGAAGAAAATCTGAAGTTTGTCCTTGAGATACTGTAGATAGAAAAGAAAAAAATTTTAGAGGCCAAAATCACAATTCGAGGCAATAAACAAATGAAGGGTGTATTGTTGGGCTAAATAACCTCGGAGTTTATTTCTCAAAATTTCAAAGCAGTTTTGTAGAAAGGGAAAACAGCAATCTATGCTCCAAGAGCTACTGATTCTTTTGCCAGTCATTCATGCATTTGAGAAAATGGTGTGATAGAGCACATTCATCCATCCATCCATCCAACAAACATTTATTGAATTCTGTAGTGTATAGAGGACTGTGCTCAACAATGAGACAGAGATAAAAGTTAAGCTCAGCTACATAAGATGGTTCCTGACTTCATGGAGTTTGTAGGGCATAGATGATGCAAATTAACATAAATATATAACTTTTCACCTAATGAATGACAGAGTGATAAAACAAAGTGCTATGTCAAGAGGGCCAGGAGAGCCACAGATCAGGGGAGAGTGGAAAAACATTAGAATTAGGATCAGAGGACATGGGTTTGAATTCCAATTGTGTTATTTCCCTGGGTGGCCATGGGGGAGTCACTTCACCCCTTAAGGCCTTGTTTTCTTCATCTGTAAAATAATAGGATCCATCTAGATGGCCCCTAAAATTCCCAGCAGCAAGGTGTGATGGTAGATTGAATGCTGAACCTGGTCTCAGGGAAGAGACTCCTTGGAGTCTCCTTAACTATGTAACTCTGAGCAAGTCACCAAACCCCTGTGGTGCCTCCATTTCCTCATCTATAAAATGGGGCTAGTGTAGCACCTACCTCACGGGGTTGTTGTGAAGATCAAATGACATAATATTTGTAAAGAGTATTTGCTACAGTGCCTGATAGTGAACAGTACAGATGTTAAACAATAGTTACCAATAGTAAACAATGTAAATGTTTGCTACAATTATCATTAAAATCCATGAGGCTGGAAGGTAAAAGTGATGATACATTTCTCTAATGAGAAATGGCTTAATTCAACAAGCATTTATTAATGTGTAACAGAGGTTATGCTATGTGCTGGGGATACAAAGAGAAAATGAAACAATCTCTTCCTTGAAAGAATTTACGTTATCTTGGGCTGAGGGAAAGTACAACATGTATACAGCAATCACGTACAAAATAAATGTTAAGTAATCGATAGGGGTGGAGAAAGAGCAAACAAGTGGATGAATGAGAGGTCCTGGCCCCCTCGAAGGACAAGGCACTTGAACTGAGCCAGGACAGGAAGCAAAGATTCAAAGAGATGGAGAGAAGCCCAGCCTGGGGAGACAGCCTAAGAAAAGCCACAGCAGTAGGATATGGGGAGACAAGAAGGAGGACGTCGTGGTTGGTCATAGAGTGCACGATGGGTGTTAATAGGAATCTAAAGCTTCTTGAGCAGGGGTGTGACATTGTTAGACCCAAGCATTAGAAATATTGATTTGGCAAGTGTGTGGAGGACTGAATAGAGAGAAGTTGGATATAGGGAGAGTGGACTATTGCAATAGTTCATGAGGAGAGAGAAGGGAATAGATGTGGAAAATATCTAAAAGTAGAAATGGCCAGACTAGGCAACTGATTGAATATAGGAGATGAGATGAAAATGAAGTGTTGAAGATGACTCCAAGGTCATGAACCTGAATGACTGGAAGAAAGATGGTGTCCTTGCTAGACATTGAGAAATTAAGGGGAAGATTGGGTTTAGGGATCAAGATAATGAGTTCTGTTTTTGACATGTTGAGTTTGACATGCCTGTGGGACATCCAAAGGGAGATGTGTAAGGGGCAGTTATTGATGAGGTATCTGAGGTGTGGTTGGAATCCATTTATTCCTCATTCCAAGTCCAGTGCTCTGTCCACTAAATCATGCTGACTCTCTTAGGTTGTGGCTGAGGATCTTGCAAAAGAAATGAGACTGGAGCTCAGAAGTAGGATGAAGGATGGATATTAAAATCTGGGAGTCATCTACATGAGAGATGATAGTTGATAAGACTTGATAGATGATAGGAGACGAAGAGATCCCCAGAAGAAGGTAGAGGGATGAGGTGTGAAGAGAATCCTGGGCAGAGCACTGGGGTGCTCCCATGATAAGGGAATGGGATCTCAGATTCAGGGCCGTAATGGACTTTAGAAGCCACTGAGGTAAGGAGGAGGGATGAGCATTTATTAAGTGTCTACTATGTTCTAAACCCTTTATAAATATCTCATTTTATCCTCACAACAACTCTGTGAGGTAGGGGCTATTATTATCATCTTCATTTTATATTTTCTTCATTTATCTTCATTTTATCTTTATTGAAGAAACTGAAGCAGAGTGCCCAGGGTCACATAGCTAGTGTCTAAGGCCAAATTGGAATTCAGATCTTCCTGACTCCAGGCTCAGTTTTCTATCCACTGCACTACCTAGCTGAATTGTGTTCAACTCTCGAAATTAATCACTGAGGAAATTGAGATGCAGAGAGGTTAAGTGACTAACCAGATTCTCATAGCTAGAATCTGAGGTGTGATTCGAATTCATTTATTCCTCATCCCAAGTCCAGTGTACTATCCACTAAATCATGTTGCCTCTCTTGGGAGTTGGAAGAGAAACCTACAAAAGAAACTGAGAAGTAGACAAGTAGGAGAAGCAGAAAAGAACAATGATATCCAAGTCATGATACACAGAGCATCCCTTGCTAGGTCAGGGTTCAAAGTCTTTCCAGCTTTTTAGCATTTGCTAAAGATTGTTCTATGTTGGTATCTCCTTCAATGTTCATAACATTGTAGATTTGGAGCTGGAAAGGACTTCCAAGGTTGTTCAGCCCAACCCCTGCATTTGACAGATGAGGAAACTGAGGCCCTGAACGTTTACATGATTTATTCAATTGTTCAAGGTCACATAGATAATAATTGATAGGGGCAGGATTTGAATTCAAGTCCTTTGGATCTAAGTCCAATTCTGTTTCCACAATGAGCCTAAGGTCATCTTCATACCATGATGAAATGTCAGGGAAATTTTGTAGAGAAAGAGAAATAGTGGAGCTTGCAAGTGAGGCAAGATGGTTATGTTATCTGGTGAGCCTAGGTCAAGCAGAGATATTCAACAGAACAGAACAAGACTTCAGAGTCACTGTCTTATAAGCAAACTAGTAGCTACTCTTGGGAGAGATATAAGTACAGAGTATGTTTGGAGGGCCAGTGGGTGGACCCTTCCCCTAAAGTATACACTAGGGGCAGCTAGGTGGCACAGTGAATAGAGCACTGGCCTAGGAGTCAGGAGGACCTGAGTTCAAATGTGGCCTCAGACACTTGACACACTTACTAGCCGTGTGACTTTGGGCAAGTCACTTAACCCTAATTGCCCTCCAAAAAAAAGCAAAAAAAAAAAATTAAAATAAAGTATACACTAAAAAATCACCATATGCTCTTATTAATAATATTCATTTGCTAATATTATATAATATTAGCACACATCTCTTTTTAATGTTTTTGTCAGTTTATAAGCATTTGTCAAGCACCCGCTATGAGCCAGACCAGGAATAAAGTTAAGTTCTGGGGAGTCAAAGAAAGGCAAAAGACAATCCCTGCACTCAAGTTACTCACAGTCCCATGGAAGAGACAACATGAAAACAATATGTACAAACAAACATATACAGGATAAATTGGAAATAACCAACAGAGGAAAGGAACCTGAATTAAGAAGGTTTGGGAAAGACTTTCTGTAGAAGGCAGGATGTTAGCTGGGGTTTGAAGGAAGCAAGGGAAGCCAGGAGGAGGCAGAGATGAGGAGAGAGAAAGCTCCAGACAGAGCACTTAGAAAACAACATTGTGATGCAGATAACTTAAATGTAATGGGGAGTTTGCCTTTGGAACATGCTCAGATCCCCTGCTATGGGGCACCCGAGAGGCCTGTTCTGGGTATGCCTAGATCTCCTAAGACTGAGGCACCTTTCTGGGCGGGGTAGAGGGGGCTGAGGAGAGGGAGCCTCTTTTGGCTGGATATGTAATGACAACAGGCTAAAATTCGGGTAGACTGAAATCACCGTTGGTTTCAGCTTTTTCCTTTGCATATTTTCCTGCTTTATTCAGAGAGTGAATAGCACAGGTACCATGAGCTGAACTGGTGAGAGGGGAGGGAGTTCCTTCCCTTGCTTTCCCTCTGTTTTATCTCAGTTTCTTTTGTCAGTCTCAGAGCTGGCAGTGATTGCTACCAGACCTATTAGACCTAGGAATTTCAGTCATGGTAACCATGGAGCCAGGATTCTGGGCAGGGTGATGCAACTACCTTGCCCCACAGGGAAGCCCTGAGAAGCCAGGGTACTTGGGACTGACCTCAAAGGGGGTTTTGCAGTTGGAGCTTGAGATTGTTCTCTATAGGAACTGAATTAAACTATGACCCTAATCCCCTTTCTTGAAGCCTGAGGTACAAGAGGTACAAGAGGTGGGGGTGGGGTTAATTAAGTCTCTCACATGTTGGGAAGCAAGTTTGGATATTTAGGATTATATCTGTTAAAATATATATATATATATATTTCTTTGTAAAAATTAATACATCTTGGTAGCTAAATGGAACTAGGGTGCCGGGAACCCATCCCTACAATTGAGAGAACACTATTGGTGGGCATTAGAGTCATTGACAGAGAGCTTAGCCCCCAAGAGGGTACCAGAGAAGTGGAAGTGGGAGGGAGTGGAAAGGGAGCATACCTGGTCTTGAGGCAGGGGCGACCAGGGAAGTCTGTGTTATGTAGATATTATTATTCTAATTTAAAGACAAAGCTTTATTTTTTACTTTAGCCTTCTGAGTGGAAATTACAAAATAGG
>CM053585.1:426925579-426946869 GCA_028646515.1 Pseudochirops corinnae
ATGGTTATTTTGATTTAATCACTACTCATCATCTTTGGTATGAAACTCTTCCAAATCCTGCCAACTTACTGTGTCTTCCCTCCAGGGAAATACTGGTAAGATGTTTAACAGGCTCTCTGGGGGAAAAGAAATGTGACAACAACACACTTTTAAGTTTAATCTGTATTATTAGCATTTTCATCACCAATTTCCTAAGTCTAGAAATTGACAAAATAATAAATCAGGTCCTGATTTGTAATGTTTGCCAATATCTGAGGTATAAATGCTCACACTGAAAATTTAACAATTTCCTCTAGGGAGCAGGTAGGAACTAGCTGTAGCACACTTCTGCCTACCTTTCACACTACCTTGTATTTAACTATTCTGTATATATCTGTATTTATTAGCTTTATTTATAATATACATCTTTGCATGTACTTGCTGTCTCCTCCATTAGAATATACATACCTTTCTAGCGGGGATTGCTTCATTCTTTGTGTTTGTGTCCTCAGTGCCTAGAACCGTGCCTGGTACATAGTAGACCCCTGGTACATACTTGTTTATTGATTGATTGGAAAGCTGAACATGAGAAGGATCTCTTACTGAATAGCAGGAAGATGGTCAGAGTACAGCCTGGTGGGGTAGTGTGTCCCTTGCCAGAATGAGCATTCTTCAGTGGCCTAGATCTAGAGTTCTTCCTAATTCTCTCTCAAATCTTCTGAAAATCTCCCTGAGGACTACTGTATGGGATTATTCAAATTGCCTAGGGCTGTGCTTTGTTAAATCTGGAATAAGGGAAGGTGGATGAGAGAAATCCCACATTTCCCTTGCTAAATTGTGCCCAGGGAGAATGGAGTGGGAAAAATAATCCTGATTACTTTTCTCCTTAGATACATAAAGTATTTGAAGCATAGAAAATGATATACACAATGATTCCAGCCATCTACTTGGAAAGAACAACCATAAAAAATCAAAAGTGAATGTTGCAAAATTATTAAGAATACACATGACTCAAAAGAAGAGGTGCAAAAACATTCCCACTTCAAACCTTTCCAGAGACGGGAGGTCCATGAGCATTGTACATTTGTACATATTTGCAGACATTTTCACATTTGAATTTTTTCCTTCTTTCTTTTAGTGTTTAAAAGTACCATTTATTACATAGGCTGGCTCTCTGGGAGAGAAAGGGGGAGAGCTACTGAAGTAAACTATGGGGATGTAAAGAAGACATCTTTGAAAATGTTTTCTTAAAAGGTCATTAGACAGTGTAATAACTTTTGGGACAAAATTCCTGATTGCTTTCCAGAATGACTGAACCAATTAATTCATAACTCTACTAGCTTCAAAAGTGTGTTAATATGCCTGCTTTCCCATAGCCTCCAACATTTATCACTTGCCTTTTTTGTCAGTTTTGCCAATCTGATGGGTTATGAGGAAGAACTGTAGAGGTGTTTCTATTTGCTTTTCCTTCATCATTAGTGATTTAGGGCAGGTTTTCCCCCCAGTATGACTGTAGGTAGCTTGAATTTCCTCTTTTGAGAACTGCCTCTTCATATCCTTCGACCTTCATATCCTTCATTATCAGCTGAGGAATGGTTCTTATTCTTAGAGATATGAATCAGTCAATATATATCTTGGAAATGATACCCTTCTCAGAGAAACTTGAGGCAAAGATTCCCATGTGACGCCCCCTTACCCCCAAGTAAATTGTTTTCCTTTTAACCTTAGCCGTATGAGATTTGAGTAAAGTATTTTTAATTTTTCTGAAATCAAAACTGTCCATTTTATATTCTGTGTTTCTCTCTCCCTTGTTTCATCGTGAACTCTTCCTCTATTTGTAGATCTGAAAGGTAATTTCTTCCTTGTTCCCCTGATTTGTTTGTGATGTTAACTTTGGAGAGAGCAGTTTCATTTGAGTGATGAAGTCAGAAGCCAGATTGTAAAAGGTGGAGGAGTGAGTGAGAGGAGAGGAAGTGGAGCCAGTGAATGTAGACAGCTTTATCAAGGAATTTGGCTGAGCAAGAGAGAAGAGACCTGTGATGATAGTTTGAAGGCACACTAGGGTGTACTAGAAGAGTGTTGGTTTTGGTTTTGTTTTCTTAAGAATGGTGAGACTAGGCACTTTTGAAAGCAATTCTAAAGGGACTAGTAGATCAGAAGGGGTTGAAAATAAAAGAACAAGAGGGGATGATCAAGGATTCTCTCAGCTGGAGAAGATAGGAAGGAATGGGATCAAGAACACTTATAAGAGGGGATTGACCTTGGCAAAGAGAAAAACCATCTCATTGTTAGAGCCTGGGGGAAAGGAAGAGAGTGGGAGATGCTATCAAGGGGGTTAGAGATGAAGAGGAGAGAAGAGAGAGTTTGTATCAGGTAGCCTCAATTTTTTCCATAAAGTAAGAGGTATGACCTTGGGCAAGTCACTTAACCCCAATTGCCTTGACTTCCCCCTTAGGAAAAAAAAAGTAAGAGGCAAGATGTTTAGCTGAGAGAGATGAGTAGGTTTAGGATGTTTGAAAAGGGAAGAGAAGATTTGGATGGCTTCTGTAAGGAGTGAGATAAAGAAATAACGTGGCCATGGAGTAATTCTACATAGAGCGGACCTTACATGCACTCTATTCATTCGCGAGTTATTTTCGACAGAATGCATACAAGATGCTGCTCCTTATTTTGGATGCCATATTACACTGTTGACCAATATTGGCTGTGAAGTCTGTTCAAACTCCCAGAGCATTTCCATAAACACTGTTGTCTAGCTATGCTTCCCCTGGCCCATATCTATGAAATTGATTATATAATTATAAACCAAAGCCCATAACTACAGCTCATATAAACTGAATTCAATCTCGAAAATTTCTTAATAACTTTATGACTCATCTTACCCCCACCCATTGAAACCCTGGAAACATTTAAAGTTGGCTCATTTTTGGCTTTCCACTAGGAGCCTTCAGTTCCTCTGCTTAGTGTTGGGCTAACAGTAATTATTAAAGCTGGTTTATTAAAAGGCACGTAAAGAATACGAAAAAAAAAAAGAGACTTGCATCTGAATTCAGTTAGCAAAAGAATAGCTATAGCCTCACATTCCAGTGAATGTTTTTTCCTTCCTTCTTTCCCAGAGGTTCAGTCACCATCTTAACAAAATTCACAGCACCAACGAGTCAAGACCGTGTCTCAAGGGCTTCAATTGTGGGTCCTTGGGCTACCCCACTAAAAAAAAATAGAAAAAAATGAAAGAGATTCAAAAGGGAACACAAACAGAACAATTCTACTTTTACCTTGTTAATCTTAATGTTCACTTTTTAAAAAAATCTATAAGTGATAGAAATTCACAATTTCATATGTAACCTTTTTTGATCTACTTGGTTCCAAAGGACTAAACTAGGAGCAATGAGTAGAATTTGCAAAGACACAAATTTAGGATTGATTCAGGAAAAATCTTCCTAAAAATTAGTTATCCATAGGTGGAACAGGCTGCCATGGGAAGGAGTTCTCTCTTCCTCCAGATCATAGAATCATAGAACTAGAGCTAGAAGGAACCTGGGAGACTGCTGAATCCAACCCCTTTATTTATAGATAAGATGATTTCAGATTCAATCTCAGAGGCTTACTAACTGTGGTCCTGAACAAGTCACTTAATCTCTGGAAACTCTCATTTGCTTATTTCTGACGTGGGCTGGTTCTCCCTTCCTTAGAGAGTGAGGTCCTCCTTTCCCCCTCCCACTACTGAGGGCTTACCCTGTTGGCATTAGGACTACCACAGACATTTAATTGGCTTTAGGACTGCTGCAGCTCAGAACTCCTGAGTTCAAGCATTCTACCAGCCTCACCAGTAGCAGGAATTATTCATGTGTGCTATCATTTGTTAGGTGTTCTGGGGATATGGAATACACCTAGGACACATAGGAAGCAAATCTCTATCATTAAGTATGCAATTATGCACACAAAAATAACCCTGATCTAATAAGCATTTTTGGCACGACATCCTCCACTCATTTGTTCAATATAATATAGAGGCAGCTCTGGATTGTTGAAGGTCATATTATTGAAGCCCACACTCTTTCAGGTTCTGTCAGTTGGAAAGGCATGGTGTCCTGTCCTGGTGACAGACTCTATATCTGTTGTGTGAGTAGCAGCTTAGCTAATATTGGAGAGACCTGTCAACAAGCTAGTTGCAGGGTGATGAATATTTTGGCTCCAGCAACTCTCAAAGATCTTCAATGAGATGAAACCCCAAATCCTTAAAGTGTTTCTTTGTAGATATAATTTCATATTTAATGTCTCAAAGAAGAAATGTCATTAGAATCTAAATTTTGTCATGAGACCCCTTTTCACATTATGTGGAGTGCCAGGATTCTGCAGAACACATCTTAGGAAATGTGACTTCAGTCCAAATTGCTCCTTTCATAGATGAAGAAAAATCCCAGTGCTCATGGTCAACCTAATGGAGAAGCCTGGTGACCAGATAAGTTAAAGAGAAAGCCTAGGAACTATTACATTGATAGGAACTTAAAAGGATAGTTTTGGAAACACGTAACCCACTTCTCCCTCCTTGGATTGCAAGTCAAACACGCTCCTGAAAACACAATGCTGGATGGCCTCTCTGACATTTTGAGCCAAACTGGTTTACTTTTCCCTCATTTGTGGTATTCTACCTCCTGCCTCCACATCTTTGAACAAGCTGTCCAAACCCCGTAATGCAATTCCATCTCTCCTCTTAGAAGCAATAGCTTCTTTCAAAACTCAGCTCAAATATGGCTTTTTACATGAAGCTTTACCTGATTCTCCTACAACTTTCCATGCAATAAGTGTCATTCTACCACCATTGACCATGTATTTATTTAATATGTACTTATTTTACATATGCACCCTGTTAGAATGTAAGCTCCTTGAGGGCAGAGACCTTTTTATTTTTGTTTTTATGTCACAAGGGCTTAGTATAAGAGGTAGTCTCCAAATTAGGAAGAGCTGAGCTCAGTTACTAACTGCAAAGCCACTTAACCTTTTAGTGCCTTCCTAGGCAACTCTCCAAGGCTACAAGCTGCAGAGGAGCTGCCAACCTGCATCATCAGAGGGAGTTTCCTTATCTGGGAGCTTCCTATATCAAAGAAATCGCAGGTCTTGTCATTATCCCTATACACAATACCTGTCACATAGATAGGGGTTGGTAAATGCTTATTGACTGAGAAAATCCAACTATTACATATAGACATATGATACTATATATAAAGCCCTAATCTAGCTTTGGGGATTTGGGGTTCTTTTATTCTGATGTCTGCTTAATGGTCCGGCCCTTTTTCCAATTAAATTAAGTAGAAATATTGCAATACTAGTTGTCTCATCTGAGCTAGAAATGGATGTGACTGGTCCCATTCCTCATTGCCATTCCCTTAGCATGTTTTTTGGAAGCTGCTGAAGGGCACAGCATTTGCTCAGAACTTTGCTCAGTGAGATCTATTTGGTATTTATGCTTTCCAAGATGAGGTGGGGTATAAGGATGAGGGGAACTTTTGTAAGATATGAGATCATGGTCTTCTTTGGGGTAAGAAGGGGATCCTCACTGAAGTTTTAGTTTTCCTCTTAGAGGAAGTTTTAGTTTTCTAGTTAGAACCAGAACTGTCATTTCGCTGACATAGAAAACTAAAAGATGAGGAAATGAAAAGGTGAATTTTCCCATCTCTTAGTTGTTGTTCAGTAATGTCCAACTCTTCATGGCCCCTTGGACCATAACATGCCAGGCACTTCTATCTTCCACTATCTCTACAAGTCTGTCCAAGTTCATGTTTCCATGACACCATTTATCCATCTTATCCTCTGCCATCCCCTTCTCCTTTTTTCTTCAATCTTTCCTGACACCAGGGTCTTTTCCAGTGAGTCCTGGCTTCTTATGTGACCAAAGTATATAAGCTTCCGTTTCAGTATTTGACATTTTTTGGTTCTCTATGTCAATTATAAGTTGACATAGAGAACTAAATTATAGTTACTGAACTAGATTATAATTACAATGATAAATTGACATAGAGAACTATTATTAACAATTATAAATTGACATTCTCTATGCCAGTTATAAGTTGCAGACAGCTCTGAAATTGATATTTTTGAAGAATTACCTGGGGTCACCGAGCGGTTAAATATTTTGCCAGTATGTGTCACAGGTGGGAATGGAACCCAGGTTTTCCTGGCTCAGAAGTCAGCTATCTATCTCCTGTGTCATGCTGAATTTGAGGCAGTCAGGTGATATAGCAGGCTTAGTGTTGGATTTGGACTTGGAAAGACCTGAATTTTAATCCTGCCTCAGAGGGCTTACTAGCTACGTCAGTCACCCTGGGCATGCTCAGCTTTTTTTTCAGCTAGTTTTATTATCCATAAAATAGGAATAATAAGAGCACCTAACTCATTGGGTTTTTATGATGATCAAATGAGATAGCATATGCAAAGTATTCCAAAAACTTTAAAGTGCTGTATAAATGCCAGCTATTATTATTATTATTACTGTGTTAACAGTATTTAAGCAAATAGCAGTCAGTCGATCTCTTGATTTCTCTAATCTTCTAAGTTCTCCAAAACAACCAAAATTCTATTCCGTCACCCAATTTTGACTCATTTAGACTCAAAACAACAAAGATGGAAGGGTTGTAAATAACTGGAAAATAGGTAAGCCAAGTGAAAACATTCTCATTGCTTATGACCTAAGTGAAGTTCACAAGAATCGGATGATTCAATTGTTTTTGATTCACTATAGAAACCGAAGGACTAGCTCCTAGGCCTAGTTAGTAAACAGAATGTCAGACTGAGGAAGTGTTGCTGTTGGCCTCACAGATCAGTTAAATCCAGATGTTTTATATATTACAATTATAGTCATATAACTGAGCTTGTGTATTTTTATTCAGCTTCACTTTCCTGACCCAAATCTCCTTTTATTTTCCTTTGCAAGGTTGATTTGGCTGTGGAATAAGCAAACAAGGTTTATTTTGTGTCCCTATCGTCCCTAAACAGAACGATTGTGGAATTCTGCTGTGGAACTGTGGGAGGAACATAATATCTCAAATCCAAAATGTTGTTAGAGGTCAGCATTCCCAGATCAAATGAGCTAGCTGTCTCTCCAAAACATGCTTTTTTTACTTGTGTTCATGATTAAATACTGAATGTGTCCATGATTCAGATGATGTGGGGCCTCCTAACTGAGGCAACTCATGATCTCTTTATGCCTCAGTAAATGGTTTTCTTGAGTTCCTGTAACAAAAAAAAAAATACCTGTTGGGTGATCTTCTAGTGATGGGTCTCTCTGAACTGAGCTAAACTTGTCTGTGGAAGACAGCTTATGATTTACCAGTGGGTTTGTATTCTAAGCCTTTATAGTTTGATGAAGGATCTATCAGAGCTTGCTGACGTAAGCTTTAAAAAGCAAACTCACCTCTATCCCATGGTGAAGGACAGGGTTCCGGTTCATAGTTCCTGGGTTTGAATCCTGGTTCTGTCAGGATTCAGCAAGTCACTTAAACTCTCGGGCTTCAATCGATCAATTAGAAAATATTAAAATATTAAGCACTTGCTACATGTCAGATACCACTCTGGAGATTTAAAGAAAAAGCAAAAACAGTTCCTGTTCTCAAGCAGCTTATCTTATAATGGAGGTTGAGAACATGGACAAAACTGAGTCTCATAAGGGTCATATAGAGGAAATACAAGGTAACCTTAGAGGGATGAGATAAATGACCTCTGAAGTCACTTCCAAATCCCACTTACCAGTAGTGGAGAATAACCTAGAACAACTGGATAAATCTGATCTAGAAACCGAGATAAAAATAAATATAGGACAAGATCGTTCTGAGGAGCTCCACTTTTAAATGGCAAATAGGCTGGGGATACTTTCTGGAGCTCTTGGTAACAGTCTGGAATTTGGTATTAAAGTAAGAAAGGAAGGGATGAGGCTCGTGCTACTTATTTTCATTTTCTACCTGGTTTTCGTTGAGATAGTTCCTCCCTGCCCCTCTTACCTGCCCTTACGCTATAATGCATTGTGAGGAGAGTGGGGGAGGGGAAGGGGCAGGTGGTTCCACCATTGACTATTCTTTCAGGTTATGTGATTATGTAAAAAAAAGAAGAAACTTAAGACTCTTCAGGTAACCAACACTTGGGAAGAAGTCATTTGAAAAGGCTCTAAAATTGTGCCTTGAGCAGCTGCACTTTTTCACAGGATTCTAATTCTCTGTTAGTTATATGTATACCAAGATAATGGAATGGGCAGCTGGGGAATCCTCAGCACACCCATCCTTCCTTTAATATCCGTTGCTGAACTAGCTAATAAACTATTCTAGGCTTTTGGTCTGGTCAGTGTTGGCAGCTGTGGTACGTCCTCCAGCTTAACCCCCGCAGTCTGGCTGCCGCCACATGAAGGAGATCCTGCTATCCCCCCAACCCTGTCTAGAGCTCAGGTGACACTGCTCATTGCACCTGCCTGTAACTTAATGAACAGTGATTGTATTTAGAGAGCCCAGCAAATCGAGGGTAATAAATGAGTAAGATGCAACATTGAAACCCAAGGTGTTCTGCCTTAAGGTTTCTAACTGGCTGAGGGATGATGCTTTTTGAAAAATATCTATACTGCCTATGGTGCCCTGGTACCTAAGTACCACCTGAAAAAGTACGACTTCAAGATGTCAGGCTCCTTGGCACACTAAGCTAAACAAGAGTTAGCCAGTAGGCCATTTGGAGAATGTCAATGTAAAGACAGTCTCCTAAGGAACTCTTTTTGGTCACCTTCCCTAAAGGTAAAGCTAGATTTGTGTCCTGTCTGAATTCCTTCAGGGTAGCATGGACTATGAAAAATTAATTTGTAGATGCTCATGCTCCACAGACCTTTAGGCAAAGTATATATGGATGAATACAATATTTATTAAGCACTTACTGTGTGTCAAGAACTATATATGAAATCTGTTAAGCTCTAGGATGCTGGAGTTAGTCCAGATTCTGTTCTTTATTCTAGTTCACTTGAAAAATTTGAGTAAAGTTTTAACTTTTTCTTTATAACTTTTTTTAAATGAACAAACATTTTACCTCCTTATGCATTATAAATAAAGATAACCAAAATCTTTAAAAACAAATATAAATGAGCAAAGCAAATTCCCTCATCTCCAAAAAACATCTTAATCTGCAACCTGAGTCCGTCACCTCTCGGTCAGGGTATGGGCAGCAGACTTCATCGTTAGTTCTCTGGAGTCACTGTTGGTCATGGTATTGGTCAGGGTTCTTAAGTCTTTCAAAGCTGATTGCCTTTATAATACCTAATTTTTCCATACCTCAGCTTCTTGGCTATAAAGTGACACAGTAATATGTACCCTCTTTTTTCATCTATAGAATTCTTAGAGGTTATATTTTCTTTAGTTCTCCTTAGTCTGAAAATTAGAGTATGAGTTGGAGCAAATGGGTGGGCTTTTTAGGATACGGATATTTATTTTTTTTATTTTTAATTTTTTTCCTTTTTTTAAAAAATAATTAATTTATTTTCTTGTTTACGTCATTCATTTCCACGAAATTTTGAGTTACAAATTTTCTCCCTATCTTTTCCCCACCCCCCACTCCAAAACAGCCATCCCACTATATAACCCCTCCCCCAATCTGTTCTCTCCCATGTCCTCCCCTATGGCTCCTCTGACTTTCCGGTAGGGCAGGATGGATCTCCCTACTCCAGCGCCTTAATTCCCAGTTGTGTGTAGTTAATAATTATAATAATATATATACATATATATTTTTACATTTGATTATAGAACTTTAAATTCTAGATTCTTTCCCTTCCTCCCTCGTCACCCACCCCCATTGGAAAGACAAGCAATTCAATACAGACTGTACACGAGGACACTGAGATTTACAGGTTGTTGAGAGCACTCTTGTCCCCATATCAACTTAGAAGCAAATTAGCAAAAATTATCAGTTCAAATATGAAGCTCCTGGATAGGTCACTTTGGCCAGTTGAGGCCATGCTCACAAGTGAGCGTTTCTCTTACTGGGTCTTCCCACCCTCCTCAAGAAGCCTCCCCATCCTCCCTGAAAGCAGCCTCAATGGTGTCCTGGAATATTATCTCTCCAGCATGTGGAAATGTGCCAGTGGTCCATCTTCAATCATCAGAAAGCATTTATTAAGTGCCCACAAGGTATCATTATGCTGGGGATACAAAGACAAAGGTTAAAAACCTAGCCTAGCCATGGGTCTTATTTTCTAGGGACTGTCCTTTCCTTCCCCTTCTCCCCCCAGCAAAATTTGTCTTTAAAAGTTTGAGGGTATGTTTCTGGCTGCTGGCTTGAAGCCCTAGCAAACAAAATTGCTAGTCATGGCGCCACTCAAGTCAACAAGCATTTATTAACAAGGATACTATGTGCCAGGTTCCTCCGTGGCTGAGACCAGTCACAAAAGACTTTTTTCCCAAATTCTCCCATTGCATTTCAGGCCATTAATGGGCAAATTGCAGTAGCTGGTGATACCAAAGTTTGGCACCTTTGAGACTGTGGTGATGGTTTGTATAGACAGACTCAAAATATAAAAGGTTGATCCTATTCTTTCTCCAGTTCATTTTACAAGAGAGCTATTTGAGACCTTTGAGACTACCTCCCCAACCTTCACCCTCCCCCCCCATATACTTGAAATTTCTATAATAGAGATGGAGGCTTTCATTATACAGTTAGAGAAAAGGCTTAAAAAATGTAAATGAGCCAGTCAGTCAAACAACAAGCATTTATTACTTTCTTTAAGTACTGAGGATGCAAAGACAAAAGTGAAACAGTCCCTGCCTTCAAAAAGGATATGAACTAACTTAACATTTAGGTGTAAACAACTGATGACAGATCCTTTCCTAGCAGATTTGGATAGGAGGGAAGAAGAGCTGAGGACAACTGACAGTGATGGTTAGGGGATGATTATTGAAGGGAAGAAAGTTGGGGGGGGCAGGACAGAGGGTAGAGAAAATTAACTTGCCTGCCATAATTTTGTCCAAGGTGAGGCTTGGGTACTATATGAAAACAGAACAGTTATTAACTCTTTGAGGACTGCTTTAGCTATATCGCCCTAATTTTGGTATGTTGGTTCATCATTATCATTTTATTTCACATAATTATTAATTGTTTCTATAATTCATTCTGTTATTTAGGATTTTATTGTTAAGCTTTCATTTAAGCCTAAGTTTTTGGTCCTTGAACCAAGAATTATTTTTATTGCATTATGGGTTTATCAAAGATGTGCTTATTACTATTATTGCCTTTTTAGCATTTGTTTGCAGTATCTCTGTGTCCTAATGCATGGTCAATTTTTGTAAAAATTCCATGTGGTGCTGAGAACATACACATACATATATACACACACGCATGCATATGTGTGTGTGTGTATTTATATTGCAGTCCCATTTGGAAGACACAAGAAGTCTTTTAGTTCTAGTTTCTACAGCAATTTCTTCAGTTCCATGTTTTCCCTTTTGTTTATTTTTCTATTATATTTATTCAAAACTGAGAGTCTTATTGAAGTCTCCTTTCACTGTTTTGTTATTGTCTATGTCTTCTCATAGCTCAGTTAGTTTCCTTTATGAAGTTGAATGCCAAAGAACTTGGAGTATATAGGTTTATTACTCATATTGGTTTGTTGTCCATGATTCTTTTCAGCAAAAATGGTCTCTTTGATTATCACTTTTTTCTATGTTTGTTTTTATTTTGTCAGATAGCATGGATTTTGCATTCACTTGATACATAGTAAAATTTTTTCCCATCCCCTCAGTTTTGTTTTGTGTATGTCTTTGTTGTTTTTTTAAAAATGAGTTTCTTGTAACAGATTGTAGGGTTTTGTTTTCTTATCTACTCTGTTAATCTTTTTCATTTTATTGAACTGTTTAATCCATTCACATTTAAAGTTGTGAGAGTTAGGTTTATATTTTCTTAATAATGTTTTTTTTTAAGTTATGATTCCCCCCTTCTCCCAGTACTATGTCTCTTTAGTTACTTCAAATTAATCTTTTTTTTTAAGGTGGCACTATGCCCATTGGCTCCCTTCCTCTCATATCGCCTTGTAGAATTTGACCCTTGGTTTTCCTTTTTCCATCATACCTCACTCTATCCCATAGTAGGACCCCACTCCAACCCCCACCATTTCCCTAAAAATTTCTTTGCTGGGTCTGTGCCTTCTCACTCCCTCAGGTACCAGTTGCCCCTAGGAATTCTAATTCCTCACCTTCTAAAGTAGAATGAATGGTCTCAAGTACCAAATCGCCAGACAACACCTACCACAAGTTCCTTATCTTCCTTCACAGAACATCTTTCCTGACTCAGAGGAGTGTTCTTTAGTGATACTTCTGTGAGGGATAATTTATAGTGAAGCTTCCTCATTCTGAAAAATCAAATCTAGAATGGCTTCGGTATTCACTAGGCCTGTTTAGAAGTCACCTGACCTTCAAGCAATCTGGGACTTAGAGCAATGGAGACCCTCCCCCAGAGTCACCTTAGCAGAAGATATGCCCAATAAGGTTAAGACTGCCTTCATTGGACACCCACATGTTTCCGGGTCCTTTGTCTCAGAGAAATTCCCGCGCTTAGGTTGTGGGACAGCCCCCCCTACCAATAAGAGTGAAGGCCAGTTGGGGGGTTGGGTTTCTGCATTGGAAGATTATATAATCATGGGCTGCCTTCTACCTGGCACTGTCTCCCTGCAGATGCCATGTTGGGTGTCGGGGGCAGAGTCCTTTCTCATGAGAAAGAATAAAGACCTTTTCTGACCTTAGATTCAGACTCTGAACTCTTTCATCTCACACACTTCCTCTTACCATCAAAACAAGGCCTCCCTTCTTTCCCATTCTTCTTCATTCACTGTTTTCCAGACTCTTCACTTCCAGAAAGTCTATAAAAGTCACCTTCCTCTCATTACTAGCCCTAAATTTGACCCAGGAAAGTCACACACTTTCTTCTCTTCTCTTCTTTCCCTCCCCTTTTTATTCACCCTTTCATTCTGTAATTTAGTCCCACACACAAAAAAATCAATTCACTTAAAGGCAGGGTATTGCAAGGTTCTTTCCATAATGCCCCAACCCCATCTTGCCACTGTTACCTCCCCGCCTGACTTCCACATTCACTCCTGTCTCCATGCGTACATTTAGAAGAAAAAAAGGCTATTACTGGTCTTTTTGCTGTCACTCTGTTGCTGTTATTATCCTTGGCTACTGTTGTTTTGTTGTTTGTCCTTCCTTTTGAAGAGGAATAATGACATCATGATGGTGATGTCTTGAATTGTGAGTGAATTGAATTTAAGTGAGGTAAAATTGTGCAAAGTTGTCAGCTACACAAGACAACTGGAGATTATATCCCTATGCGCGTGCGCGCGTGTGCACACACACACACACACACACACACACACCCCAGTGTCCTGTCCCTTTCCCTCTGTTTCTTAGTTCCCTGGCCTTGTTAAATTGGTGCCACAGCAGCTGGAGGTGACTTCCGTTGTTTAGATTTTGAGTCTCTGAGGCACTTGAAGGAGGGTGAGGTGGGATGTGGGGCTAAGCCCTATTACAAGCCCAGACATATGTCCTTCCCCTTTCCCTCTGTTTTGCTACTTTCTTGCAGGAACTTTTTGCAGCACAGAATGCTACCAACGCACTGGTCATCGAGGCCCTAGAAAACATCACCAGCCCGAGGCATGGATCTCTATGGCACTGGAAGGAGGGAGGGGGGGACTGGAGGGGGTTTGGGTTTTGTTGCAAGTCCATAGGTTGGATCCTGGGGTCAGCTGGTGAAGCCCGCATTGCTGGTGACATGGTGGGTGGTGGGGAGCAAATGCTACATGAGCTACATCAGTTCATGGTGGTGTTATTTTTTCAACTTTAAAACTTTCAGGTGTCCTAGATTATGGTAGCAGCTCAAGTTCCTTTATCTTTGGCACATAATTTCTGTTTTTGGAGAAGTTTGAAAGGTCAAGGGGGCTGGAGAAAATGTCTAGTCATTCATCTTGTTGGTCATATGAGCCAGATTCCTCTTTGTCATTAATTATTTCATATAAATCAGTCTGAGGTTACTTTCCCCACTGGGCAGACACCTGAGTACAGAGTTCCTTAAGGAACTAGGTCACTGGCCAGGTAGCTTTTGATTATGGGGAGAAGAACCCAGGTGTTATATTTAACTCCTCACTCTCTCTTATCCGCCATATCCAATCAGTTGTCACATCCAATCAATTCTCTCTTCACAACATCTCTTATATACCTCCCTCTTCTCTCCTCTGACATGGCCACCACACTGGTGCAGTCTTTCCTTACCTCATGTTTGGGTTATTGCAATAGTCTGCTAGTTGGTCTCCTTGCCTAGTCCTTTCCTAGTCTACTTTCTCAGCTATCAAAATGATCTCTTCACTTAGCCATTAAAATGCTTTTCCTTTTCCCCACTACCTCTAGAATCAGATTGGGAATCCTCTGTTTGGCTTTTAAAGGTTTTCACAACCTGGCCCCTTCCTACTTCTTTTTACGCCTTACTCTCTTCCACCTACTATGTTCTGTGACACAATGACAATGATCCCCTTTGGCTGTTGTTCCTCACCCAAGATGCTCTGTCTCTCAAATCTGTGCATTTTCCCCAGCTGTCCCTCATACTTTGGAATTCTCTCCCTTCTCGTCTCTGCCTCCTGGCTTTCCTGGTTTGCTTCAAGTGTAAGCTAAAGTTCCACCTTTTGCAAGGAGTCTTTCCCAGCTTCCTTAATCTTAACCTTCTCTGAGAGCACACCTAATTTATCCCATATGTATTTTTTGTTTGTATATAGTTTGCATGTTGTCTCCCCGTTGCACTGTGAGCTCCTTGAGAATGGAGACTATTTTTTGCCTTTCTTTTTATTCCTGGCGCTTGGCGTAATGCATGCCACATGATAGGTGCTCAATGAATGTTATCTTGACTTGTTGAAGGCATTAGCTTTAGCTTGAAGAACTCCTGAGATAGCTCCTTTCACTCTGGGGCAATTCTTTTAGGAAATTTTTCTTTGTCAAAATTTCTATCTTTTCAGTTTTTGCCATTGTTTCCAGTTTTGCCCTTTGGGACCAAATCAAACAAATCTAATCTCTCTTCTGTGTGACAACCCCCCAAATACTTGACAGATATCCTGTCTTCCTAAGTCTTTTCTTCTCTAGGCTTAACATTGCCATTTCCTTCAACAGATCTCTTTAGGGAATAGTTAAAATAAAAATGTTTGGTGCCTTAAGGATAAGCTTCAGTTACTTAGAAAATTCACTTATATATATTTAAAAAAACAACTTTATTTTTGCTGGCTTTGGTTAAATTACCGTAACTTCCTCCTCAATTTAGTGCTTCATGGATTTTTTTTTCCTCCTCAGGCTGGCCTAACTTCTAAAGAGCTGATTTTCTTCTTATAGAAAGAACAAAAGAAGCTGAAAGAATATTGTCTCTTGAAAGTCCTGGGGCATCTGGTAGGATTTAAGAGCTTAGGTTTGGAGGGGAAAACCTGGGAAAGGTAGTCTAACAATTAGAACCACTGCTGGGTTCAAGGAACTGGAGCAACACCCCTTTCCTACACTAAGAAGTCCCTCTGCTCCAGACTCATATTCATTACTGGGAAAGTCTGACCACATAAAAGGAGGGTCAGATTCCTTTTCTTGAACATTTTAGCTCATTATACCACCACTTCTGCTTTCAAGGGGAAAAGGACTTAAGGCTTGTGTTTGGTTCATGTCTAGGTTCTTCCCAAAGAGGGAAGGGGAAAGTATTCCATGTATAATATAATTCAGGTAAGGAATAGGTCTTCAATTCCTACTAAATAAATACATAAAAGGTTCTTACCAATACAAAAGTGACTTAAAACAGATTTTAGGAACTTATAACTTCTGGTATATTCAGCACAAGATTGAAAGAAACTTCAGCTAAATAAGTGACAGTACTAACCGCCATTTTCCTCTGTGGGGAGAGTTAGACAAATACGGGGACATGCAGGTTTGTAGGACTGCTGAGTAGACATTGTTCCACTTCGTGAGATGGTAAGTTCCTTGAGGGCAGGGACTATCTTTTGCCTCTTCTTGTGTTCCCAGTGCACAGCGTATATTAGTCACGTAATAAATATTTATTGGTTGATCACTTCATCTTTGTACTGTCCAAACGGCTATGGGTGTACATCATCTGGAAAGCCAAGATGGGGCTTGGCTCAGCTTCTTGTCATATTCTTTGCAGAAGAAACTCTCCTCACCAACAATTAGTTCCAACTGATGGATGCAGGATCTCCAACCTCTTGAACTCAGGAACTTGCTTCCGATATTGCACAATTCCATCTCAGGATTGCTGTTTGGTCCCCTATGATCAGGCAAAGAAAGGCAAAGCTGAAGAGTTAGTTGGAATCCCAGGCTTTCTCACCCAGTTGAATCCCTCTGCTCTAGCTGCCATGTGGTAGTAGTCAACATATGGCCAGAGAGGGCCAAGAGCAACCAGCCCCATGCCCTACCCTTTCATCATTGGTTTAAAGGGGCCTTTCACACTATGCAGCAGGGGAGAGAAGAGGCAACAAAGAGGAGGTCACTCGAGTCACTGGCTCTTTCTGCACAGTGGCCAGTAAAAGGATTGCTTCATTATTTCCAAAGTGTTTTAGTCCTTCAACAGTCTCACATTGTGGGAAGCAGGTAGAAGCTTTGCCAGAACCAGCTTCGTCCCTGCCCTGTTATAGTAGAATAGAAATTGTCTCTTTCTATAACCTCCACCAACTTGTAGAATTTAGAGCTGAAAGGGTGCTTAGAGAACATCCAATGCTCTCGTTGTTCACTTATGATGCACAGCTTAGAAGATGCTGTTTAAGAGCTGTCAATCAGGTCAGATGTAGAAATCAGGGTGTCAGGGCTTATGTTTTCCTTTCCTGGCATTGCTAAGTGGTATCATCGATAGACTGCTCGATCTGGAGTCAAGACTTGGGTTCAAACCTGGCCTCCCATACTTGTTAGCTGTGTAACTCTGAGCAAGTAAGTCACCTAGCTACGGTCTGCCCCAACTTCCCCAATTGTACCATGGGGGCAATAGTAGCAACTACCTGACAGAGTTGTTGTGAGGATCAGGGAAGGGAAGGGAAGGGAAGAAGTGTTTACATAATTCATACTATGTGCCAGGCACTGTGCTAAGGTCTTCATTTGATCCTCACGACAACCCTGTGAGGTAAATGCTATTATTATCCTAATTTTACAGTTGAAGAAACTGAGGCAGATAGAAGCTAAGTGACTTGCCCAGGGCCACACAACTAATATGTATCTGAGACTGGATTAAATGAGACTGTTTAGCAAAGTGCCTAAATGCTTATTCCATACCACCCATGTCTTCTATCACGTAATATGTAATCTGACTGCTCTGTGTTCAGTCTTAAAAATGGGAATAACAATTCTGATCCTTCTTGCTCTGCTCAATGCTGAAGGCTGACAGAACCCATTTTGGGGTTTTGTTGCCTACATAAATCAACAACCCCAAATGTACAAGAAGATTTAGGAGATGTCAAGAAAGAGGACACAATGTTTACATTTTAAAGAAAGGTTTTCAAAGTTGGTTGTTTGTTTTTTTTTTTAATAATTGATTGTGAATCAGCCAGAAAAAAATAACACATAAAGGGATTGTATTTCAGAAATTTTTTGAACTTCTTTGAAAATTGCCACGGGAATACAAGCCCATCGTTTTTGTTACACCCATAACTTCCATAGGATTGAGAGAAGACTTGTTCCCTGATGGATAAGTTCCTGAGCAGCCCCAGTGAAAAGACAGAAAGATTAATTTTCCATGCTTATTCTGGATCTTCCAGTTTTGCTTGGCATAGAGCTATTCTCACAGGTGATGATAACATGTCTGAGGTTGTTCCTGACATCTGCCTTGCCATTGAAGGGGTAGATTAGAGGACTAAGGAGTTCAAGTAGAAACCAGAAGAAATTTAAAAAGCTAATAAACCCTGGAATTTGAAATACTGGAAGGTATGTATGTTGTCAGTAACAATGATAGTGATTTTTATTTTATTTTTCACTTAAAAACTGAGATAGGAAAAATCCTCTTCCCCTGTCTCTACTTGCTAAATATCAAGTCATTTCTGACCAGTTAAACACATTTTAAAAATTGGGCTTTATGCCAATGTTCATTTAGCAGCCCCCCCATTCCTTTACATTAATATTTTAAAATGTATATGTGCTAGTTTTTGAATTGCTTTCCCACCATGGTTAGATAAGGTAAGCCGCAGCAGATCACAAATGCCACAAGATGGCAATAGCTGTAGAACAATTTGAAAGCCAAGAAGATGAAGAGTAAACTCTGCTTGGGAAGAAAAATGCTGATTGAAAGAAGAGGGTGATGAGATTTATCAATAGTAAAGCAACCATTTTGTGTTTTGCATGCACACACACACAATTAATGTGTGTGTGTGTGTGTGTGTGTGTGTGTGTGTGTGTGTGTATCTGGATGTGTGATTTCACCATTTCTTAGTCTAGGAAACTAAGAGGAGATTCCCTGTACCAATGCAAAGGTACTGCAGTGTAATTTATATTCTTAGAGAATTTCCTTGAACACTAAGAGATCAAACGGTTTTTCCAGGGTCAGAAAGCCAGTATGTTTTGCTTCCAGGTAATCCTGACTCCAAGGCTGGATCTCTATTACACCGTGCTGCCTTCATGTGCACGCATGCTTGTACAAGCGTGCACGCACAGACACACACATACACACATACACACACACACTATGATATCGTGTCCTCTCATTTCATATCATATGATGTCATATCATCTAGATTTAGAGCTGGGAAAGACTTTAGAGTTCATTGAGTCTAACTCACTCCTTTTACAGATAAGGTCACAAAGCTAGTAATTGGCTGAGGCAGAGCTTCGGGTCTTCCTGACTTCCAGACCATCATTTGATCCACTGTGTCAGGAGTGTCACCCCCAAACACACAGCTCATGTTTGGCCCCAAATACTTAACAGATAAATAAAAATACAACAAAACATAGATAACATTACATTTAAAAATGAAGTCACTATGCAGCCTCTAGGAATACTTCCATACATATTAGTAGCCCCCATGTCTATCGGAGGTTGACACCACCAGGCTGCTTCTTTGTGGCATGCATCAACATGAGAGGCAATATGTCACAGAGGACAGAGAATCTGAAAGACTTGGGTTCAAATTCTGTCTCTGCTATAGACTGACTGTGAGACCCCGGGCAAGGCATTTAGCCTGAAAGAATCTAGTTGACTCTCTGACTTTGTAACTTTGTAGAATAGTTATTATCTGCATGCACAGAGGGAGTTTTCTCATCAGGAGTCCCTTATCCCAATGAAAAAAATCTTAATAATATAAAACTAAGTCTGTGGCCATCCAGGCAGGTAGGACTGAGGGAAGCCCCTATTTGCAATTCCATTTACAATATCCACTGCTCATGGAACTCTAAGAAGGGCCAGTCTGACCCTGCTTGGTGTTCTATGGCTTGTAGCTGCTGCTTCTCACAATTTCTGTGTCACTGATTCCTGAAATTTATTTAGCACAGGACAAAGCCTTTTATATCACAGAGATAAGACTTAACTGTAAAAGTTCTGGGAGAGACAAATGAGTTGACATAAATTTACAATATGTGAATAATACCTGTTCCTTTCCTGAGAGCAGGTTTTATAGAGGGAGGGGAGAACAGAACAGGTCAGCCTGTGCCTAAAGGGAGGTGATTTTCAGGAGGAGAATCTAAATGAGAAAGGAGGCTTAAGCAGAAAATAAAGGCTCTTAGACATAAAGGTGAACTTTGACTACTTCACAATTATGTTTAGGGCTCCCTCATCTAGCCACTTTGGACTCTTGTCAGAGGTGTTGACAGACACACTTTTCTCTGAGTAGCTCATAATGGTGTTTGCATCTTTTTGTTTCTTGTGAATGCCTGATGGACAGGATGCTACTGAAGAAAGAAAACTGCACCTGAATCAGAAAGACATAGATTTAACTTCAGGCCCTGTCGTGGAGGAAGTGTGAAAACTAGGGGAAATTTAACCTCTTTAATACTCTATATCATCAGCTGCAAAACAGGCTTAATATTTGCGCAAGCTATATCATTGGGTTGTTGTGAGGGCTTCATGAAGTCACATTTATGAAAGTACTTTATAAATTATTATATAGACCTATATTATTACTGGTATAGTAGAGATCTTTCTCTTCCTCTACTTCCCATAAAAGAGAATGCTCAGAGCTGACCTCACTGGTTCCAGGTGAGCATATGAGAGCTTTGGGGCTTGCTTCTGGCTCCCTATCATTTATTGGTGAGGAGTTTGCACCCTTAGAAAGTAACCCTTGCCTATTGAGCTGGAAGAACTGATGTCTCTTTGGTTATACATAAAGATGGTAGCTAACCTCCTCCATGGCTGCATGATGGGACTACTGAGGGGGTGGGAAAGGAAGGATATCATGGCAACCTGGTCACCACTACTCCTTAACTAGGTGAGTTTACATCTGGGGTCTCTGCCTCTTTTGTTTTCTTTCCCGAGTAGGTGATCAAGCAACAACTTTCAGATATATGTGTCTAAGCTTGGAAGCAACGTTCTAAGTCCAAAAGGTTAGAAAGCCTATGAGTGTGGTTGTGGCAGAACTTACCAGAACGGTTGTGATTGCATTTCCTAGAATGGTTGGTTAGGGAAGTGACTGAGTACAAAGTTCAGAGAAGGATGGGTTTGGCGTGGAGTGATACTGCATAACCAAGGTGAAATGTACAATGCCTAATCAGCAGTCCCACACACTGCTTTCCCTGTTTAAATGTTATCTTCCCAACATATTGTTAATAGTAGTTGTAAGTTGTCACTGAAACCTATTAATATAGTCTGTGGATATTGTTAAAATTTTCTTTTTGTGTATAGGAATGTATTACCTGTCCCATACCCATTTCATATTGTATACTGAGTATATTTTTTACTTCCCCCCTTTTGGAAAATCACTATGAACTATGGTCTAATTTACTGTAATTAAAATCATTCCTAGGATAGTGAGAGACTTAATAATCCAATGAATGTGAAAATTGCAAGCCCCCTGCCCCTTTTCAAGAGATGAGGCTTTCCAGGACTGGACCCATACTTGAGTATAGAAGAGGGTAGTCCTGGTAGGCACTGCTGTGGTGCCTCAGTGCTAGACTAGCATTAAAAGAATATATTGCTTTGTGCTTGCTTTTGTATCTCCAAAGGACAGTATCTTGTACATAGTGAGTATGTATAATGTACATAAGTGAGTATATATAAACATAACAAGTATTTAATACTTGTTAAATTAAATATTTAATTTAATTAGTTAACTTATTAATTTATTTTTAATAATATATTATTATATA
>CM053585.1:426946969-427015858 GCA_028646515.1 Pseudochirops corinnae
AGAAGGATTATCTACTTTCTTCCAAGCAGGACTGAGGAAGAAGTATAGGTCACCTTTACTAAGCAGAGTCAGAATCTTCTACCCAAGTCTTCCTCCCCACCCCACATCCGCATCAGTATGGGAGCAGGGGAAGCTTTAGAGCAAAAAGGTATGGCACACTTTGGGGGAGATACCACAACTCAGTTTCTTGTAAAATGAGGGAGTTTGACTAGTTCCCTTCTGACTCTACAACCTATGATACTATGGGCCCTCTACCCTGGGTGTGGTGTGACTCTTTCCGGAAAGAAGAGATAACTAGTTATAGTGGATCATTGTCAGGAACTTCCAAATCTGGTGTGACACACTGCTGAAAGAGTTAGGTCCCAAATAGAAGAACTCCTGAGCTTCTGAATGGTAGCACCCAAAGTACTTGAGGAGAGCTTTGAATCTCTAGAAAGTGTAGAGATGGTACTTGTCCAGTGCCATCAACAGAGAAAAGCACTACTGGAGCAACTTACCTTAAGGGGAGACCACAAGGGAATGATATGTCTAAGAAAGTCAGTGGATTTTGTAAGTGGCTAATGGAAACTGAGACCAATAGCACTGACCTGGGTTTTGGAGCTGTTTGAATTGTTGACCTTGGTTGTTGGTTGTTGTTTTTTTTTTTTTTGTTATGGACCTGTGGTTTCATCCAGTCAATCAGTAAGCATTTATTAAGTGCCTACTGTGTGCCAGTCACAGTATTAAGTGATAAGAGTACAAAGAAAGGCTGTTCTCAATGAGCTTAGAGGAGACAACATGCAAACAGAGATGTACAAACAAGAAACATGCAAGATAAATGGGAGGTAATCAACCAAGGGAAGACATTAGAATTAAAAAGGATCGGGAAAGGCTTTTTGTAGAAAGTCTGATTTTATCTGAGACCCATCAGAGGCCAGGAAGTGAAGAGGGAGAGTTCCTGATATAGGACACAGTTAGTGAAAAATGCCTGGGAACAGGGAGACAGTGTCTTGTGAAAGGAATAGAAAGGAAACTGTGTCACTGGTTCAAAGAATATATGGAAGGAGTAAGGTGTAAGAAGACTGGAAACATGAGTGGGTGAGAGCAAGGGTCTGAATGCTAACATGACGATTTTATATTTGATTTTTTAGGTGATAGGGCCCATTGGAGTTTATGGAGAAGGAGGCAACAGCCATTTATACATATGTCCTGCCCCATGAGTGGAAGAGCTTACGGGAGGGGGTAGAATTGAGTTCTGTTGAAAGCTCATAGATTATTAGCTTGTACTCTTCTGTGGCCAGAGCATGATGGGTAGTTGTCAGGTGAGGGAATTATTAGCGTTATCTGTTATTATTTCTTCAGATTTTTATCTTGGTTGGGTTCTTGGTGTCCTACATGATGGAGACAACTAAAATCACTTTATCTTTTTTTTTTTAAACAATTCCTCTTTTGGAGAGATGCGAAAAGTTGTAAAGACTGGAGAAAATGTCTAGTCCTTCATCTCTTTGGTCATGTGACCCAGAAGTCTCAACTTTTACTTTTTTGTAGGATATATTTCTTCAAAAACTGAGACCCATTAGGAATGTTAACTCTTGGCAGGAATCTAAGTAATAGATGATTTTAAAAAGATATGGAAAGATTCATATGAATTGATGCAGAGTGAAGTGAGCAGAACCAGAAGAACAATTAATATTATAAAAATGAACTATCTTAAGGATTTTTATAAATTAATGAAGAATGAAATGAGCAGAACCAGGAGAACAGTTTATATAATTTATACAGAGACAATCATACTATAAAAACCAACAATTTTTAAAGCTATGAGAACTATTAATATAATTTGTGATTCCATAGGACTAATGATGAGGTCATGAATTTAGGATGAGGAATGAGGAATTGAACAGAACTTTGCTCCTAGATATTCTCTTGTGACAATATGCTGTCTTGGCTCTCTACTTACCTTTCTGATTACTCTTTTCCTGGTTCAGCATATAACATGATCCTGATTCTGGGTGTCCCCCAAATCTTTGTCTTGGACTTTATTCTCTCTCTACACACTCTTCTTTGGTAACCTCATCAGCTTCCACGGGTTTAATTATCATCTATGTGCAGACAGCTCACAAATGTAAATATCCACCCCCAGTCTCTTCCCTGAACTTCAATCTCACATCACCAACTGGCTCTTAGTCATTTCCAGCTGGATGTCCTGGAGACACCTCAAACTCATCATGTTCAGAACCAAACTCATTATCTTTTCCTTCAAACCTTCTCCTCTTCCAAACTTACCTGTTTCTGTTGAAAGTACATCCTGTCATCCATGTTCATAACTGGCATTATCTAGACTCCTTACTCCCATTCAATTCTTTTATCTACTCAGTTGCTCAATTTTACTGTTTCTACCTCCACAACACCCTCAGACCTTCTTGCTATTCATGCAGCTACTCCAATAGTTCAGGCCTTCATCAGTTGTTATCTAGAATATTAATTGCTGTGGTCTCCTGATTGGTTTGTCTGCCTTGTCATTGCCTACTCTAGCCATCTTCCACATAACGGACCAAGTGATTTCCCTTATGTGCAGATCAGTGATATAGAGAACTTCTACTGAGGAAACTTCATCTACTAATGTAGATCAGCACCTGGTCCATCCACAGTGTGTAGTCTCAGAGAATTTCCTGGGTTAGATGACTTACCCAGGGTCAAACAGCTAGTATGTGGCAGAGGAAGGATTTGAACCTGTATCTTCAGGATTCTGAGGCCAGCATCCAGTCTGCCATATGGCATATGTGGCAGAGACAATGATAAATGTGATTGCCTACCTATTGTCAGTGACAGATCACTAAACATAAATCAGTAAATATTTATTAAACAGCTACTATATGCCAAGCACTGTGCTGAGTACTGGATGCACAAAGATAAAAGACAGTGATCTTAGGGTAATTGTGGAAAATGAAAGTGTTACTACAGAATTAAAAAACCCTGAATATCCTGACTTGTAGAATGAAAGCCAAAGACTGCAAGCTATAGGTAATTAGCTTGACTCCTTCCTTGACAAGAATCTAGAATTTATTAGAGGCATGATTAATAAATATTAGTAAACACAGTGCCAGGCTTGGAATGAGGAAGATTCATCTTCCTGAGTTCAAATCTGGCCTCAGACACTTACTGACTGTGTGACCCTGGCAAGTCACTTAATCCTATTGGCCTCAGTTTCCTCATCTGTAAAATGAGCTGAATAAGGAAATGGTAAACCACTCCAGTAAACTCCAAATGGTGTCATGAAGAGTCAGACACAACTGAAAACAACTGAATAACAACAACAATCACAAAAATATCAGTGTGGCTTCATCAAGAACATCATGACAAACTACTGTCATTTTGTGATAAGTTACTAGACTGGTAGATCAGGGGGATGCCATGGGTATAGTTTACCTAGATTTTAGTAAAATATTTGACAAAATCTATCATGCTTTCCTTGTAGATAAGATAAAAAAATATAGCCAGATAATAAAATATAGAAATATCGCTAGACAATTACAATTAGACAATAAATTAGATAGTAGTACAATAAATTAGATAGTAATACAGTTAGGTCCCCTCACAATTCTCCACTGATTTGGGCTGCTGTGTGAGTCTTTTTGCTGTTGTAACCCTCTCCTGAGCCCAACTTCTCTCCCAAGCCCCATGGGAAACAGGATTGGACTAGCCCCTCTCCTAGCACTCAGTCAGACTCCTCTGCACTCTGTAGTACTGGCCTCCCTTCTCCACTCCACCCAGAACTCAGCTATGTCTGTCTCAGGTTTAAAAAAAGTCTCATTATTGGCCCCATTCTGGACCTCTTTTAAAGGACTATAACCTGGACTGCAAAGCTCTTTTGAGTGAGAGTTTTCCAACTTGTTTATTCATTGTGCTCAAATATCCCAGATTTGCCCAGAGTTGAGAATTTGCATGTGTGGAACTCTCAAGTGCCTCAGTTTGGAATATGATTCATGACTAACCACGGACTTTGTGCATATCTAAATTAAATCCAAATGAGCAGTTTCTACAACCTCTTCCTCCCCATGGAAGCCAAGTTTAACTTTGCTTCATAAATGAACGCTTCATACTTTCTCTGTCCAAATAAAAACATTTTTTCCTAGTTACAGACCTAGAGTTTCCACTGCTGGGCCTTTGGCATTTCTTTTGTCTGAGAAGTCTAATTGGTAACATGGCTACCTAAAAATAGCTCTGGTAAACACTTCCCAAGACAGTCCAGGAATTGCAAATCATTTTTGCAGGTTTACTCCATCTCCATCCATTCTCTCTCCTCCTCTACAGAGATCAGAGAGGTTCCTTTCTCAGGGACTTGACACTGACCCGCAGAGCTGCCTCCTCACCTTAGTGGTCAGCTGGGCTGGTGCTGAAGGCTTCCACGTGCTATATAACGAATAGATATACAAGTTTAGCTTTCACCACTGACATATACAACAGGGACAGGTTTGCATAGGTGATAGATCTTTAAATAGTTTGTCCAGAGCTTTCAGCCACATAGAATTTCATTCCCTCCACATAATTCCTACTTCCCAAGACCACAGAGGTGGCTTGGTATAGTAGAAAGGTTATGTGATTTGAAGTCAGACCTAAGTTCAGATCTTAGCTCTGTAACTAAGTAAGTCAGTGACCTTGGAAAAATCCCTTCATCTCTCTGTACTTCATTTTTCTCATCTATAAAGTGAGGGGATTGGGCTATATGATTTCTCTTTAGATCTTTTGATCCAAACTATAGGTAATGATTTGAAAAGGTTGGTGGAGGCTCAGAAATCTAATGTTGTAGGGTATAAGCTGTGTATTTTTTACAAAAATTCTAAGATTTTGTTGGACTTGATGCCTGAAGTTTTAGCTTAATTTTCAGCCCCTAGGTTTGCAAACTGATCCTTTTTGGCCAGGGTGGAATATTATAATCTAATAGCTACAATGGAAGCAACTTGGCTTCCGAATCAAGAAGGGCTGGATTCATGTCCTATCTCCAATGTATCCTATTTAGGTAACTCTGGGCTACTTAATGTCTCTGTGTACCCAAATAGCACTTTAAGTGCCCCTAAACAGCTATCTAGGATAAGAAGTGGCAGAGCAGTTTTTAATCTACATTGGTAGAGGGAATTTCCTCACTGGGAGTCCCCTACACCAAGAGAATCATGAGGCCAGGTTTAAAAAAAGGAGTTGATATAAGAAAAAAAACAAAACTAAACTAAAGAAAGATGCAGGAAGTTCCTAATTTGCACACAGTTTGAGTTCTGGCTTGTCAGTTGTTTTGGCACATAAAACACATTTCCACATAGAAGTAATGTTATTAATGGTGGTTAGATTTACAGACTAGCCCACAGAAACCTATTTAACCCATGCTGCATATTTGCAAAAACAAACCACATACACCTTGTGGTTGATGTAGACTTTTGTAGACCTATTTATAACGTTATTTCTATTGGCAATCTCAAAAGCAAGGGCAAAGTGAAAAGAACAGAGGACTTAGAAAACTGGAGAGCAAGAGGAAAGTCTGAGGAAGCTAGGTTGGGGAGCAGATGCAGAGATGCCAGGAGTAGTGGTGAAAGAGAGAACCAGGTTCCTGAGAATTACTCCTATATTCATAGAACCCAAACCTTCTTTTGGGTCCCTTCCATGTTCTCAGATCCCAGACCTTAGAATGAGATACTCTTTCCAGGTCCTATCCCAGTAATAAATGCATAATCACTTGATTCCTCTCACAGTATCTTTTTTTCTATTTCTCATCCCAAGTCCCTTGATTCTTTTCTACAACAACCCCAGAAAATGCTAGATGCCTGGTAGTTATCGAGAAAGGAACATGGCTCTTGTTATACTGGTTCCAATGTAGAGCCTTTTCTGGGGCTATCCTTGCCTTACCCCTAGTCTGGCACTCCCACTTATGGGCTGAATAACCAGATGGTGATGACTATTACCCTCAGGTTCTAAGTTAATCTTATGGAAGACTTCTTCTAATATTATACTTCCTGAGCCCCTATTGGCATATTTTTCCTTATCAATCAGCTGATAACCTGTAAAGCCAAGCACAAGCAGCTTTCCAGAGGACTGCTGCTGTGAACAGCTTCAAGATTCTGATTACATAGTATAAAGAATTCTCTATTCAGTAACAAATCAGAGCAAAACATTCACAGGAAACAAAGTACATTCATTCATAATGTTCACAACTTATCACTAAAACAGCCACATAGTTTTCACCAGAGTGGTCATATAGTTTTAAATAAAGTACATTCATTTAGTTAATCACAAAGTCCTTATTTAAATCACAAAGTACAAAAGTCCTCCACTCATGGGGTACAATTAAGTTACAATTTTATCAGTCACTACTCAGTCATCAGTCACTACTGAGTACCCTCTTAAGGGGTAATGGAAAATACAAAGGCCATCCACCCCTAGGTCACAAGTAAATTACAATTCCATCAGTCACTACTCAGTACCCAGGGAGATGTCTTTTCATCTTGACTTGAGGCACATGGTCTCAGCTCCTGCCCAAATCTAACCAACTGCCACTTGAGTTCAAAGGCAGATGGCTCCCTGTTCCTTGTCCACCTCTCCATGCAGTTTCTGCTCCACATTGAAGCTCACAGTGTCCAGTCCACCTTAAGTCCTTCACAGGTTCTGTTCCTGGAAAGAGAAAACTTAATAGAGCCACAATATCTACACACATCAAGCTTAGCAGAATTACAACAATATTCATACACATGGTCAGCACTATCATCTGAATTCACTTTCTACCTGTGAAATCAACATAGACTCAAATAACATAGACTGACACCACAGTCATGTTTCCTCTGGCAGCTTTGGCTGGCCCTCAGAAGTCTTTGGCAGCTCCAGCACCACAACTTCAAGTTCTGCCACCACAAGTTCGAGTTTTGCCACCACAAGTCTGAGCCCTGTGTCAGCTCTCAGCATTCATTTCTCAGTCCAGCAGTAGCCGCCCAGCCTTCAGATGCTTGCTGATATTCTCTCTCTCTCTCTCTCTCCTCCTCTCTCTCTCCTCCTCTCTCTCTGTCTTTCTCCCCCTCTCCCCAGCAGCTACTGCTCTGCCTCCATGATGCTTACCCCAAGAAATTCTGTCTCAGTTCTCAATTCTCATTTCTCTTCTCAGTTCTTCTCAATTCTCAGTTCAGTCTTGAGTCCAGCAGTAATGGCTCAGCCTCCAGATGCTTGTCCCAAGAAGTTCTGACTCTGTCAGCTGGGGCTTTTCCTTATTTATGGTATTAGCTCCTTCCTGTTCAGCCCCTTCCTGTTACATCAGCAACAGGGGTTCATACCTTCTGTTTCTTTAACAGAGGCTTGATATAATTAGCTTGACACTAAGTGCTAAGTACCTGTTAGCTTGTCAATACAAAGGGATCTTCAAATTTCATTACTATTACATAACCTTAATCACCTTTTAGCAAAAACATTTGCTAAAATCATCTAGCATGAACATTTAATAGAAAATATTTCCCACCATAAACTTATGGCTCAGTCTTCCACAAATGCACACAGTGTTCATGGGAAGAGTGGACTCAAACTCAAGAGTTCCTATGTAGTGAATGTGTAGCAAATGGATAATCCTGGCTCTCCCTTAATTCCCCTCCTGGATCTGTTCTTGCCCTTCTGGACTTCAAAACCATGATTAAGCTGCTGTCACATCCTGGAACTTCCCTCAGTTCTTGAATTCTTCTCACCCTGGAATATCTAACCACCCCTATGGCCCAGAATGTCCTTCCCTAAGGTCCACCCCTTTCTCCCATTGTTGAGTTCTTTCTGAGGCCTCCATTTTGTAGAAAGACACAGGCTAACTACCCTTCATTCCTCTCTTGATTCTCTTCCTGAATTCTGGACTTCAAAATGATGCCTCCATACAGAGCACCTTCATCTCTCTTTTCCCAACCCTCTAGATTTTCAGCTCCCTTCCATGTCGTGTTTTCCCTGATAAGATACAAGATCTTTGAAGGCAAGGGCTGTCTTTCTTTTTGACTGCATTTGTATCTCCAGTATTTAGCACAGTGCCTCATACATGGTACATGGTTTTGAAAAGCATTAATAAATGCTTCTTGCCTTACCTTGCTTTTATAGAGCCCTCATACAGTTCCCTTTGGGTATAGCTCTTTACTGGGCAGGCTACTCTTCTAAGGACAGTTTATGTTCTTAAGTCTATAACCGGCACTTTTCTTTGCCACAGGGGGTAATTGCTCTCTGTAGCTTCCTCTGGTGATTTTTCTTTTATAGCCATCTGTCCTTAGCATGTCTCTAAACTCCCAGTGAAGCTGCTTCCCCTGCCACCAGCCACTGCTACTCTAAGGACACTATATCTATGATTTCTCAGACCTCCCAGGATCATTGGACCTTTAGGAATTCACAAGGTTGTCTAAATACTTCCAACTCAGGAGGATATTTATTCTTAAAGTTAGGAAAGAACAAATACAAAAAGATAGATGTGGTCATGTGTTCATGACCATCATGGACAGGAGAAGGAATAGGGTTAGATGTGCCTTCCTTTCCCAGCTCTCTACAGACTGCTCAAACTAATCCTACTTCAATTGCTGCCAAAGAGAGAAATGGAGGGGCAAATTCCTTTTGTATATACACCAAGTTCCAGTTTAGCAGCCAGTTAGGGAACTTAGCATTATTTCCTATTGTAAGCCCCAGAGTCGCCATCTCCTGTGGCTTGGCATCCAGTAAAGGGGATTCTTCATGATCACAAAGTATAGCTAAGAGTAGGCTCTTCCCAAGTTTACATGTTGTGGATTGGAGCCAGATAGAGGAAATCTGCGCATGCTCAAGGGACTAGCCCCTGTTGACCAGTTCATTCATACTATAATAGTGTGGATAGTCATTGAGAAAACTCATATAATTTGATATTTGTAAGTTAGGATGTTGTTTTCTTGTCTTTTTTTGTGGGATTAAAAAAAACAACTAGACATGATGTCATTTGTGTGTGTGTGTGTGCGTGTGTGTGTTGAGTTCTCAGTATGGGAAATCCTTCCATAATGTCCTTGGGATAGTCTTAGGTAATGATAGTAATTGAGGAGACCCCTCCCCCACCAAACACACAATTTCCCTGTGATCTGCTAGACCAGGAGCACATTTCCCTTTAAAGGGAGAGATAACTTATTCTCTCCCTCTCTTCTTCCGCTGTTTTGAATGCATGATTTAGGACTTTGACAGCTCTCCTTTTGCTTTTTCAAAGTTAACTCTGACACAAACTCTTAGAGAAGAATACCACTGCCCTGAGAATGAGCCCAAGCCATGCCCTGGCTTGCTAGAAGAGGTTGCTCAGAGGCAAAGTGAAAGTGAAATACCTGTTGAGCAATCCGACAAAGAATTTCATGTTTTCAGTATCTATCTCCCAGGAGAGCATAATAGGAGTCATAATTTACTATTTCATATTTTAAGTCTTTTGTCATTGTGAGCTTATGAATCTTTTGTATATCAAGTATTTCTTTGTTAGTGGAGAAAATAAACATCTTTTTATATAGAATACCTTTCTAGAAGAGACCCTGTTAATCTCTGTTGGAAAACTTTGTGTGAGCTATTCCTAAGCTTTGTTTAAGTGACTTTCCCCAGAATTCCCTAAGTGGTGGCATAATGAGTCAGAGACAATGAAGAAAACTTGACCCCTCTTTTTAGATGCCAGGCTTCACCCATTCTGATTTAATTTTATCCATCTGTAAAATGAAAAAAATCAAACATGCCTTGCTATCCTATGGATTTCTGATGTTTATTTAGTGAACATTAGAAGCAACATGATAACAGTAGAAAGAACAGTTGTTTGGGAGTCAAATGGTTCAGATCCTATCTTTGATGCTACCTGTACCTTACCTTGGGAAAGTCACTTAAACTCCTTGACCTGATTTTCCTCATTTATAAAATAAGAAGATTGGATTGGATGCCTTTTGATATCCCTTCCAGTTTTAGATCTTAAACATCCTCCTCCTCCTCCTCTTCTTCCCTCCCCCTTCCCTTTTTCTTCCTCCCATATTCTTCCTCCCAACTAAATGACCACATGAGTTCGGGAGGTCCAGAGATCACACTGGCAATTAAAGGTGGTAGTAATGACCATTAGAGTGGTAGTGGCTGATGACAGAGGAAGTATCTGCAGATGGATATGTAACTATGGACACCCAAGGATGGCAACAGCTTTAGGGAGTGAGATTTGTCAGGCCATAGAGAAATGTCAGCTGTGAACCCAATAGAGATACTAGTACTTATAGCCCAGCAGAAAGCTACACATAAAAGGGTAACTTCGTAAGAATGTTACAAAGGAAGAAAAGAACTTCCAGTAAAAAGGAGCTGTGAGATATTCCTTTGCCACATGCATTCTCTATTTCTGTGTCTCATTGCCACTGTACTTTAATTACCCAGGACCTTTGTGTATGCAAGGCAAGATTGCCTCAGTGGTTTAGGAGGGATATTTTTGTAACTATTTTTCTTGCTATAGCATTTCAGTAAATACCTTAGCTAAAAACTGAGTGAGGCTACTGGTTGATAGTTAGTAGGATGAAAACTGATGGGGGCTTATAAGAAATAGTAGTAGAAATGGATCCCCTCAGAATTAGCCCTACAACATTGAGAGTAGTAGTTGTAGTAGACCATCTCTGGGGACTCAAACTTCTGAGTATTAGTGAAAACTTGGGAAGTTAGTACAGAAAGAATGCAATAATAATATTTCTTTGAGAAAAGCATTGTCTAGTATATATTGAGAATGCTCCCCCAAGAAGGGCCCTGATGGAGGAAGTAAGGATGTTCATTATCACCACGATTATTCAATACTCCTATTAGAAATGCTAGCTATAGCAATAGGCAAGAAAAAGAAATTGAAGGAATAAAAATAGGCAGTAAGGATACAAAGCTATCACTTGTTGCAGATTATATGATGGTTTACTTTGAGAACCCTAGAGAATCAACTAAAGATAGTTGATTTAACAAAGTTACAGGATATAAAATGAGCCACATAAATCACCAGCATATCTATATATTACCAACAAAGTCCAGCAGCAAGAGATAGAAAGAGACATTCCATTTAAAATAACTGTAGCCATTATAAAATACTTGGGGGTCTACCTGCCAAGACAAACCCAAGGACTATATAAACAAAATTACAAGACACTTCTCACACAAATAAAGACAGATCTAAATAACTGGAGAAATATTCATTGCTCATAGGTATGCTAAGCCAATATAATAAAAATCATAATTCTACCTAAATTAATTTACTTGTTAAGTGCCATACCAACCAAACTAAGAATTATTTTATAGAGCTAGAAAAAAATCATTAAAACAATAATGTAGAATAACAAAATGTCAAGAATATCAAGGCAATCAATGAAAAAAATGTAAAGGAAAGCAGCCTACTAGTACCAAATTTCAAAATGTATTGCAAAGTGGTAGTCATCAAAACAATCTGGTACTGGTTAAGAAATAGAGCAATGGATCAGTGGAATAGACTAGATATACTCTTGTTCAGTCATTTTTTCAATTGTGCCTGATTTTTCATGACCCTGTTTGTTTTTGATTTTTTGGGGGGAGGGTGGGGAGATCTGGGCAAAGATACTACATGGATTTTGCTATTTCCTTCTCCAACTCATTTTACAGATGAGGAAACTGAAGTAAACAGGGTCAAGTGACTTGCACAGGGTCATACAGCTTTTAAGTGTCTGAGGCCAGATTTCAACTCAGGAGGACAAGTCTTTTAGCCACCTAACTGTCCTACCTTTCACCTAGGCTATTATAATAACCTGATTTATTGGTCTTCTTGCCTCCTCAGTCTCTGTTCACCCTTTATACCATTGCTAAAGTAAGCTTTCAAATGTATAGATCTGATCACATCACTGCACTATTCAAAAATATTCAATGGCTCCTCACTGTCTACCAAATAAAATACAAGCTCCAAATTCTGATATTCAGGGCCCTTGATAATCTAGCTCTGGCCTGCCTTTCCAGGCCTATTTCATACCACTCTCCTTCAAACACTACATTTCAACCTTCCTGTTCTCAGATCTGGGATCCCAGATTTCATTTTGAACTATTCATTTGTAACAGAAGGCCCTATCCCCTCATTCTCTTCCTATTGAAATCCTTTTCCATATTCAAAGTCAAGCTGAGGTGCTCATCTAATTAAGGCTGGGAAGATGAGCAACTTATGCAAGGGAATGAAAGACTGTCAATAGAAAAGAAAAAGTTGGGGCTAGGGTCAGTGTAGCATAAATGTTCATTTAAGGGATCAGAGAACAATGGTTAAGTCAGTACAAAGGTAAAAGTCTTTTCTATGCATTCGTAGATATGGGGGCAGAACAGAAAATGAAATCAGTGTGAGCCTAGAGAGTCCCAAGGCAAGGTGCTGCTGGGTGGAAGAGAGACAGTAGCTAGCATCTGTATAGCAACTGACATTTTGCAAAGCACTTTACAAATGTCGGATTTCATCTTCACAATAACCTTGAAAGGTAGGTGCTATTAGTCCCCTCCCTTCCCCTTTTAAAACAAATTATGGAACTCAGACACAGGGAGGTTAAATGACTTGTCCCAGGTTATATAGCTAGTTAAGTGCCTGTGGCTGGATTTGAACTCAGGATTTCTGGACCCTAAACCCAACTCTCTATCCACTAAACCACCTAGTTTCCTACTAGCAATTAGACCTGTTCCATTTGGTCCCAAAGTGTTGAACTGGCAACAATGGGAATAGGCTGAAGAAAGTAGATTTTGGGGAGGGGGTTGGCTAGGTGGCACATAGTGAATAGAGCGCCGGCCCTGGAGTCAGGAAGACCTGGGTTCAAATTCAGCCTCATACATGTGACATACTCACTAGCTGTGTGACCTTGGGCAAGTCACTTAACCCCAATTGCCCCTCAAAAAACAAAAGCAAAAGAAAGTAGATTTTGGTTTTATGTAAGGAAGGACTTTCTAATAATGAGAATTATCTGAAAGTAATTACACTTTTGGAATCTGCCTTGGGGGTGGGTGGGTTTCTCTTTATTATAGGTTTTTAAAAGGAGAGCACTTGTCAGGGATATTGCAGAGTAGAGGCACTTAATTTTGTTGGTATCATGTACCCCTCTGGCAATTTGGTGAAGCCCCTTCTCAAAATAATGTTTTTAAATGCATAAGAGAAAATACAGAGGATTACAAAGGAACCTAATTATATCAAAATATAGTCTGTAGACATGAGAACTGCTATCACATGCCATCTTGCAGTGACTCTAAAAACTATCATAACTTTGAAGTAGTGATGTGCATAAATAATATTTTGAGACTTCTGTAACAACTGTAATGTAATATGAAAATATCTATGATTTTTGTTGATGACAAAAGTTACAAGAACTGACAGTTCTACTTTGGTTTGCTACCTACATACATAATTAAAAGAAATGCTAAATTTCAGTTAGATGTTAGTAGAAAATCAAGATGTAACTTTTTCCCATCCAAGTTCATAGACCCTTTGAAATCTAGTCATGGACCCCCATTAAGAATCCTCATTCTAAGTTTTTGAGCATGGCTGGAAGAATGGTGGTTAATGGGAAGTTAAAAGAAAGGACAGTTTTAGAATGATATATAATGAATTCTGTTCTGACATGGAGTTTTAGATGCTTATGAGACATACAAGTGGAGATACATAGCAGGAAGTTGGTGATGCAGGACTGGAGCGCAAGAGGGAAAGGGAGGCTAGGTGTGAAGATTTGAGAGTCATCTAAAGAAAGATGACAATTGAATCCCTGGAAGCTGAGGAGATAACCTAGAGCAGGGCTTCTTAACTTTTTGGATCTGTCATGGACTCCTCTCCCCACTTTGGCAGTCTGGTGAAGCCTATGGATCCCTTCTCAGAATAATGGTGTTAAATGCACAGTATTCTACCAGGATCATACACATTATACATAGGATTATAAAGGAAACCAATTATGTTGGAATAAAACACAATTTTTCCCCCCACCTAAAGATCCCCTGAAATCTACCCATAGCTTCATTAAGGTTTCCTTGGAATCCTGAATAAGAACCTCTGGCCTAGAGAGAGAGAAGAAGAGGGTCAGGACAGAGTCCTAGTTAGAACCATTCATCATCAAGATGTGGATAATATTTCAGTAAAGGAGACTGTGAAAAATTGCTTAAAGTATTAGGAAGAGATCCATGAAAGATCAATATCATAAAAACCCAGAGAAGAGGAAATATACAAAAGGTAGGCTTTCAGAAGGGCCCAATACTGCAGAGAGGTCAAGAAGGGCTAAGAAAGGGCCACTGAATTTGTCATTCTTTGGTGACACTGGAGAAAGTTGTATCGGTTGAACAGTGGGAATGGAAACCAAGTTGAAAGGGGTCTAGAAGTGACAAGCATAGAGAGCTTTTAAAAAAGATAACGTACATGGAGAGAGTCAGACATTGCCAACATTGTAATGATATATTAGTTCATTATTTTATATATCACATATTTTGTTACCATCATCAAAAACATATATTATGCACCTACATGGACATGATACCTCTACAAAGTAAATTAAAAAGACACAGTATCTGCCCTTTATGAACTTGCAACAAAAGACAGATAACACTAATATAGACCTGCCCACACCAACAGATTTGGTGGTAATTTAGTTTCATGGGTGGGTCCTTATCAAAGACGGGGAGATGGTTTGTCTCTGCTCATTACAAAGGCTGAAGTATGGTTGTTGCTTGGCCCCTTATTACAGACTAATTCCAAGGAAAAGCTCACTGGCACTTCCTTCTAGCTTATATATATTTCACGTCAAACCTAGGCCATTTTCATCTTATTAATACTTTGAATTCCATGATCTAATTATCTCAGTGTGTCAGTTAGGTCATTTCATTCATTTCTAATTATCTCCTCTCTCTTCTTTTACCTGCCCTCCCCAACCCCTCCATGAAGTCAATATTCTAGACTTTGCCATTTTCCATCATGATTCCTCCCCCCACCTTTTTTTTTTCATATTTGATGTGCTATTTCTTCAATCTGTTTGATTCAGTATATTTCCTAAAATGAGCACGAGTCACATATTACTTTGATGTCTTTTGCATTTGCTTTGTCACTGCTCCTGTTTTCTTTAATTTACTCAGTGCTTTGATACAGTTTTTGTTTGCCAGAGTCTGAGAAAAACGATGTCAGCTTCTAGACAGCTCTGACTTTTTGCATTTGGCTCCCACTCTGGACAATGAAGAGTTGAAGCTAGGCAACAACCAAAGTTGGAGAGTTTTTCTCTTTTTTTTCTCTTCAGATGTTCTTTCACAGAGTCCGTGATTTCATCAGTGTTGGGTGAAACTTACTATATCAGTGCATGTTGGCACAATCTCTATACTTCATAGTCTTAGGAAGTTGCCTGGGTACATTGGAAGGCTCAGTGAGTTGATCAGGGTTACAGAGTTAATGAGAGTCTAAAGTGGGACTTGTACCCAGGGCTTCCAGACTCTGATGCCAGATCTCCCTCTCTATGTCACTCTGCTTCAAGTCACCATCCTATTTATGCATTTATATGCATATATATAATATATATTTTATTAATATATGAAATATATTTATATATAATAATTTTAAAAATGGAAATAATAGCATAATAGTTCAAAGTAATATAGATATAATTTCTCTACAGATACAGCACCATGCAATGGAAAGAATGCTAGATTTGGAGTCAGACAATGTAGGCTCTAATCTTGGTTCTGCTATTTTCTACCTGGGTGGCCCTTTAGTTTCTAGGCCAACTTTTACCTGACTCAGAATTTCTTTTACAACATTCTTAACAAGTGGACAGCCACTCTTGCCTTAAAGACTTTGAATGACATGGGAACTACTCTACTTTCTACTCTTGGACAGCTCTAATTATTAGGAAATTTTTCCTCATTTTGAATTGGAATCTGAATTTCTTGTAACTTCCACCCAGTTTTCCTAGTTCTGCTCTCTAGGACCAGACTAAGTGTAACCCCTCTTCCATAAAACAGCCCTTCAAATACTTGAAGCTAACCATTGTGAACTTGTCTCTCTTCTCTCTATATGTCCCCTCTCGATGATTTCATCAGCTCACATTGCCTCAATGATCATACCCATGGAGATCACTCCTAAAGCTATGAGTAATGTGTTCTCTGGTGTAGCAGTTGCTAGTTGTGCCTTTAGTCCAGTGGTTCTCAACCTTCCTAATGCTGTGACCCTTTAATACAGTTCCTCATATTGTGCTGACCCCCAACCATAAAATTATTTTCGTTGCTACTTCATAACTGTAATTTTGCTGTTATGAATTGTAATATAAATATCTGATATGCAGGATGTATTTTCATTGTTACAAAATGAACATAACCTACAGGTTGAGAACCGCTGCTTTAGTCTGTCACTATCTGCCTGATGGACATTGCCAACTGGATGTCCCATAGGCACCTTAAACTCAACCTGTCCAAAACAGAACTCATTATCTTCTCACCAAAACCTATGTATGCCTTTTCCTAACCTATTTTTATCAAGCCCTTCTCCCCCAGCCATCTTTGTCATCACTCAGGTTTACAATCTTGAAATCATCTTCTTTTCCTAGTTCATCACTTTCACCCCATCTCTAATTAGCTGACAATCCCACAAATTTTACAAATATAGCTCACATCTATCCCCTTCTTTCTACCCACACAGCCACTACCCTAGTTCTAGCCTTTATTATTTCTCACCTGCAGTACTGCACTCCTCTATCTAATACATCTTCCATGTTTCTGCCAAACTGATATTCCTAAAGGATGTTTGTCTATGTTACTCCCTTGCTCAAAATGCTACACTATCATAGCTAGAATAAATTTTAAACTATTCTGTCTGGCATTTCAAGCCCTTTATAATCTATTGCCAATATGTTTTTCCAAACTTACATATTACTCCCCTCCAAACACTATTTCCATCAAATTGACAAATTCATGTTCCCTATACATGGAATTCTATCTCCTACTTTAGGTTTTTGCATGGGTTGTCTGAATATCTGAATCCTTTACCTTCACTTGATAGAATCCCTAACTTCCTCTCAAACACAGCTTAAATTTGGACTCCTAAAGAGGCCTTTCCTTATTTACCTAGTTCTAGTTGCTACTGTTTTCCTTCTTTCTTAACAAATTAACTTTTGTTACTCTATACACTTTGTATACACACACACACACACACACACACACACACACACACAAATGTAACCCCTATTTCAAAACCCATTGGTATGGCACTCTCTCCTTATTGGTGGAGATGAAGGCCCTGCCCTATGTGAGGATTGGGGTGGAGTTGACAAGAGGCAAGATAGTTCCAGCCTTTGCCAGTCCCCTTCTGGACCAGTCCTTGTCAGGACCAGCCCCCTTGGGGACTCTCCAAACTTTTCTTTGGAACTCTTCAAACATTGAGTTGCTTTGAGAATTCCTGACTTCCAGCTTTGAGAGAGAAGATGGAAGGGGCTAACCCCACCTCAGGTTGCTGAAGGAAAAGACATGAGAGGAGCTGGCAGCCTACAATATGTCCTTACCCCCAACTTGCTACACTAGAGACTGTGGTGAGTTTCCCCTTAGGTAAGATCCAGGACTCTCTCTTGGCTGAGTTGAGTTATCCCCTTCCCAATAGGAGAGCTTCTTCATTCCATCTTGTCTAGTACATATATTCCCTCATAAACACCTTCTCTGATTTCTGCTTTGCTCTGATTTGGAGAAATGGACTTCTTTGCTATTAATTTTATGTGTTCATTGTGGAACTGGTATTTGGTGGGAAAGTGGTAAAGCCTCGGATATAGAGGCTAGGGTCTCCTTTACTTCCTGAAATGATAGCAATAAGAAGTTAGTTCTGACTTGGTCATATACTCAAGACAAATAACATTTAAAGGAGCAGATGGATATGCTTCTAACCCTGTACATCTTCTCTCTGAGGATAGTAGAATGGCCCCTGGCCTCAATCTCCTTCTTCCCTTCCTGGCAGGAATGAAAGTTTCTGTCCTCGCCATACCTGGACCCATCACAACACATGGGGCTCACTCTCTCCCTACATATATGTATGTGTTACTTTAACTCTGTAAGATATAAAGTCCTCAAGGACAGGGGATTATTTTTTCATCTTTGAATTCTCAGTGGATGGCATATTATAGATTTCAATAAATGCTTGTTGAATTGAATTATGTTGAAATCTACAACCCTACCTTTACTCACTTTCTTCTCCAGCCTAAACAATTCCTATTTCCTTCATTCAATCTATCAATCAGTCAACAATCCTTAAGCATCAATCAGCCAGACCTTACTGGCATGATCTTGGCATCATTGTCACCCTAATGTGGAGGCTTTCCTGCTTATTAATGTCTTTAAGAAACATGGCACCTAGAACCTTCACCAGAGCAAAGTACAATAGCACTCCCTTGTCCTAATACTATGACCCTCAACACAGTCTAAAATTATATTTTTTTGGCTGCCATGTCCCACTGTTAACTCTTAACTTGTTTTCATTTTATTATGAACATAACAAACATGAACATTCCACAGGAAGGAAGATTATAAAGGAAACAACTTCTGTAATCTAAGGTTTTAAAAATTCATATTAAGTTTAGCGTGATAGTAACAAAACTATTCTGCTTGTCTGTTTCCTTTTCTGAACATCCTTCTGCTCCTTTCTGGATATCTTTAAAGGGTTACGTGGATGCTCTTTTCTTTCTTCTTTTTCCCTTGCATTATTATCACTCCTTAAGCCTTTCACCCAAACTTCACTGAAAATAGAAGCCTTTCTTGTAACAAATAAGCACAGTCAAGCAAAATTGACCAACACATTAGCTATGTCTATAAATGTATATCTCTTTGGGAACCCTTAGTCTATCACCTCTCTGCCAGGAAGAATGTATGCTTTATCATCAATCTTCTGAAGGCATTTTTGACTCTTAATGAGTTTACAATCCACTAAAACTTTCTAAATTTTTTTCTAGACACACTGCCATCTACATCATGCCTCCTTTGTTTTGAACTTGTGAGGTTGATTTTTTTTAACCCAAATATAAAAGTTGACATTTTTCCAATGAAATTCAACCCATTTTTCTAGGCTGCAGAGATATTTTTGGATTTTGGCTATGTCATCCAGTATGTTAACTAGCCATCCTCGATTTGTGTTATCTACAAATTTGATAAGCATGCTTTCAGCCAAGTCATTGAGAGAAATGGCACAAAGCTAAGGGCAGAACCTCAGTCTACTGTACAAGAAACATCCTTCAAAGTTGAAATGAACCCATTAACTCAGGGCATCATCGTTTAATCAGCTTCAACACACCTATCTGTATTATCGTCTAGTTCGCATCTCTCTGACTAATTCACTATCTTAGTTCGAGAGAATTTGTCGAATGCATCACTGAAATCAAGGTACACAATATTTATAGCTTTTTCCTTATCTACCAGAGGAAATGAGATTAATGTGGTATGACTCAATCTTGATGAAGTCATACTGGATCTTAGTGATCACTGTTTTCTTTTCTATGTATTACTAGACGTCCATTTAATAATATGTTCTGGAATTTTACCAGGAATAAAAGTCAAGCTGATTGCCTCATAGTCCCTCTGAAGGTTTCAAAGAACTAAGGTTTTACTGTGACAATAAGAAAATGTTAGAATGGTACTATATGAAGAAGAGACATTGTATAGATCATATCATAATTTCTTTCTTTTCTTTTTTCCTTTTCCAGATCATGGTAAAACAAATTTTTTTATTTATCCAGTAAAACAAAAAAAATTTCTGCCTAGAGGTGGCAATACTTACACTGTTTACTTTATCAAATGTCTTTGATTGAAATTTTGAGCAAATTCAACAACATAGGGTATTGATGAAAATGAAAATTATAAGAAGAAGAAATATGAACTGAGATTTCATATAAAACATTTTGCTACTTCAATGGATCTGTTACTTCATTAGTTTGGATAATCCCTGAGCTGGTGCTGCTACTTATCCATCCATGCCTTTTCATATTATATAATGTTTGTCTATGTGCTATCATAAATCCTTCATAGAGTAACTGAAGTCCTTCTTCTCGGTCTTTTAATATTGATAGCTATCAATGTGACACTTGGGCTTTCTATCTGCTCTTTCTTGCTTTTGTTACATATTGAACTCATCTCTATTTTTCTGACCATACACATCATGGATGAGGTTTTATGTCTATGCTTAAATCATTGTTGATAATGTTACAAGCTCCATAAAGTTACTATACATATTTCTATTACTCTTTGAGTCACCAGAAAAATAACAGCTATCCAAAGCCCAACTTTGCCAGTGAGGGACTGCAAGGTGATGAGGTCCATACTTGCATTTACATTTTTAAAATCTTTGGCCTTGAAGTGGAATATCACTGAAAAGTACTAAGTCGAAAACAATAAAAATCATATGATTATCTCAATTGATGCATTAAAAAGTTTTGACAAAATGTAATATTTATTCCTATTAAAAACATAACATGGGAATAAATCCTTAAAGCGATAAGTAGTATCTATCTAAAATTAAGAGCAAGCATTATCTGTAATGTGGATAAATTAGAAGCCTTCCCAATAAGATCAGGGTGAAGCAAGGATGTTCATTATCACCACTATTATTCCATATTGTATTAGAAATGCAAGCTTTAGCAATAAAACAATAAAAAGAAATTGAAGGAATAAAAATAGTCAATTGGGAAAAATCACTCTTGCAGATGATATGATGATATACTTAGGGGATCCTAGAGAATCAACTAAAAATGAGTTGAAATGATTAACAACTTCAGTAAAGTTGTAGGATATAAAGTAAGCCCACATAAATCACCAGAATGTCTATATGTTACCAAGAAAGTCCAGCAGGAAGGGACAAAAAGAGAAATTCCATTTAAATATCTGCAGACAATATAAAATACTTGGGAGTCTACCTGTCAAGACAAAGCCAAGAACTATATGAACCACAATCATGAGACACAAATATAGATGTTAACAACTAGAGAAATATTAATTGACTATGGGTAGGCCAAGCCAATATAATAAAAATTACAGTTCTACCTAAATTAATTTAGTTATTCAGTGCCATATCAATCAAACTGCCAAAAATTACTTTATGGAGCTAGAAACAATAATAACAGAATATATTTGGGAGAACAAAAGGTAAAAAATATCAAGGCAATAAATGAAGAAAAAAAAGATAAAGGAGGGCAATCTGATTTCAAACTGTATTACAAAGCAGTAATCTTCAAAACAATATGGTATTGGCTAAGAAATAGAGTAATGGATCAGTGGAATAGATTGGGTATACAATACATGGTAAAAATGACCATAGCAATCTAGCATTTTATAAACCCAAATATCTAAGTTTTGGGAACAAGACAACATCTGAGAAAAATTGCTGGGAAAAGTGGGAAGCAGTTTGAAAGAAACTAGATAGTAACCAACATGTCACATCACATACCAAGATAAAGTCAAAATGGGTACATGCTTTAGACATAAAGGGTGATATCATAAGCAAATTAAAGGAACATGGAAAATTTACCTGTCAGATCTATGGACATGGATTGAATTTATGACCAAACAAGAGACAGAAAGGAATGAAAATTAAAACAAATCTGTGATGCTGCCTCATACCTATTAGATTGGCTAACATGATAGAAAAGGAAAATGATATGCTGGAGGGAATATGGAAAAATAAGTACACTAATGTATGTTGGTAGAGTTGTAAAGTGGTCCAACCATTCTGGAGAATAATTTGAAATTATGCCTAAAGGACTATAAAATTATGCATACCCTTTCACCCAGAAATAACACTACTAGGTGTATATTCCCAAGAGATCAAAGAAAAAGGAAAAGGACCAAAATATGTACAAAACTATTTACAGCAACTTTTTTTGTAGGAGTATAAAATTATGCATACCCTTTCACCCAGAAATAACACTACTAGGTGTATATTCCCAAGAGATCAAAGAAAAAGGAAAAGGACCAAAATATGTACAAAAATATTTATAGCAACTCTTTTTGTGGTGGCAAAGAAATGGAAATTGAGGGGGTGTCCATCAATTGAGGAATGACTGAACAAGTTATAGTGTTCGATTGTGATGGAATCTATTGTGCTATACGAAACAATGAGTAGGGTAGTTTCAGAAAAACCTAGGAAGACTTATAGTAACTAATGCAAAATGAATTGAGCAGAACCAGGAGAACATTGTACACAGTTAACAGCAATATTATAACAGTGATCACCTCTAAAAGATTTAGCTACTCTGATCAAGACAATGGTCCAAGATAATTCCAAAGGATTCATCATGAAAAATGCTGTCCACCTTCAAAGAGATAACTGACAAAATATGAGTTCAGATTAAAGTATAATTTTTTCACTTTCATTATTTTTCTTGCTTTTTTTTTTACAACATTGCTAATATATAAATATGTTTTACATAATTTCACCTGTATAATTGATATCATATTGCTTGACTTCTTAAAGGTTGGGATGGGACTGGATGGAGAGTAAGATTCAGAACTCAAAAATTTAAAGGAAGTAATGATGAAATAAATAAATAATATATTTATTTTAAAAAATAAATAAAAGCCATTAGAACATTTTAAAAAAGAAAGGAAAGTACCAAGTCTATGTATACAAAGCATGGTTTCAGGTATAGAGAAAACAGCTCATTGACATGTATTTTAACAGGTACCTAATTGAATGCTTTCAGCTAGAGATAGGTAGCTGACTTGGTCAACTATGAGTTCTATATTCAGTATAAATCAGGAAGAAGAAATGTGGATGCATTTAGGTCTTGTCCTAAAGGTCCCAGGTGGCACAGACTATGGTGAACTGGATATAAACTTTATTTTTTATTTAAATGGAGCAAGGACTCTGACACTGGAAAGTAGAGAAGAAAATCTTTGATTTCCCTCAAGCAGTGTACCATTGAGGGGCGGCAGTGGTGGGGGAAGTAAATGCGAGCAATCTTCTGTACTGATATCAGACAGAGGTGAATGGCAGTAGGCTTACCAAAAGGATGAAGATGACTTGTGATGCTGTCCAAGAAAGAAGCAAAGTAATTATCAAATATTTGGGGCTACCCCACCTGAAGACAAATCATTGTAGATATCATTAGAAGAGTAAGAAGGCAGTTAGTAATGTCCAAAGCACCACCCAAAGCACACTTTTGGATACCTAGGCCAAGAGGAAGATATGGGTCTGGTGGAGAACAGATTCTACAGGCCCCCAAGTGTCAGCTGTCATATATCAGAAGTGTAACATTAGTCCTCAGTGTATTCAAAGAGAAAATGCTTCTAAAATGAGCTGCTTATTTAGAGAACATAAGCCATAGAAGCCTCCGTGCCAAATGCATATGGACTTCTTGACTTCAGAATGGGTTTGGACAAAATAAGCAAGAGCTTAATTAGACTGATCACTTTATTTTATTTTATTTGCTTTTTTTGGGGGTGTGTGTGTGTGTGTGAAGGCAGGGCAATTGGGGTTAAATGACTTGCCCAAGGTCACACTGCTGGTAAGTGTTAAGTGTCTGAGGCCGAATTTGAACTCAGGTCCTCCTGACTTGAGGGCTGGTGTTCTACTCACTGTGCCACCTAGCTTCCCCAAGACTGATCACTTTCACAGCCATACACAAGCCTTCCCAACACAGAATCAGAATTTTCATGATAACCAAAATATTATTAGAGAAGTTCTTTTCCCAGTATGGCTTCTCTGCCATTTTTGCATTCTGACCAAATGAGATGAGTATGTACAGGTTTCTTTTTTTGGCAAACTTAAAAATGCTACCCAAATGTCAGCCATTCTAACTTTCATCATCAGTATCATTAAGGTCAAGGTTTTAAAATAAAATTTCTCAAAGTATCCGAATAGACTGTAATTAATAAATATAGAATAATGCTACCCCCCAAGGAGATATATTATTAGAATATTTAGGATCGTAGCTTTAGGGCTGGAAGAGGACTTAGAGGCCATTGAATAAAATGTTCTCATTTTATGGATAAGGAAACTGAAGCATAGAGAAGGAAAGTGACTTACCCAAGGTAATGCAGATAATAACTGTCTGAGGAGGGATTTGAGCACATCTTTCTGACTAATACTTACTCTCTACTACAGCATACCTTGTTTAACATGTGGGGGTAGTGTTCATAGCCTTTAACCTAGAGGCCCCAGTAATAAGTTTTACTTCATAAAGGTTAATGATGACAATAAAAGATCCATGGGTGCAAAATATTCATGGCAGCATTATTTTTTAAACTTAATTTTTATTCTGAACTTAGCAACATCAAATAAAATGAGCACGTCCATATTCAAAGTAGAACAATAAAGAGACTTGTACATGAAACTGCAAGTTTTTATTATGTACAGTTTGTTTTTCCTTTTAAGTGTATGATATTTTAATCATGTGACTTTCAAAGCTGTCCTGTTTGTTTGTTTCCTTCTGGCCTTCCTTCATAGCACCATTATTTGTAATCACAAGTGGCTAAAAACAAAATATAAGCCCGATAATTGGAGGTAGCCTGACTAAACAGTGGTAAATAAGTGTAATGAAATATTATTGACATAGAATTTAACCTGAGTATTGCTGCTATGGTGAGAAATTGGACTCTACTGGGCTATGCTTTGGAATATAAAAGGATAGAGGAAGCCTAGAGACCCCTGATCAGCATTTCACGTGACTGAAAAAATAGCCAAAAAAGACTTACCGTAGCCTCAGAGTAGTAGAGCATGGACAAATACGTGGCACATGGTTGAATTTGCCAGGAACTCAAGCTATGGAATAAAATCCTGCTATGAAATCTTGGTGTCCTTGGAAAACACAAGGTGGAATTGTGCCATACTAGATAGATGAGTCTAAATCAAAGCCTCAGAAAATAAGCAAGGCCCTACAAAGATGATGCATCTCAATTATTTGTTTTCCACAAGGCTATTAGTAAGATATTACTAGTGACTAAATATTAAATAGAATAGAGGAGAATCAAGAAGTTCATCCCCATGAAGACCCTGTCTACCAGACACAGCTAGACATCTGGCTGCCATATGGGAATAATCATGGCCAAGATCCTGAAGAAGAAAAAACAATTGGAACTACTGTTTGAGGAAGTAGAAGACCGCAAGAACTCCCTTGACCTATAGGACACCTTTTTCCTGGTGGAGGACTGGAAATTTTTATGGAGACATCCCCCTTTCTCCTTGGTACTCCATTGCTGGAGGCCACTTGTAGTATTTATAGCATTTAGCCACATAAAGGTAGCAGATAGAGCCAGTTTCCCTTATTCATACACAGACATAGAACTTAGTCTTTAGCCAGTGTACCTACCCAAAGACAGCTCTTCCTTCACAGAGGATAGGGAACATTCAGAAATGACAGCATTTAATAGCAGAAAGAATTTGACTATATGACCAATGATGAGCTAACATAGGCTGCTGCAGGAATAATGAGCAAGGATGTCACCCATATAGCATATAGTTTTCCATACAGTGTAGGATGTGTTCAGGGAAAAAACTAGCACCTCTGGTGTGAGGGCTGCTGAGTCCTTTGTAGGGTTGCTTCTCACCTCTGGTGTCCATCTTATTCACCCAACTCTCACCTGTGGTTCCAAGAAACTGTAGTATGCACAGGGACTATATCCTAGCAAACCATTTGAGTAGATGGGCTAAACCAGGTTGAAGGTAATCAAGGGGTTTCAAACCCTTCAGTGAGTTAGGGGGTGTCTACCCAAAGCATGTGAACACTTCCCTGGCAAAATTGGGTGGATGAGAACAATTTGTTTCAATGGCCATGAAAGCAGTTAAAGCAGGTGCTATGGAGTACTTAGAGGCTGGTCAGACATCAAAGACATCAAAGTCATCTACTACATCCCAAGCCATCACCAGTCATCTTGATTCTTGTCTTGCCGCTGGATTCAAGTGACTCTGGAAGAAAGAGTGAAGCCAATGACTTTGTGCAGCTTTGCTTCACTGAAGTCCAATTTATGCACAAATCAAAAGACATCACTCATACCATTTTATCATTTTTACCTACCTCAAAACCCTGTGGTGACTGGCAAGTGATGAAGCAGCAGGTGTGCGTACACTGGGAGCTATAATCACAACCCTGCTCACAGGGTTGTATTCTCACTGAAGTGAAGTAGCAATGGGATTTGGCGGCCCTCTGGATGTCTGAGCAGTCTTTTTAAAGAACTGTACTTCTCACCTCCTGGCATGAGGAAGGGGCTAGAAAAGGTGCCCTAAAAATTGTCTGCTTTACCCCATCATGGCCTTCTCACTGTGGCATGCAGGGATCTCATGCTGTGCTTGAAACACAAAATGTACAAAAACTTCCAAAGATGAATCCACTCACCACTGGTACATGGGATGTGCACATGCTTATGGACAATAAAAATTCAGTGGATGTGAAAGAAGAACAGCTCTTGTTCTGAGAAAACTCAGCAGGTATCACATCCAAATAGCAGCCCTGAGTGAAACAAAGTTGACAAATGAAGGCTAACTTACCAAAATCAGACATGAATACATGTTTTTCTGGAGTGGCCACAGTGAAGGGGAGCAAAGTAAAGATGGTCTAGGTTTTGTAATCAAAAGTAATCTACTTAACAAACTTGTATGCCTACCAAAAGGAATGAATGACAGGCTCATAACAATGTGATTGCTACTTGCAAGAAAGTACCACAACACCATCATCAGTGCATATGCTCCCACCAAGATAAACTTTATGAGGACCTGGAGACCCTCATTATCAATGTGCCAAAAGAGGACAAGCTTATAATTCTGGGTGACTTTAAAGCAAGAGTAGGCACAGATGTCCAGATATGATAACTCCTTGGGATAATGGAGTTGGAAACAGCAAAAGTTACTTACTACTAAAGATTTGTGCATCTCATGACCTCATCACCAACATTGTCTTTCATTTGCCTAAATGCAATAAAACTTGGTGCATGCATCCTCACAGCAAACATTGGCATTTAATAGACTATGTCATTATAAGGAGAAGAGACAGATAGGATCTGAGAGTGATAAAGGCATGCATGGTACAGAGTGCTGGACTGATCATAGACTTATCCTCTCTAAGCTAAATATTTGCATTCAACAAAAGTAGTAACCCCAAGGCAAGATGACTACCAGAAGACAATGTCAATAGATTAGAAGGCTTCTCTGAATGGGAACAGTACATTGCTAACTTGGAGACAAAGCTGGGCCAATACATGGTTGGCAACAGTGGAGCAGAAAAGGAACAGAAATTCTCAGAGATTTGGTGCGGAGCACTGTATTTACTCATCTGGGCCAGAACACTTGCAAACATCAAAATTAGTTTGACAAAAATGATGGGGAAATTCAGAAGCTGCTAAATGAAAAATGAGAACTCCACAATATTTACCAGAAGGATAGTTATTCTGTCTCTAAAGAGGAAGCATTTAACTCCATCAAAAGTAAAGTGCAAGTGAAGTTTAGAGAGATGCAGGATTGTTGGCTCAATAAGAAGGCAGATGAAATTCAGTCTTACACTGATGGTAACAATCCAAAGTGTTTTTATGATGCCTTGAAGGCTATTTATGGGCCAAAGACCTATGGTGCATCTCAACTACTCAATGCTGATGGAGTCATATTGATTAGTGATAAGGACATGATCCTAGAGAATCGTGCTGAACATTCCATAGTGTTCTCAATAGACCATCATCAGTCAATGCTGAATCCATTGACCATATACTTGAAGCTGAAGTCAATCCCTCTATAGCTGAACTTCCAACTGAAGAAGAGGTTTTGAATGCTGTTAGGTTCCTCTCATGTGGCTAAGTGCCTGGTGCTGATTCTATTCCACCTGAGACTTAGAGGTTATACACTTAGAAGGTATACACTGTGTATACAAAGGCTGACTGAAATTTTCTGGGTTATATGGCAAGAGGAGGTTATCCCCCAGGAGTTCAAGGATTCCTCCCTTGTTCATCTCTATAAAGGTCAAGGAAATGTATTATTTTGTGACAATCACAGTGGGGTGGGGGTAGGAGGTCCTCTAAGTCATTGCTGGCAAGATTCTTGCCAAAGTCCTCCTTAATAAACTGATCTTTCATGTTGAAGATGGTCATCTACCCAAGAGCCAGTATGGCTTCAGAAAGGGCTGAGGAACAGTTAATATGATGTTTGCTGTCTGACAACTCCAGGAGAAGTGCCAGGAGCAGAATAGAGGTCTGTACACAATGATTATCAATCTGATCAAGGCCTCTGGTACTGTCAGTCATAAGGGCTTGTGGAAAATTATGGCAAAATTTGGTTGCCCAGAGGAATTAATTACTATTGTTCATTAGTTGCATGACAACATGCTTGCATAGGTTCTGGATAATTAATGAAACTCTTATGCTTTCCCAGTCACCAATGGAGTGAAGCAGGCCTAGGTGCTTGCTCCCATGCTTTTTAGCATGATGTTTTCAGCTATGTTGTCAGATGCCTTCAATGAGAACAAAAATCAGCTACTGCACTGACAATAAATTATTTAACTTGAAAAGGCTACAAGCCAAGACTAAAGTGGAGAGAGAATTGGTGTGGGACTTTTTGTTCATAGATAATTGTGGACTCAATGTAGCCTCTGAGGCTAAGATGCAACAAAGCATAGTTTGTTTCTCTGCTGCTTGTGCTAATCTTGGCTTAACAATCAACACCAAGAAACACGGGTTCTCACCAGCCAGCACAACACCATCCATATATGGAACCACTGGTTACAGCAAATGGAGAAATTTTGAATGCTGTGGATAAGTTCACTTATCTTGGCAGTATGCTTTCCAGAGATGTACACATAGATGATGAGGTTGACACATGTATTGCCAGAACTAGCTCAGTGTTTAGGAAGCTCTGAAGGAAAGCGTGGGAGAAAAGAGGCATTAGCCTGCCTACCAGACTCAGAGCTATACAGTCACTGGGCTGACCTCATTGTTGTATTCCTATGAAACCTCTACAGTATACCAGCACCATGCCAGGAAACTGAATCGCTTGTATTTGGATTGTCTTAGGAAGATTCTGAAGATCATGTGGCAAGATAAGGTACTGGACACCGAGATCATTTCTAAACCGCCAAGCATTCAGACTCTACTGCATAGAGCACAGCTTTGATGGGATGGCCACATTGTTCAGATGTCAAATGCACATTTCCCTAAAAGATGATTTTATGGAGAGCTCACACAAGGCAAGTACTCACATGGAGGTCAGATGAAGCAATACAAGGATACTCTCAAGGTCTCTCTCAAGAACTTTGGAATAGATTGTAAGACATGGGAGATGTTGGCACAGGACTACCCAGTATGGAGCATCCACACCAAAGAAGGCATTGTGCTCTATGAGCAAAGCAGAATTGCAGTAGCTCAAAAGAAACATGAGGTGCACAAATTTAGAGTTACTCTGCTCTAAATGTTCATATGTACTATTTGTTCCTGACCTGTGATAGGGCCTTCTGAGCTCACAGTTGGACACACTGTACCTTAGCCCTAACAGAGTGATGTCATCTTGGTCCTCTTTGAGAATGAAGGACAACAACCACCGCCAGGTTTCTACCAACACAGTGCAGCATACTGAATTCTGGGAAGAATAGCACACATATAATGAAGTTCATATTAGGTCTATTGTATGTAAATAAATTATACATGACCATTGTATATTATATATCATCTACTGTATCTTTAATAAGTGTTTGCTGACATAACTTTACTCTTTATATTTTTGAAGGCCATAACTCTAGACCCAGTCCTTCCCAAGACTTTTTTTCTGTATTTCAAACAAAATAATAATTATCTAAACAGAGAAAACTTTAAACAGTTTCTTATTATGCCTTCAAAAATTCATGCTCTGATTTTATTGTAGTATGACACAACATTTCCTGAAATCCCTAGCCATAGATCTAGCAGAAAAGGAAGAGAGAATATGAGTTTGTAGCCTGACTCCTTATGGACAGCTCCAAGCTTCCCCTAGCTCAAGAAGCACTTCTGATTTCAAAGTGGCTGGTGTGGTATGGGATAGAGTAAGGAGGGAAGAGAAAGCTCAATAAACATGGCCCAAGACCCAGAGTTAGTAAGCAGACACATTGGGAAGAGATAAAGACAGGAGTAAAATGAAAAAGAAACAAAGAAGGAGGGGCAGGGGCTGGATTATGTTTAAATAACTGTGCTTAGGTGCTCCTTTTCATGTAAGATCAGTCTGTTACTATGGCTGCATACCCAGAAGGGTTTCTGCAAGTTTTGAAAAAAAAAGATAATGTCTTTTTTTGAGAAATATGTATTTTTGGGCAGTCACCAATGTAATTTGTCTCAACAACTGCATCAGATATGAAAAGGCTTTCAGTTGAGAAGACCCTGACACATGAGAATTGGCCAATTGAAAAGTTATCTTTTTTTTTTTTACCCAAAATTCTCTTACCGTGAAAAGGAGCACCTAAGCATAGTTATTGAAACATAATCCAACTCCTTCTCCAAAGTCATGGCTTTGAACAATATAAAGAATGAAGTCATGAGAACAAGCATTTATTAAGCACCTACTACGTGTGAGGTTCTGTGCTAAGTGCCAAAGATTAAAAAAAATGCAAAAACAGTCCCCACTTTCAAGAAGCTCCTCGTCTAATACATACAAGCACTTGTATAACTGATTTGGAAATGATTTCAGAGGGAAGGCACTAAGATTAAGATAGACTGGGGAAGCTTCTTGCAGAAAGTGAAACCTTACCTGGGACATGAAGGAAGCCAAGGAAATCAGGAAGGGGAGATGGAAGCGAGAGCATTCCAGACATGGGGGACTGAGCCACTGAGAATGCCCAGACTGGGGAGATGGGATTACTTGTGTAAGAAATAGCAAAGTGTCACTGGATCACAGAGTAAATGTCAAGGAGTCTAAGAAGGCTGGAAATGTAGGTTATGAAGGGCTTTACAAACCAAACAGAATTTCTTTTTCTCGTGGCACAGCAGTGGCAGCCAGGTGGTATGGTAGATAAAGTCCTGGACTCAGAGTTAGGAAGAGTGGCGTGCCAATCTTGCCTCTGATGCTCACTTAGCTGTGTGACCCTGGGCAAGTCATTTAACCTCTATCTGCTTTCAGTTTCCTCATCTCTAAAGTGGGGATAATAGTAGTGCCTACCTTCCAGGGTAATTGTAAGGACAAAGTGAGATGATATATGTAAAGTACTTTTCAAGCCTTGAAACCTTTTTTTTTTTGGCTTTTTGGATTGGGGAAGGGAGGGCAATTGGGGTTAAGTGACTTGCCCAAGGTCACCCAGCTAGTAAGTATTAAGTGTCTGAGGCCAGATTTAAACTCACATCCTCCTGACTCCAGAGCTGGTCCTCTACTCACTGTGCCACCTAGCTGCCCCAAAACCTTATTTTTTAAAAAAATTTATTTATTTATTTATTTGCTTTTAGTTTACAACATTCAGTTCCACAAGCTTTTGAATTCCACATTTTCTCCCCCTCCCTCTCCTCCTCCCACGCTCCTCTTAGAGGCATGCAATCAGATATAGGTTCTACAAATACCTTCACATTAAACATTAGTCAAATTGTAAAGAAGGATTATAACCAATGGAATGAACAATGAGAAAGAAGGAACAAAACAAAACAAAAAAGAGAGACAGCAAGTAGTTTGCTCTTGAAGCCCATTTTAATGTTAGCTATTCTTATTAGGTGGCACAGTAGAGTCAGCTAGGGTGAGTACAATGTAGTGGATCAGGTGCTAAGCTTGGAGTCAGGAAGCTCCGAGTTCCAGTTCTGCCACAGACACTTACTAGCTGTGCGTTCCTGGGCAAATCACTTACCCTCTCTCAGTCTCAGATACATCATCTGTAAAAATGAGGAAGTTGGACTCTAAGGTTCCCCTTCCAGCTCTAAATCTATGATCTTATGGATAGTACCCTCTCACTACTCTCCTGCCCCTTGCACAGGGTAAATCACCAAGTTAATGAACTGGATACTGAAGAGAAAACACAAGGAACCAAGTTAAATAAAAATCATCCCTGTCTCTTGAAAACCACTAAAGATAACTGATAACTCCAAAAGACAGTGTTGCCTAACCCAAGTTACGGCCTTCATCCCCTCTCCTTTCGATTACCGTAATGATCTAATAAGTCTCCCCAACTCAAGTGTCTCTCCCCCACTTAATGAGATTTTTCCACTTTTTTTTTTTTGGAGGGGAGAAGGCAAGGCAATTGGTGTTAAGTGACTTGCCCAAGGTCACACAGCTAGTTAAGTGTCAAATGTCTGAGGCTGATTTGAACTCAGGTCTTCCTGACTCCACCTGCACCACCTAGCTGCCCCTCAATGAGATTTTCTAAAGCATAAATCTGACATGTCACAGTTCCTACCCTTTGCTATACACGTGTGTGTGTATGTTTATGTATATAAAACTTCTCTGTTTGGCATGTAAGGCCTTCTACAGCTTCATCTCTTTCCATCTTCCCAATCTTATACTTTACCCTCTTCCACCAACTATAATCTAGCCATCCTGGCCTATTTGTAGTTGCTGACACAGGACATTGCATATGCCACCTCAGTGCTTTTTCACTAGCCGTTCCTCATTCCTGGTACACTCTGCTCCCTTACCTCTGTCCTTTAGGTTACTGGGCTTCCTTCAAAACTGAGATTAAATCTTACCTCCTGCTGAAGGCCTTTCCCCAAACTCTTCACTGCTAATGTCTCCTGAAGCTAGATTACCTTTGTTTATTCCGTAAGTCTCTCGTACACACCTAATTTACATATTGTCTTCACATTAGAATTATTCCTTGAGGGCATATACTGTTTTTGCCTTCTTTTTATCCTCAGAGCTTAGCACCATGCTTGGAACATAAGTGCTTAATAAACACTTGTTGATTGATAGATTGATTGAAATGACCTGTCTCTACAAAGATATCCCTAGCAACATCTTTTGTAATAATAATAATAATAATAATAAAGGAAACAAACTGCATGCTTTTTGATTGTGGGATGACTGAATAAATTATTGTACATTAATATAATGGAATATTGTATTGTAATAAATGATGAATATGAAGAGTTCAAAAAATAGGGGAAGACAGCTGAATTTATGCAGGGTAGAAAGCAGAACCAAAATCCTAAATGTATAGAGCAACTTTATTACTACCTTGGTGTAAGTAGGCTGTCTCCAACATGTAGTATGGAAATGTCATTGTATAACTTTAAAGGAGGTAGAACAGATAATTCTAGCCTCTTCTCTCCTGACTTTTCTTCAAGAGAGACTTTGATTCGTGCCAGGAGTGTAAGCAGGAGGTTGGGGCCAGAAGGCTGGCCACTCTGCTCACCTCAGAGAGTGGGGGTTATCAGACTAGAATTACATCTATCTATTCCTTTAAATACTATTAGTCTAGGGCAACAGTTCTCAACCTGTGGGTGGCGACCCCTTTGGGGGGTCAAATGGGGTCGCCTAAGACCATTGGAAAACACATATTTCCGATGGTCTTAGGAACCGAGACACTGCTCCTCTATCTGTCTCTAGGTGGGTCCACCCACATATGAGTATTAAAGGGTCACAGCATTAGGAAGGTTGACAACCACTGGTCTAGGGGATGTGGTTTTCAGATTCATACTAAACTTCTGATCATTGTTCATTAATGTGGAAAGGAAGACCTAAGCTCATATTCAAGGCTTGACTCCCTTCCTCCTGTATACTATACTAGTTTTACAATGAACATACATAGTAAGTAGTAAAAAAAGAAAAAAGAAAAAAAGCCCATTATTTAAGTTTATAGCAAAACAGAAATCAGACAAAGTTTACATAGGAGACATGCCAGACAATACAGAGTGAAGAAACTCTCCCACTGGTAGGGAGGTAACTCATTTCAACCAAGAGAAGAGTCCTAGATCTCACCCAAATGGGAAATTCCCAGAAGTATCCAACATTGTAAACTTGGGACGTGATGGGGACTGCTAGCTCCTCTTAGGGCAGCTCTTCTCCAAATCTTATTCTTCCTTCAGCAGCCTGAAGTTGGCCTGTTCATCTTCTTTTCCAAAGCTCACAAAGTAACTGCAGGACACAGACTGGAGAGACTGAAAGTTGAGGGACTGAATCCCTCCTCTCTCCACTTCACTGGCTCCTCATACAAGGGCATGCTTGTATTTTGTACCTTTCTACTAATGAGAAAAGAGTCCCATACCATGGGCTTTGGGACTTGGGTTACATTGGCAAAGTTAATATATACATCTTTTGCTCCTTTTAACAATCAATAAATAAAGGAAGCATAATTGCATGCACAATCATTTATAATCATCTTTCATTTTATTTTCTCATACTTTTAAATAATTTCTTTTGCTCTTGTTCATATAGTTGAATACTTTAAATTGTTGATGGAAATTAAAATAAAATCTATTTTTAAAACTAAGAAAAAAATAGATAATGATTAGAACAACAGCAACAGAAAACAACTCCACATCTTTGCCACTCATCAGGTGAGTTTTCTTGTCACTGAGAAACTAGATGGGGGAAGTGATGTGAGTAGGGTGGAGAGATTGCCTTTGCTTGGATGATATCGCTAATGGAGGGGAGTAGTTGCTTGTTAGGAAACTAGCTGGTTTTCAAAGCTGAAGTCCTAGTAATTCTTGGGTACATACACAGTAAGTGGGCCCTTATACTGTTGATGTTGAGATTAAGATAAGCTGTTAACTGAATATATTAATGAGCTTCTGGGCCACAAGCTACAGAGGAGGCCATGTTGACTGAGATTCTCAGAAGTTTAAGCAATGATCTCAAGGGTAGTAAGCAGGGCCGGTGGGACTTTACAATTTAGCCAAGCTAATAGACCTGACAGTACAGTTGAGTGATATATTAGAGGAGCAAAGATGGGGCCAAGTTGTGCCAGAGATCAGAAAAGTTAGGGAGTAAGTGAAAAAGACCAAAGCTTGAATGCAGCAAGGAACTAGCCAGGAGCCCTAGTCACTGTAAGAGTACTCAGCATGAGGCAAACATAATGATCTGACTGGGCCTTGGACAAGCTTATGTAGACTGAAGGGACTTGAACTGTTGGGGAAGGGGAGCAAACTCAGCTGGGCAGGGTCTGGAATGTTCACAGTGAGGGGGCTGAGCTCATCTTAAGAATAATGACTGACTCACGAGGCACTCAAAGGTTTGCAAAGACCTCTACGTTTATTATGCCAACACAACAACTCTATGAGGTGAGTCTACAGGCATTGCTCCCTTTTTATGGATGAGGCGAACTAAACGTCAGAGGGGTTAATCAATTTGCCTGTGGTCTCACAACTACAACAGAGACAAGATTCAAACACAGTTATCTTGTTATCTCAGGCTGCAGCACACTTTGTACGAAAGAAACTGCTGCTTCTGCGCTATAAAGTAAGAGGGAAACATGGGGTTAAAGAAAACTTTCCCTTTATGCTGACCCTACTTTCAATAATTATAATGATGAGGATAACTAACCTTTATATAATACTTATTGTGCTCCAAGCTCTGTTCTAAGCTCTTTACAATGATTTCATTTGATCCTCACAACAACCCTGGGAAGTAGGTACTATTTCATCTCTATTTTACAGATGAGGAAATTAAGGCAGTAAAAGGGTGACTTGTCTAGGCTTGCACAGCTAGTAAGTGTCTGAGGCTGGGTTTGAACTCAGGGCTTCCTGCTTCAAGGTCCCTTGCTCTATCTACTTGGCTATCTAGCTATGCAGAGACACTCTGGGGCTCTAGGGGTGTGGTAAGAAGAGAAAAAAGCAAAGTTCTGATTCTTCAGGCACATGTATTGCTTGGAATTTAAAATACTATGTATATAACCTCAGGCTCATTACAAAACTCTGGGTTGACATAGAATACTTCAATCTTGAGGAGGTTTTATAATTGTCATTCTCTGTCTTCTGTCCTCACTCAGGGTTCTTACCCCACCACACCCCGGTACATCTGAATTGGACTTGAACTTTCTTCTCTCCCCACTCTACAAGCAGTCCAGTCAAACAGGGCATGTAACATAGAACAGATTGAGAAAGGGCCACATAAAGAATGGAGAAAGGATAATTATCTTAGTCTGATTCACAAGGGAACAGTGATAGCACACCTTCTGGCCAACTGCTACCCCTCCTCAGCACTGCCCCCAAAGGGGGCTCTATAAATCTAGTAAATACTAATTACTTAAGTCCCTGATTCATGACCGCTATTGCAGGTGATGTGGTTAGTTGAGAGGCTGTAGCCTCTTCTTCCTTTCTGTTGTGGCCACTTCTTTTGTTCTGCCATCTGTTAGTTCTGTACTGGCTCTTGGCCAGTGCTGTTTTTACCTTTTCGCCATTGTTGTCTCTGCCATTTTTCCAGCATGGTCTTGCAGCTCCCAGATTGGCTTAAGAACTCCTTGTCATTTGCCCAGCAATCACTACCCCATCTATTGCTATGGACTCATGTTCCTCATCCTTGGCATAACCTAGGAGGCTTGTTTGTATTATGGTGTTCACTTTCCCAGAAATACCTGTTCTCAGCTGTTATTATTTTTAATGGGCATGAGCCCTGGGGCTTTTCTTCTGTTCCATATGTGGGAAGAACCATACCATATCACTCCCACTAACCCCCACTACACCAAACCAAACATCATAGTCATACATATCAAACTACCAGCCCATATACACCACCACCATACCATACCACATCAAACAAACCAACCTTACCACCTCCATAAACCACACCAACCATTCCATGTAAACACCACCAAGCATACTACTTTAAAGAAAACATCCCAACTATACCAATCAACCAACACAGGCCATCCCCCCATGGCACACCAAATTACATCACAGCCTCAACCATACAAATCTATCAGCCTTAAAACAGCATGATCACAACATGTTACCTACCTTAATCAACCTCATACCCCAAACACCCCCAAACAAATAACCTATGCATCACACTGCAACATGAAACCAGAAAACTAACACAACCACAGCCATACCAAATCAAAACAAGAAACCAGCTAACACATACCACATCAAATCAACCACCTCCAACCACATCATCTAATCAAACAACCCACAACTACCACAAACATGCCACACAAGGTTGTTGTAAGGATAAAATGGAATAAAATATAGAAAATGCTTTGCAAACCTTAAAACACTATCTAGATGCCAGCTATATTATAAATTCATGCTAGACTAGGTCCTGTGGCAGCATTCAAGTAGGAACAGAAAACATGGATAGTAGGATTGACATTATGAAGGAAGGTCAAAACAGAGTAGATGGATTGGCAGAAAAGAGAGGCATAGGAGGACTGTAGGTCATAGTAAGAAGGAAGAATAGATTTAAGAGAAATGAAGCAGAGAGAAAGTGAAGTATAAGAGGTTACTATCAAAGATGTAGAGTTTCAGATTTCAGAGTTATGGATATAGCCCAGTTATGAGTGATGATGTGAACTAAATTGTGACTATCTCTTGGGGTATGGAAGGAAATGAGGTGGGGTAAAATATATGTTAGGGAAATATAAGAGGCTGTTGAATTAGGAGGCCAGGATGTGTTAGGGAACATCACTGTGTACATTGAAGTTGCCATGTATGAGGCAGAGGACAACTGTGAGTTAAATTTGGAAGTCCTTGAGAAAGTAGGGGAAATGATTTAGCAGCCAGAAGGTGAGTAAACAAGCTTCTGAACAAGATGATACTAACAGAGAGAACCTCAAAAGAGGGGAAATTGTTGATCTGATGGTAACAGGAGGTAATCTAGAGGGCCACTTGAGGAGAAAGGGACATACCTAATCCTCCACCTGACCTAGTGTATTGGGTGCCATGACAGAAGAAGTCAGTGCTAAAGAGGATGGCAAGGAATGAGATGTACTATAAAAAGGGGATCATCTTTCCTTAAGAACAAGAAGATGGGAAGAGTGGGAGAAGAAATCTAGGATGAAAGCAAGTGGTAGAATGGGGTTTCAGAGGGCACAATTAAAGAGGAAAGTAAAAAAGCATAGGCACTAGGGGAGGTAGAGGCAGAACTGGATTGGAATGAGAGAGCCGGAAATAGTAGTAGCAGAGCCTGCCTAACAATTGTGACCAGTAAGGGAAGTATCATAAAATGTGCTATGGAGAAAGACACACAAAATCCATTCTAAACTCAGCTTGCAAAGGTAAATTCAGGTGTGAAGGAGGGGAATCAAAACACCCAGATGAAGAGACTACTGATCTCAGGACACAAGGACACATGAGACCCCAGGAAGACTCTAGGTCATTGCTAGGGAGGATGACAGATTACAGCTCACCTCATTCTAGTTATGGATCTAGGTAGCAGGTGGTTTTCCTCTCCACATTCCAAATTACAGCTATAAGGGGAGGAAGGGATAGAAGTACGCTAGCCAAAGGATGGGGAATGTTCAGGTTGACGGGGGTCCTGCAATGACAGAAAGTGATATCAACCTCTTCTCTTTCCATACACCAAGAAGCATGTAGTGGAGTGGAAGCAGCAGAGAGTTTAGGTTATGGAAGTAATTGGATCTCTGGGGGCCTGCCTGGACTCACGCTCAGTGCCATTTTTTTTGTCTCATCCCAAAACAAAGTGCCCAGAACATATTAGATGCTCCATGATTAGGAAGGGATGAGGTGTAGTTGTTTTTTTTCATATATATTAGTGAACTTCAATAAAGTAAATATTGTCCCTACATGTGGCAGGATGTTCTGGAGTGAGTTAGACATCATGTGGGAAATTGAATAGTACTTTTAATGATTCCAAGCCAATCCCTGATGTATTCACCAATATCCTTCCAGTGACGTTATGTGGCCATGAACCATGGAATACCATGATATAAGACAATGAAGAAAATCACAGTTATCCAAACTGTAGTGTATTACCAATGGTGATTTGCATGCACATGATTTCACTAGAAGCCACATAAAACATTATTTGTAACATGTACATCTGGAAAGAGATATGGACTGGTCACATAATGGGAGCAAGAGACAACAAATGAACAGCCTAAATATCATAGCCGAAAAAACCTCCTGAAGAAAATCTTATGGTGCACTGAGTAAATCTTTATAAAGGACTTATATATGGGACATGGGTTGAAACAGTATGAAAAGGCTGCAATCTGCACCAGTGGAAGAAGTTCTCATAGCAGTTTGGGGGATACATTGCAATAGTGGCAATAAAGAAATGTCTTTTGAAGCATCAAACACTTTGGCACCATTGAAGACGTTATCCTGTTTCCCAAATGCAGTACAGCTTAGTCTCCTCTTTTTTTTTTTTTTTTTTCAATTATGGGCTCTACTTCTAACCCATCTGAAGCACTTGTCTATGCTACAAATATTGGTGGATTAATTTGATGAGTCACCCATTCAGCTACATGTCGTGATCTGGATCAATTTGTGTTGTTCATCCACTTCGTTTTTCTAGTGTGGATCTTTAGACCAATCTCTAACATTCCATTTTCTACAATAAGTAATCCATCGCTTTATATTTTATAGGTAGAGACTTTTTGGCAACTCATGAAAGGAGGCCTAAAGTCATAAAATAGAAATTAATGGATTAGAGGATGAAGACATTGAAAAGATGATTATGATACAGTAGGAAATGGGAGGATTGGGGCAAAGAAGAGATTTCATGTCAAGTCTTTTATATTAAAAGTTGCTGGTGAAAACACAAAATTCCAGAGGAGGAATAACTCCACTAAATGGTACCGTCCTAAAAAAGGGTGTAGAGAGATTCAGTGCATCTTAATGAAGGACTGTTGAAGCCAATTATTAAATGTTGTGGGAGAGAGTGGACAAACTATGGCTAATAATAAGAATAATAATTTTGGTTTATAGATGCTTTAAAGTTTGCAGTGCTTTCTTCACAATAACCCAGTAAGATTTGTAGTGTATGAATTATGGTTTCCATTCTAGGCCAAAGGTGGTAAATGACTTACCCATGGTCACAGCTGGTTAACTGTGGAATCAAGATTCAAACCCAGATCTCTCCTGACTCTAAAGTATAGTATTCTTTTTACTATGCCATATTTCCTCTCTAAAGGAAGAATTTGTGGGGTTTTTTTTTTTAAGAGAAGAAAAGGAAGAACAAGGAATCATGATTAGGGACGTGAAAATTTTCTAGGATAGCAGAAATTCTAAAGAATGTAACAAAGCTGGGAAGACATATATGAACTGATGCAAAGTGAAGTGAATGGAACCGAGTGAACAATATAGAGACAGCAATATCGTAAAGATAATCAACTGAGAAAGACTTAGTAACTCTGATCAATACAACGATACACGAGGACTCCAAAGAGCTCGTGGTGAAAAATGCTCTCTACTTCCAGATTGAAAACGGATGGACTCAGAAGACATTGAAATACATTTTTTTCCTTCCTTTATTTATTTTTTTGCTTTCCCCCACCCCACCAGAACTTGGCTGATGCAGAAATGTTTTATATAATGGCTATCCTATTTCTTATCATATAAATGGGTAGGAAAGGAGGTGGAGAGAGGGAATAATTTGTAACTGAAAATAAAACAATCTACAAAAAATAAAGAATATAACGACATAAAAGGGTCAGGAAAGGAAGTGGTTAAATGGCTAAATTACACACAATGGGAAAGAGAAGGGGAAAATAAGAGAAATGATACTGCAGTCTATTGGAGTTTTTTTGTTTGTTACTGTTTTTTTTGTTATTATTGTTGTTGTTCAGTCATTGCAGTCTCTTCTTGACTGCATTTGGGGTTCTCTTGGCAGATACTGGAGTAGTTTGCCATTTCCTTCTCCAGATGAGGAACTGAGGCAAACAGGGTTAAGTGACTTGCCTAGGGTCACACAGCTAATAAGTATCTGAGGCTAAATTTGAACTCATGAAGATGAGTCTTCCTGACTTCAGGCCCAGTACTCTATCCATCTGTGCAACCTAGCTGCCTTTATTGGTTTTATATGAAATCAAATCCAATTAAATGGTTATTCAATATTTTTCATGTAAATAACAGTATAGAAAGTGATGATGGAGAAATGCTTTCAAACAAATAAAAAGAACATCCCTTATCCTTGCAGAACTTCAGTCTAACAGTGGGATACATGTAATCCTTGATTCAAGGGCAATTATAGGACATGAAAAATTTGTATATACCTTGGAATATTTCTCTAATTTCTTGTCTTTGGTCAGCTAATCTGGGAATTTGCTGCCTGACACCACTGAGTTTGTTGCCACCCACTCCACTTGCAAACCTATTGGTTCACAGAGCTAACTTGAAAGCCCAAAGAAAACAGAAACAACTGCCAGTCAGCCACCCTTCCCAGAGGCCCTTCTGGGCTCCACCACTTACAGTGTTGCTTGTGTGTGGTGCTCCAGCACAGGCATCTCAGAGGACTTTTCCAATTTAGCACTTCTAGCTCAGTATCTATGAGCCTGTGATGACCTCATCCATTATTTCTTTGACTTTCTGTGTTGCTCTGCCTCAGCAATTCTGAAAATGTGGTCCAAGGACCCCCAAGAGTTACCAACACTCTTTCAGGAGGTCCTCTAGGTCTAAATGATTTTCATAATAATTCTTAGATGTTATTTATCTATTAAAGTGCCCCTCCCTTTTGCAACAACATATCTGTGTGAGGCCTGGATTTTCTTCATATACCTCAACCAAAACAACATATCAAAACAGACTGAATGTAGAAGCAGATATGGGATCCAGTTGTCTTCTATTAAGTCAGACATTAAAGAGATTTGCCAAAATATATAAAACAATGCTATTCCTCTCACTGAAATTTTTTTTTGGAAAACATAGTAGCTTTTCATTAAAATGTTATTTGTTAAACATATAATGGGTTTATTATTTTAAAATGAATTAATAAATGCATATTTAAAATTTTATTGGTTTTAATTTCTCGCAGGGTAAATCTTGATAGATGTTATAACCCCTATAGACAAAAACTCTATGGGATCCTCCATCATTTTGAAAAAGATAAATGAGTCCTGACACCAAAAAGTTTGAGAACTATTGCTCTCTACCTGGAGCTCATTTCTACTGAGCTTCTCTTCATCTCCCAGAAGATGGCATCAGTCCTTCCCTTTCCCAAGGAACCAGGGCTCCATCACAGCCTCACAGAGGAAAAGCCCTTTAGGTAGGGTCCATGGACCCCAGATTAATGAAGCATGTGTCTCGGCAGAGTACATTTAGAGATCAAAATGGCATTCCAGACTAGGGTGCTTCCATTTCCTTGTACATATGTTTTCATAACCTTGGGCTTCAATTGAAGTAGAACCAGTTACCAGGGACCAATTTTTTCCATCACACTTCTGTTCAGGTCTCTGTTGTCCTTCTTATATTTGCTCCTGGTTAAGTTTACATTCTGATATCATCATTTGCCCAGTACCTGGTCAGTGTGCCTCCCATAGGTCTAGAGTGGGAGTTCTTAACCTGGGGTGTGTGTGCGTGTACAGATAAATACATACAAACACATAAATACACACACACATGTATATATAGGGCATATGAATTTGTATATATATGTATATGCACAAATAAATATACACATACATATATGTATGTATATATTGCATATATATACATATACCCCATGTTCACAACCCCAGGTTAATAATATATATGTACATGTTTATATGTATTTATATGCATACCTTTGTTCATATATATAAAACTGTATTTCAATGTAATTAGTTTCTTTAGTAATTCTATGTATTTTGTTTTGTTTATTTAACAGCATTATTCTTTTTTAAGCAATTAATTAATTTTTAGTTTTCAACATTCACTTCCATAAGATTTTGAGTTTTAAATTTTATTTCCCTTCCTCTTCCCCCCCTCTCCAAGACAGTGCAATCTGATATAGGTTCTACTTATACATTCATATTAAACATATTTTCACATTAGTCATGACGTAAGGAAAAATTAGAGCTAATACGAGGAACCACGAGAAAGAAGAAACAAAACAAAACAATAGAAGAAAAGGAGAGCCAATAGTCTGCTTCCATCTGCATTCAGACTCCAGAGTTCTTTCTCTGGATGTGGATGGATTTTCCATCCTTAGTCTTTTGGAGTTATCTTAGATCCTTACATTACTGAGAAGAGCTAAGTCTATCAAAGTCAATCATCATACAATGTAGCTATTACTGTGTACAATATTCATCTGATTCTGTTCATTTCACTCAGCATCAGTTCATATAAGTCTTTCCAGGTTTTTCTGAAGTCCACCTGCTCCTCATTTCTTATAACACAATAGTATTCCATTACATTCATATACCACAAATTGTCCAGCCATTCCCCAATTGATGGACATCCCCTCAATTTTCAATTCTTTGTCACCACAAATTCTATAAATATTTTTGTACATGTGGGTCCTTTTCCCATTTTTTTGATCTCTTTTGGATATAGACCTAGAAGTGGTATCACTTGGTCAAAGGGTATGCACAGTCTTATAGCCCTTCGAACATAGTTCTAATTGCTCTCCAGAATGGCTGGATCAATTCACAAGTCCACCAACAATTAGTGTTCCAACTTTCCTATATCTTCCCCAACATTTAACATTTTCCTGTTTTTTTGTGTTAGCCAATCTGATAGGTGTGATGTGGTACCTCAGAGCTGTTTTGATTTGCATTTCTCTAATCAATAGTGATTTAGAGCATTTTTTCATATGACTATAGATATTTAATTTCTTCCTCTGAAAACTGCCTGTTCATATCCTTTGACCATTTATCAATTAGAGAATGACTTGTATTCTTATAAATTCAACCCAGCTTTCTGCTTCCCTTCTAATCTTGGTTGCATTGGCTTTGTTTGTGCAAAACCTTTTCAATTTAATGTAATCAAAATGACCCATTTTGCATTTCAAATGTTCTCTATCTATTGTTTGGTCACAAATTCTTCCCTTCTCCATAGACCTGACAGGTAAACTATTCCTTGGTCTCCTAGTTTGCTTATAGTATCAGCTTTTATATCTAAATCATTTACCCATTTTGATTTTATTTTGGTATACAGTATAAGATATTGGTCTATGCCTAGTTTCTGCCATACTATTTTCTAGTTTTCCCAGCAATTTTTGTTAAATAGTGAGTTCTTTTCCCAGGAGTTGAAGTCTTTGGATTTATCAAATAGTAGATTACTATAGTCATTGACTATTGTGTCTTGTGTACCTAACCTAATCAACTGATCCACCACGCTATTTCTTAGCCAGTGCCAACTAATTTTGATGATTTCTGCTTTATAATACAATTTAAGATCTGGTACAGCTAGGCCACCTTCCCTTGTATTTCTTTTCATCAATTCCCTTGATATTCTGGACTTTTTGTTCTTCCAGATGAATTTTGTTATTGTTTTTTCGAGCTCTATAGAATAACTTTTTGGTAGTTTGATTGGTATGGCACTGAATGAGTAATTTAATTTAGTTAAGTCTGAGAAACTACCTCAGCAGTTCTCAAGATGTGGTCTAAGGACCCCTCAGGATCCCCAACACCATTACTAAGACATTATTCGCCTATTAAAATGCTCCTGCCTTTTCCAAGAACGTATTATGTGAGGCTGGATACACATACACACAGTGTGTGTACATATGGAATATGTATATATATATATATACATATATATATATAATGTGCACATATAATTTTATGGTTTTAATAACATCATTCTGAGTGGGGGTCCATAAACTTCCCCAGACCGCCAAAGGGTTAAGCCTTGTTCTCTGTTCATTTGTTTCTCACTCCCCCATGATTCCTTCTGGAACAGAAGGGTGGGATTATTTGAATGAGGCTGCTTTCCAGAGCACCCAGGAGAGAGTAGAGGGAGATATGCACTTTGCTGTGCCCCAAATAGAGAACTATTTATAGTTCCTGCTAGATATACCGTAATACATAGTGATCATAAACGCACAAAAGATGTGCAAAGGGCAGTGTGAGGTCCAGGGATTGTGGGGATTGGGAAATGCTTCCTGGTGGGGGTGGTCTTTGAATTAGTATTTAAACAATGAATAGGAATTTAGCCAACAGAAAGGTAGTGAGGACAGTCCAGGACAGGGGAATACATGAGCAGAGAGAGGGAGAAGGGTGAGGCTGTATGCTATGTAGAGGCAGCTAAGGGGTGCATTGGGTAGACTGCTGAACCTGGAGTCAAGAAGATATGAATTCAAATCCAGCCTCAGACATTTACTAGGGGTATGACTTTGGGTAAGTCACAAACTCTCTCTGCTTTGGAGAAAATATTTGTAAAACACTATATAAAGACTAGCTTTTAATATTAGCTATCATTACTGGGGAGGAAAGTAGTTTGAGATAAGGCTGGAAAAAATAGAAACTGAGATATGTGTGTTTGTTGAAATTGTTTTGGTTTCATGGTGGGAATGAATCATATACATACACACATATAAAGTAAATTACTTTTTGGTTTTTTTTAAATCTATGGAGTTAAAAAATTTCTGAAAGTCTTAATAAAAAAAGATAAATTAAATTTTATCCAGGATAGTTTCCATGGTATCTTGCTTTTAGATGTCCCCAATGACCTGTGTTGCCCCTATCATCTCATAAATCTATGACTTTTAAATTCACTTGTTCAGAGCAAACTAACCTGGCTTTAATTATTTAAAATTCTTGATGGTTTCATGTTTCCTACCAAATTTATTAGAAAGTAATGGTAAATGTTTTTGTTAAAGAATTTTTAAGAATAAATATTAATTGTTTTTTTAAAATATTATCTGTTTCCCCCATATTCTTCCATTTTCCCCTTCCACCTCCCAGAAATCTATCTTTTATAACAAAGAATTTTTTAAAGCAAAGAATAAAAGGAAGATAAAAATTCAGCAATATGAATGAATACATTGGAAAAATCAGACATTGCATGCAATATTTTACACAGATGGAACCCCAACCTCTATTTTTGCTAAAGAAATTACTGTAGACTTCTAGCCTGAAATTCATGTATTCCTCAGGATTCTTAAAGATAATGGAAATGTACTCAGTACTGCTTGGCCCTACATAGTAACACCAATTTGTTCTGCTTCTTTTTCTGAAAAACATTTTATTCCTCTGTTATTTTTTTGACCCACTTGGGTTTGAGGTGAATCTAGAGTATAACTGTATAGTATATGTATGTGCCCTGAGCACCTAGCATATTGGTGGTGCCCTTGTGTGACAGTGATAACCCAATAATGTAAATATTGTGAGCATTGGTGCATGATGTCTCAAAATTTGGGGCCAGGTAGTAAATATTTGCATAGAACTGGACTAGTAAAAATTGCTCACTTGAATTTGCCTCCCTCTGATTCTTTATGTTTGTTCTGTAATGTTGGCTGATATTCATGTAAACTAAAGGATTATACAGTGGGTCATTATGTCTTTTTTTTTTCTTGGATATATGCCAAAGGACAGAATAGGTGAGAGGGCATACCAGGTTGTATGCATGACTTGTGCATGGCATCAGTGAAAGTTGGGCTGGTAAACATATTTGTGGACTTTGGGGTTATAAAATATTTTTAATATGTTGAAAATAAAATGGAGATAACTGCTACTATTATTCATTGGAAAAACATGGAGATACATAGTTGGGATGATTAGGTTAAACTGCCTTGCATGCAGGTCCATTGAATCCTTTTGTTCATGAAAGCCTTTAGATCTTTGGAGCAACCTAAAGGGGCCAAGGTTGAAGTGGGCACTGGGAGACTTCTTTAGTCTTTCCTCCAACATATTTTGCTTTCTTTGTCTTTTTTTCTCCCCATTTTATGCTGCCTTTTTCACAGAGTTTAATGGTGGGATTGTGCATCTGACACGGAGTCTTGTGTAAATCTTGAATCACAGGGATATCCATGGCATGAAGGGTTTGGCTTCTCTTTCAAGGATGACACACTTTCATTGACTTTTGTTCCTACCCTGAACTCTACTATATAGTTGATGTTAGAGAAGCACCAACTTTATTTTTAAAAATTTTATTACGATCTTTTGTTTTTATATAACCTTCACTTTCAAATAAATCCCTTCCTCTCCTCTAACAGAGCAAAACAAAACAAAAGCCAGTTCAGCAAAACTAATACATAAATTAAGTGTGGTAGTATATGCAATGTTTTACATCCATACTCCTCTACTTCTGCAAAGAAGGGAAGAATGTAGTAGTAACTTGGTTTAAAAAACACAAAAAAGCTTAAAACCACATGGAAGGCAGTATAATATAGCAAAATTTGGGATCAGAAGATTGGGTATGAATTCGCTATTCCACTTACCACCTATGTGAACTTGGGGGAGTAGTATCATCCTGTGGGCCTCAACTTCCTCCTTGAATACTGCTGTGCTACAAGAAATGAAGAAATAGATGATTTCAAAGAAAAAGGGAAAGACTTGTGTGAACAGATGCAGAGTGAAGTCAGCAGAACCGGAAAAATAATTTATATTATAACGTGTGTTATAAAAGCAAACAAGACTTTTATGAAGTGATTTAAATAATGAAATGAGCAAAACCAGGAGGTTTTACAATGACACCAACAGTATAGGCACAACTTTGGAAGCTGTAAGAATGCTGATGATTCCAGAGGACCAATAATCAATATGCTATCCCTCTCATGATTTCGAGGTGATGGATACAGAGAGTTGAATGAGACATATACATATAAATACATGCACATGCAAATACATATATATTTCCATGTTTACCTAAAATGACATTTGTTTTGCTTTATTATGTGAATGTTATAAGGAATTTGTTTTTCTTTTTTCTTTGTTTTAATAGGTTAGAGGGTAGGAAAAATAGATCTCTGTCAAAATTTTTAAAAACACTTTAAAAATAGAGAGGTTAGGAGTACCTACAGGCATGAAATGCTGCATACACTTTCAGATGAGGTCACTGTTTTTGCTTGTTTTACTTTGACAGGAGAGACCTCTCACACAATTGGGACAGTCTGGAAATGTTTGCAATGTCAAAACAAAACTTGTCAAAAATACTTTAAAAAATAGAATTAGGGAGCGGCTAAGTGGCACAGTGAATAGAGTACTGGCCCTGGAGTCAGGAGGACCTGAGTCCAAATCTGGCCTCAGACACTTAACACAAAAAAACTAGCCATGTGACCTTGGGCAAGTCACTTAACCCCAAATGCCCCCCCAAAGCAAAAAAATAAAAAAAAAAAATAGAATTAAGGAGTTGAATGAGATCACCCCTAAGCTCTTTCCTAGCTCTAAATATACGATGTTATAAAAGGAATGGAGAAGGGAAGAAGTATTTATTAAGTGTCTACTATGTGATAGGTCCAACTTGCTAAGTACTTTATAAATATTATCTCGTTTGATGCTCACAACAGCCCTGGGAAGTAGGTGCTGTTGTTACCCCTGTTTTATAGCTGCAGAAACTGAAGCAGGCAGAGTTTAAGTGACTTGCCCAGGGTCACACAGTTGGGAAGTGTCTGAGGCCAGATTTGAACTCAGATCTTCCTGACTTCAGGCCTAGCTCTCTATCCCACTCATGCCACCTAAGTGCCTGAATCTCTGGATATTACACAATAGTTAAGCTCCAGCATTCCAGAATCCCTAAAGATCATATAATGTGGAGCCCACAAAAGCACCTTTAGGTCCTGGGTGGAGGATTCTTTCATTTGGAGATCTAATGCATTGCTTTTCACTGGCATAGTGCCTCTGCTGGTATAACCTGGTCTCATACTGTCTACTACCACAACGGTCACTCAATTGTCACCAAATAGGACTAGCTTCCACAGTTATTCTTGCTCCTTATATCTTTTGAGGCAATGTCTTCCACTAACACAACTGCTCGTCTCCTGGGCTTGTCTCAAGTGCTTAAGACAGTACCTGGCATTTTATAAATTCTTGTTGACTGGCTGGCCAAGTCTTTTCCAGGATGCTCAGCAATCTCCGTAACTCTTCCTGGCATAAGGTATTGATAGGTTGGGAGAGTGGGGTAGGATGTAGGAGTGTGGAGTAAGGTGGAACATGAAAATTCCTTTTCCAATCTTTTTACTCTCTGAAGAGAGCACACAGGTCTTAAAACAAGCTACCATCATTAAGAATTTTTCTTCCTTGAGAGCCTATTTGCCACCCAGTGCCTCCTGAATATAGAGAGCCTCCAGAAGCAGGTTCAGTGAGCATCCTCACAAATCATAAGATCAATGATCTAGAGATGAAGAACTCTTTACAGGTCAGCTAGTCCAATCCCCTCATTTTACATATGTGGAAACTGAGGCCCACGGAGGATAAGAGATTTGCTTAACATCCATCACATGGGCAAGCAAATAATCAGGGCTGGGATTTAAACCAGTGAGTAAGCAAACACTTACTAAGCTCATTTTATGGTTAGGGACTCTGCTAAGAGCTGGGAATGCAAAGAAAGGCAAAAAAACCAGTCCCTCTAATTGAGGAACTCATAGTCTAATGGGAGAGACAGCAGGTCAACAACTATGTATGAATGAGCTCTATATACCAGATAAATTGGAAATAATCAATAGAGGGAAGGCAACAACATTAAAAGGAATCAGGAAAGGTTTCCTGTAGAAGGCAGGATTTTTAGCTGGGACTTGAAGAAAGACAGAGAAGTCAAAAGGCAGAGATGCCCAATCTAGCTTCCTTCCCAGTGCCTTTCCATACTGCCTCCTGGTCAGCACTCTTCTACCTCCACACTACCCCCTGGAGTTGTCTTTTGCTCTGAGCTATGGGATTTCATGCTTTTTTGTTGTTCAGTCATTTCTGTCGTGTCCAATTCTTCGTGACCCCATTTGGGGTATCCTTGGCAAAGATACCGGAGTGGTTTGCCATTTCCTTCTCCAATTCACTTTATAGATGAGGAAACTGAGGCAAACAGGGTTAAGTGACTCACCTAGGGACACACAGATAAAAAGAAGCTGAGGCTGGATTTGAATGCATGAAGATGAGTCTTCCTGATTCCAAGCCCAGGGCTCTATCTACTGTACCACCTAGCTGCCCTCAATCTCACACTTAGTCCTTTTTATTTCTCCAAGAAATTCAGGTATTCCTTCTGAATAGAGTAGACTATGCTAAACTTTTCCCAGATATGAAAAGGCAACTCAATGATAATATCTCCCCAACTAGGAACTGGGCAGATATATCAAATTATCTCAATGGTCAGCTTTAGTGGCTCCCAAGCATTCCGTGATTACAATAATAAAAATGGGCTTGGGCTGCTGCTGATTTTTCTTATGTATTTTCTGATAAAGAGGGGAAAAAAGCAATCTATCTTTGTTTTTTGTCTTCGTAGTCTGATGTAGACTTGCCCCATCTCCTATTGTATCTCAGGAATTTAATTATGCCACCTGTAGCTTGCTACATTTGAAGCCTGCCTGATGGCTTTCTGCTTTAAAGTAGGCCAGGGGAGCAAATCATTCCAGAGTCTTGTATCAAGCTGCCTCATAAATAGGCTAGTCTGACCACTGACCTAACAGGGGGGAAGAGAGGGTGAGAATGGCGACTCGCTGTCCTTGAGGAGTAAGGGGCATAATAAAAACGAGTAGTACAGACTACTACTACTTAGTACTACTAATAGTACCACAGAGCCCTTTTCTTTCTGGGATTTCTTTTGCTTCACAGATTATTTTACTCTACCCTCTTAAAAGGTAATTAAACAGAGTGGACGACAAACAGAGACACAGAGTAGGCAGTGATTTGCTTGCTTTTCCAAAGGTTAGGAATGCTGTCAAGATTAGCAGTGAATGCTTCTAATCCACATCCTAATGCTAATGATTCTACTTTTTCCATAATTGTTCGTGTACTCTTTTATTAACCCTCCAGGCCCACCTATCTCCTTTCCAGAAATTCCATGTTGTAGTCAATGGTTGTTGAAAAGGTAATGATTTGGTTTAATTCTAGGGTACTATACTTAGAGCTGGAAAGTAAAAGCTACTCTTCTTATTTTACACATAAGGGTGTGGCCCATTTAGACTTCCATTTGAAGCTGGAAGTTGCCCAGACTAGACAATGAAAAATAAAAAATAAGGTATAAATAAAATTCCTCACCTTGGAAGGGTCTGAGTCTTGGAACAGCAAAACTGCATGTGGAAAAGAGTACAGAGACAGTTGCTTATAGAGAGCATCTAGTTACATTTCCCAGACCGCAGTTGGATCTCAAGCAAAGGAGTGGGAAAAGTAACTGGCATGGTCACTGTAAGCCAGGGTGGGATCCCTTACTGGTGGATCCCAGCTTTGAATCAAGAAGAATGGTCATGTAAAGGAAACTATACTTTCCCCCACTCTCTGCCAGGGAGATGATAAATCTCAGAGCTGAGACCTGAAGGTAGACAGGCAAAGTATTCTGTTAACCCTAATATAAGGGTCTCTGCCCTTCTGAAAGAGCATCATCATTCCAGCTGAAAAGAATATGGTAATTTCCACTCACACCTGAGATTTTAGAGACAGCTGATGCTAATTGAAGATTGATTCCCAAGGAGTTCAGTGTATTGACCCGTCCAGCAGAGATGCTAAACCCTGTTAGAAGTGACCTGGTTGGCCCAATATATACATGGCTTGTGAAGAGAATGCCCAGCTGAGCAGTAAAACAATTCAACATTACTGACACAGGAATCCCTGCCCCATGGTGAACTTCTTGAGGATTATCCCTGAAGTCCTGTAGCTCCAGAGTTGTGAGTTGCCTTGGCTATATGGGACTCCTTGACATGTGCCATTGTACTTTACCTTTGTGATTTAATTCTATGCCCATTCTGCCCTATAAATTCTATATATTTTGGAGAAGGTGTCCCCCAGGGTTTGGGAGAATACTATTCTTATTATGTTGTTTGAGTAAATGTCTTTTCTAAAGAGCAAATTGAATCTACTGGTTGATTGTTAATGGAAAGCATACTGTTAGGGACTCATGGATTACCTTATTAGGAGACAAATTACAAGTTTAACCCTAGAAACCAAGGTAGTAGTTAACTTTCTGGGGACCCAAACTTCCAGGGCCAATGCAAGTTGGGAAAGTGAGCCCAGAGGAAATGCTTTGCAAATTTGAGAACACTGCAGAAGTATCTGCTGATATTTATTATGGAAGGAGGTGTGAGGCATCTGGGCAGGAGAGACTCAGGCCTGTGGTGCTTCTGGGAACAGCAAGTGGGCAGCAGCCCATCTTTTAAAATGTAAATATTCCCTGGAAGTGTCCTAAACCTGTCAGCTAACTCATTCTTCAACTGTTAGTTGGCTCTTTATCATAAAATAACTGAAAAGTTTTATTTAAAAACACATGCTCGTTGAAAGCCATGACATGAAATGATAAGGGAACTGACAGATTCCTATCTTTTTCACGTTAGAATTTCTGCAGATACTCCCTGACATTATTTAGAACAGGAGTGTTACTAGAGAATGCTGGTCTATCAGAGCCCTGGATTGAAAATTAGAAGACTTGGTTTGGAATCTTGGCTGATACTCACTAGCTGCATGAGCTTTGTTATGCCTCAGTTTTCTCATAATAATGCCTTGACTATCTACCTTACACGGATGTTGAAAGGATGAAGTGAGAAAATGTATATAAAGCTTTATGTAAGGTCTATTCAATAGACTTTAGCATCTAGCTCCTTATCACCTTCAGGATCAAATATAAGGATGTGTATTTGGGAGCGGCTAGGTGGCTCAGTGAAAAGAGCACTGGCCCTGGAGGCAGGAGGATCTGAGTTCAAATCCGACCTCAGACACTTAATACTTACTAGCTGTGTGACTTTGGGAAAGTCACTTAACCCCAATTGCCCTGCCTTCCCCCCTCAAAAAAAAAAAAAAAGAAAAGATGTCTATTTGGCATTCAAAGCCCTTCATAACCTGGTTCCTTCTTACCTTTTCAGTCCCCTCCACAGACTGTGATATACTGATACTGGCCTCCTTTCTGTTCCCCACAAGGAGACATTCCATATGCCAACTCCAAGGAGTGTCCTTTATTCCTGGAATTCTTTCATTCCTCATCTCTGCCTCCTGGCTTACCTGGCTTCCTTCAAGTTCCAGCTAAAATAGTACCTTCTTACAAGAGACCTTCCCTGTTCCACGTTAATCTGTTAATTATATCCAATTTATCCTGATTGTAGTTTGTTTGTATGTATCAAATGAAATCTTATTTGTGAAGCATTTAGCATAGTGCTTCCCACATGGATTTCCTTCTCTCCACTTCCCAGCTCCAAACTCTCTCAGACCACATATATTTATATCTCCATGCCCCCTCCCCTAATTTCCAACAAAATAATCAAATCAGCCCTACAATTTCTTCAGGAAAGGGTGCATCAATCAACTGCCCTGTTGCTCCACTCACCTCTCCTGCGACTTCTCATACCACAACACCCCTTCCTAGCCCCTGTTTCCCTATATTTGCTTTCTCTCCCATTAGAGTGGAGGCTCCTTGAGGATGGAGACTGGTTTTTCTGTTTCTATTTGTAGAAGCGCTTGAAACAGGACCTGGCACCAAGTTAAGCATCAGTGCTCAAGTTTCTCCTCACTGCCACCTTACAGAATGCCCCTCTCCCATCAAGATATAGCTCAAGCACCATCACGAAGCTTTTTCTGATCTCCCAAGCCGCTAGAACCCTCCCTCCCATACTACCTTGCATTTAATTGCGCTGTCTTTATTTAAGTTATATTAATATATTTATGTTGATTGATTCAGTTTTTGATATTCAGCATCTTCTCAACTCCCTCGGTTGCCTCTCCCCTTTGATAGGAGGCCTGGAGGGTAGAGCAATAAACTCTTCCCAAAGCCTTCCTTTAATGCAGGGCTTTGAACTTGACAAACTTTCCGTGTACCTCTCCATTCTCCATCAGTAGCTCTGTTTGGTTTTGACTCCATGCTACTTGACTGACTTATTTTACAAATGCTAAATATTGGTAAAGAAAGGGCTGCACCAGGAACTGAATGAGCACAATTACAAACACTTTTAACACAAATATAGATCTAAACAACTGGAAAAATATTAATTGCTCATGGGTAGGATGAGCCAATATAACAAAAATGGCAATTCTGCCTAAATTAATTTACTTATTCAGTGCCATACCAAACAACCTACCCAAAAACTATGCTATAGAGCTAGAAAAAATAATAATACAATTCATCTGGAAGAACAAAAGACCAAGAATATCAAGGGGATCAATGAAAAACAATTTTGAAGGAAGTAGCTTAGTTATACCACATCTCAAACTATATTACAAAGCAGTAATCATCAAAACAATCTGGGACTAAGAAAAAGAGTAATGGATCAGTGGAATAGTTTAGGTGCACAATACACAGTAGTAAATAACCAGAGTAATCTAGTGTTTGATAAATCCAAAGGTCCAAGCTTTAGGGGAGAGAACTCATTTATGACAAAAACTTCAAGGAGAACTGGAATGCAGTTTGGCATCACTAGGTATGGACCAACATATCACACCATATACTGAGATAAGGTCAAAATGGGTACGTGATTTAGACCTAAAGATTTAGACATAAGCAAATTAAGGGAACATGGAATATGTACTTGTCTGATCTATGGATAAGGTGAGAATTTATGACCAAACAAGAGATAGAGAACATCATAGGATGTAAAATGAATAATTTCTATTACATTAAATTAAAAAGGTTTTACACAAAAGAAACCAATGCAGTCAAGATTGGAATCCCTAAATTTCTTTTTTTTTAGAAAGGACTGAAAATAACAAAGGATTCATCTTGGCACAAGCTTCCTATGCCCTAAGGCTACCTGTAGCCCAATGTACCAGTTTTCTTCATTTGTACCTACCTCTGCCTTTCAATGACTTCTATGTCGAAGGAGCAGGACTTTTCTGGTACAAGTTGGTCATGGATGAACCTCCAATATCTGGTCCACAACTTCATGTAACCTGATGTAAGAAGGTACTGTAAGAATGACCTGGGTCTAGCATATTGGCTAGACAGAGGAGAGAGTCTAGGCTTCTTGGTATTTATAAGAGCATGTAGAAGACACCAGAGACTTGGGAACTTTATGTAGTACTCTGGTGATATAGGGCAAAAAATGTCAGTGTTTTTCCTCTGATCTTCTCAGCATTCCTCAGAACTGGGAGAAGGGTCAAGAGGAGGAAGGAGTCTCTAGAAAGTGTGATTCCAGTCTATTAAGTTCTTTCATTATCTGTTGTCTGAAGAACCCAAATCTCTTGGTAAACATTTATTCTCTCTTGAAGAGTTAATTTCACATTCCAGAAGGTGAGCATTTATCAACCCTATATAGTCAAGTCAGTGCACAAACCACACCTCTGCAAAGCAGCTTAGCTTTGGTTACCTTCCTTTGACTGCAGATAGAGAACTAATTAAAGGCCAAAGAGGTAGCATGACATTAACAGAGGGAAGGCCAGTCGGAGCCAGGGAGACCTGAGTTCAAGGCCTGTTCCTGATACATCTTAGCTATTATCATCATGTACAGCTCGTCCCCAGGCAACTTTCTGAGACTACACTTTACAGATTAGTTGGTGGAGGCAGTTTCCATCCTAGGAATTCCTAATGCTGATGAAATCAGAGGTTTAGCCAAAAATGAAATAGGTTACCTTTAGCCAATTTTCCATCCCTTTCATATTGGGATAAGTTGGATTCCTTCTCTTTGGTGAATATGAATTATGTCATTTCTCTGGTACCAAGGAAGTTGCCATCATCCTCATCTTCCTCATCCTCATCACCATTTCACATATATGTAATAACAATAAAATATTAATACATAATTAATAATTATATTGTTATAAAATATAAATAAATAATATAATAATATTTGAATAATAATTAACACTTAAGGTTTATAAACCATTTTCTTTCCAATAACTTTCTAATGTGTGTTATATTAGTGTCATTACCCCCATTTCATAGATAAGCAAACTAAGCACCAGAGCACTGAAGAGACTTGCCCAGGACCCCTCCTTGGCTCAGATGTCTCTACTCACTCATTTATAAGTGACCACAAGGCCAGTGGTCAATGGGACTAGATTTGAACTAAGGTCTTCTGATTTCCAGACCCCAGCACACTTTCCATCACACCAGGGGTTCTTAACTTTTGGCATGCCACCCCCTTTGTAGTCTGGTGAAACTTATGGATCCCATCCAGAATAATGTTTTTATATACATACGATATATAGGATTACAGAGGAAATCATAATTAATGAAAATAGATTTTTTTTTTTTTTTGCTGAACAAGACCACAGTCCCCAATGAAATCTATTCTCAAACTCTTTGTGGGGGGGGAGGGGGGTCAGTGGATTTCAGGTGGAGAACCCCTCCATGACACTATGTTGCTGTGGAGGCATAAGCACTTCTCTTACCTTGAAGCTCCCCTCTCTTCTTGCTGTTTTAAGACAGGTGGTTTCAAGCTCTTAGACTAGTGCCAAAGATCTGGATCTTTGGTTTTAGAATCTGTGGCCCCATCCTCAGGAGACCAAAAGGAGAGCATTTGTAAAGTATTGGGATGCTTCCACCGCTCATGATAATGCTGATTTAACCTTAGTGGATCTGTATGATGCTATTAATGGCTGCCTTTGTTGCCCATCTGAGGCATCAAGGCATCTTCCAGAGCTGGAACATGCAGCAATATCATGGTATTGCCGCCTTCAAGTCCAGGACACAACGGCATCAGTCAGCAAGCCAGCCAAGATGACCAGTCAGTGAGCAGAGAAGAATCTCTGAGAGGGATGTGGCTGCAGATTGCAAACCTGTTTGGCAAGTAAAGGGCTAGATTGAAGGCCTTGGCAAGAGACTGTTAGCTGCCAAACAGGTTTGTAACTCAGCTCCAGCCTGTTCTGGGGGGCTCCTGCTATAGGTGGGGGATGCACTGAAGCCTTCGCTTTTTAACAATTCTCCTAGTGTTCACTTCAGCTTTGGCTTAAGGAGGTTCTTCACTTTCATTCTCTTATCTTTCCGCTGCTGGTTCTTAGATACGTTAGTGGTCCACCCTCTTCATCTTCTGGGCTTTAAAGAGCATCCTTTCCTCCCCCTTCTCTTCCCCCTTCCCCACCTCTTTACTGGCTGATTAAATCTCTCATTGGTAATAGAGTTTTGTCTGGCCTTTTGTATAATTTTAAGCTGCTATAGGACAAGAATATTTTCCACTTGTTTTCATCTGGGCTTTTGATTCCCCAGGTCATTTAGGTATCGGTGTGTTTTCTGGATCTGCATCTGGGAAGCAATGGGGCCAGTGTTTTCTGAGAAGGAAATTGGAGGCTGCAGAGTGTCAATTGGGTTAAAAAAAAAAAAAAAGGTAAAAAACTGTTCACATGCAGAACCTCAGTCCTGATGCCATTCAGTAACTAATCAATTTCAATTAAGAAGATTAGAAGTGCCAGAGCCCAGGAAGCACCAGGCACAAGTTTCTGAATCCTTGTCTTTCACCCCAAGGGAGGAAAGCCAGTCAACAGCTGGTCTCAGACACATTGTTAGTATATCAAGGTAAACAGCACAAGATGGAGGCCAACAGAGGAAGCATAATTATGGACCTGGGGCTTCTTTGCCCCAGTCCCAGACAGCAGCCAATCTTCTCCACTTGCCTGGCTGATAACAAAACATTAAGGACTTGTTCAATGAATTGAAGGTCAAATGAAAAGTCCTACTGTGGACACAGCATTGTGCTGAGCACCAGGAAGATGCAAAGTTTAGCTTAAGATACTGTCCTTGCCCTATTGAGCTTACTATGTGACAGGCGTGCTAAGCCCTTTACAGTTATTATCTCATGTAAGTCTTACAGCAATGCTGGGAAGGAAAGGCTATTATGATCTCTGTTTTACAGATGAGGAAACTGAGGCCGCATTTAAGTGACTTGCCCAGAGCCACACAGTTAGTAAGAAACAGAGGCAGGATTTGAACATGTAGAAACATGACACGGTCCATGCCCTCAAGAGTTTAGCGAACAGTTAAGTGGCACAGTGGACAGAGCACTGGCCCTGGAGTGAGGAGGACCAAAGTTCAAATTCGACTTCAGACACTTACTAGTTGTATGACCCTGGATAAGTTATTGCCTCAAAAGAAGGAAAATAAAAGATTTATTTGGGGAGGCACAAGGAACATTCATAAGAGGAAAATTAAGCCTCCCTAAACTGATGGCAAATCCAGTAGGAATTCATAGAACCGTAGAGTTAAAGCTAGAAGGAACGTCAGAGGACATTCAGCCCAACCCCCTCATTTTACAAGTGAGAAAAGTAAGAGGTCAAATGACCAGTACCACATAGCTCAAGAAAGTGTTTCAACCCAGGTCTTCCTGGCTCTGAAGCTATTGCCCTAGCCACTGTGTCATGCTTCTCCTCTGCTCCGAGAAAGGAGAGGTCACTATGGATCAGAGTCATCTAGGAAGACTATTTGGTGGAAGTGGACTTCAGGAGGAGGAGGAGGAATGGTGGTAGTGGTGGTGGTGGTGGTGGTGGTGGTGGTGGTGGTGGTAGTAGTAGTAGTAAAATGGTAGTAGAAAAGATAGGGAGGGAATTACAAGTGAAAAGAACATCATGAGTAAAGCTGCTCCAGGGGGGCAATGAGAAGACCAGCCTAATTGGAAAGAAAGGTGTCTGTTTGCTATAGTTGGATAAGAATTTGGGTAGATAGATAAAATGGGGTCAGGTGATGGAGGTCCTTGAAAGCCAAGTGGTAGATTTTAGACTTGATGACAGGGTCTTGGGACCACAAGTAAACTCTTTTCCTGGCTAAGCCCTAGCAAAAAGATAGTTTTATCAGGCCTAACATCCTCAGGGCTATTAGAGCTGACTCCCAGCTCTTTAGGACTGAAAGTTTAATGTGCTGATTTTCCTCACCTTCTTCTATTTCCCAAGTCCCAGGAACAAGACTAGAAAAACAAAAGGGAAAGGATGGGGGTGAAACTCAAAAACTATTCCTTTTGTTCCTTCTTTGAATACCTAAATGTGCTGTGTTTGTCTGTATGAATGCATTGGGGGTGAGATGAGGGAAGGGTTATAAGGTGAAGCACAGTTAAAATTCTTGATTGAAGTGAGATAGGAACATAGAATTGAGGACAATGACCTTTACCGGACCACTCAAATGTACTAGTCCAAGAGACATTTATCAAGCACCTACTACGTAAAAGGTACTGTATTCTGTTCTGGAATACAAGAATGAAACAAAAAGGTAGTCCTTGTCCTTGAGCTGCTTACATCCTACTACGGGGATACAATCTGTAAGCAGGAGTTCTTAACCTGGGATCTGAGGACTTCATTATTTAAAAAAATATTTTGAAAATGCCATTTCAATATAATTGGTTTCCTTTGTAATCCTTTGTATTTCCTTTTTTGCCTTTAAAAGCATTATTCCGGGAAGGGGGCAATGGGCTTCACCAGACTGACAAAGGGATCTAGGACACCCACATAGGCTAAGAACCCCTGCTATAAATGGAAAAGTGAGGAAACTAAGACCTGGGAGGTTTGCTCAAGGCCACACACTTAGGACAGTGGGAAGTGTGCTGGGATTTGGGGGCCATGGGGGAGTCAGAGGAATTGAGCTTAAAACCTTTTTCAACTACTTCTTATCTATCCTTTCATCATGTGAGATGAAGGGGTTGGATTGGGTGACTTCTGAGGTTTCACTCATCTCTGAATTTATGAAGAGGAAGGAGAGAAGAGAATGAGCATTCGCATCACTCTCACTATGTGCCAGGCACTTTATAAACATGATCTCATTTGATCCCCACAACAACCTTTCAAAATAAGTGCTGTTATCATCCCCATTTTACTGTTGAGGAAACTGAGGCAAACAGAGGTTAAGTGACTTGTCCAGTCATATAGCTAGGGAATGTCTGAGGGCAGATTTGAACTCAGGTCTTCCAGATTCTAAGCTCAGCTCCACTGGGCCAACTAGCTGCCCAAAATTATCTCATTTAACCCTGACTTTTGCTCTAGCATTATTTTCTTATTCTCTATATCTCACGGGCTTTCCCCTTTTCTTTGCCAATCTGTTCAGACTTCAGCCTGGATAATGGAGAACTGAGCTAACAGTAGCTGCAAGCAATGGTTATGATGGATTAAATGATAGGTTAGAGAAAATTAGAACTGTGTCATCTAGCCAGCTTGGTTACCTAAGCCAGTGTAAGCTGAGAGCTTCTCCTGCTTTCTTACATTTATCTTCCTGGAGATTCTACTTGTAGGCTTTGATCCAGGTCTAGTACAAGGGCAGGTCGCAGTTAGAAACCTGTTGGACTAATACAATTGCATAGGCAAACATTCCTTTATTTGTTTATTTTTAGGTCTAGAACCTATTGTTCAGGGCCAGACTGTAGACAAGCCAGCACAGGACTGATGAGTGGTGGCGGAGAAGGGTATGTTCTTCCTCTCTCTGTACCTCTGATCAGCTTCACTCCCATGAAATTCCACAGGCACACAGACATATCCCTGCATGCATGGGGACACAAAAACTGAGCTATACCAGGTAGATGCCAACATGCCCCCACACCTCTGCAGAGGGAAGGTGCCAATCTCTCCTTTCAGGCAACCATGCTTCCAGGACAAGTCAACTGGTGTAGGGGAGCTTGTTCTGCCTGATCCTCATCTTTCCTTCTAAGATCTCTCCCCCAATATCTTATGACTTGTTTGCCCAACACAGGCATCCTGACATATTTCTCTTGCCCAGTAATGAATGACCTGAAAAAACTCATTCATACTAAGGTTCATTTGTGTTTAATGCAGAACCCAGAGGAATGAATTATTAATGGGATTTTAGGCACTGCAGCACCTAGGCTGGGCAGGGGATATTGTGGAGTAGTTGGTATTAGACACCTCACCATTCCACATGCCTGCTAGCTTAAGAACCTTCTCCTCCCTAGCTTCAGCCAGCTGGAAGAGCCTTCTTGTGTTTCTTTGGCTCATTGCCTTTCCATCTAGTTTTACGTCTCCTTAGCCAGTTAGTTATGCCTGGCCTCTGGGTACCTCATATCAATTAAAAGCATATAGAGCACCATGAAAATTCAGTCCCTGTGTATAGTGACAATGCAGTCTTAAGCTTCCAGAGACAGAAATCTTAAATTGAACCCAACAGCTGCTAGGCTGGGGCAGGGATAGATTACAGGTGATTAGCTCTTGAGAATCTGCGGGATCATAGAGTCAGTCGGAAGGGACTTTTGTGGGCAGTTAGTCCAGCCTCTTCATTTTACAGATGAGGAAACTGAGGCCCAGAAACATGAAGTGACTTGCCCAGAGCCAGTATTCATAGATTATGAGAGCTGGAAAGGACTTTAGGAATCATCTAGGGCAACTTCTTTTTCATCTCATGAATGAGTAAACTGAGTCCCAGAAGAAAGCGATATGCCCAGGGTTGAATGGATAGGTAGTCGTAGAATATAAGGCAACACTATATGGCAGGAAGGTCAGGGGATTTAGACTCAGAAGACCTGGGATTGAATTCTGGTTCTGGGATTTGCTACCCATATGACCTTAAAACAGTACCCAACTTCTTGTTAGGTAAAGTGAAGGGGGTGAATTAAATGATCTCTGAGAGTCTTTCCATCTCCAAATCCTTTGATTCAATCCTTATCTCCTGACTCCTACTCTGGAGCTCTTTCTACTGTCTCACTTTCAAAGTCTACCTGGCAAGAAAAATATAAGCCTTTTCTGCAGGTGTGGGGAAGAAAGGAATTTCTCTCCAAAGAACTGCCTCTGTAAAGATATAGAGGCTCTGATTGTGTTGTCCCACACCTAAGGAAAAGGCAGGAATAGGGAGAGAGCCATGGAACAGTGTGTTTTGGGCTAACAACAAAGGACTGCTTTTACTCTTTAGCTTAATTTATAGCCAAACTAGATGAGTTGGGTGTGAAGAAACCTCAGGGTTTGGACGTAAAAGCAACTTTCTCAGCAAGGTGAAAGTAGAGATTTGGAAATGGGAAAGCTGAGAACAGAAACTCAGACCAGACTATCTGTCTTCTCTTTTTGCAGTCCTAATCCAAGATCTGATGGGAGAGGAGACTTAGAGAAATGATTCAAGCACAGTTTTTGGATTATTCCTCAACTCTTAGTGAAAAATGACTTGAATATTAGATGGGGGTCACATCAGGATCCAATATTTGGTGTAATTGAGGCCATCCACAGCCTTCATGATGCCTGGGTTGCACAGCCTCGGTGAATGTGAATGAATGAATGGATGAATGAATGAGCATTTGTTAAGCATTTACTCTGTGCAAAGTTCTGGGAATGCAAAGAGGAAAATAAGTCTCAATTTCTATAGAGCTCACATTCTAATAGGGGAAGACAACACCTATAGAAAGTTTTAACTGCAAATCCATTGGAAAGACAGAGAAGTCCTTAGGGTAAAGTGACAAAGTAGATGGTGATGCATCTTCTTCAGTGTCATGTCCATTGAGAAAGTTGTATAAGTTACTGAAGTTGAACCATTTGACAGTATCAAGGATTTGGGTGTCAAGAACTTTTTTTTTATGGCACATTCTTTTGAGTCTGTGGATTCTAGCAGTTGTGAGAATGATTTGGATTTGGAATCAGAAGACTTGGGTTTTAATTCCACTTCCGTTATTTCCTTGTGTGACCCTGGACAAGTCTCTTAAAGCCTCTGAGGGTAGATCTCTGAACTCTGAGGTCAGGGGCCTGCTGGAGCCAACTCAAAGCTACAAATCGGAGCTTGGTTTATTGTTGTACTGATTATTTTGACTCAAGAAAGTGAAGGAGAAAATGTCAATAATGCAAAATAAACTTAAAATTGGGTCAGTGGGTACATGCCCCCAACCACCATAGTTGTTAAACATTTACCAGTATACCCCGTCTAAGTTCCTTCTCCCTCTAAATCCTACAAACCTATGAGTTCCATCCTGGCAACTGGGAAGCCTGGGTTCTAACCTGTGTTGCTTCTCCTGTTTTCTGTTTGACCCAGGGCAAGGCACTAACTTTGCCCGCACCTGATCTTAGCATGAATAAGCTGAGAAGTTAGAAATGAAGATAAAAAAATAACATCTGCTTATCTCTCCAGGTGTTATAAGCCCTTAATTCATATTTATCAAGGTGATACATTAAAAAAAAAACAACCTAAGTACTTTTTATGGCAGATAACAAAGAGGGTAAATCGATGAAAAAAGACAAGTTTTTTCAAACTAGCAAAAAAAAAATATGCACCAGTTTATCTTATAAGAGCAATACTACTTTATGAGATACAGGGCAAAAGGTTTCAATCTGTTGAATCTATTTGAATCTAACAATATATTTTATTCAGATCTCATTCATATACCTCTTTGTTCATGGACCTTAGACATATGCTGAAATTGGCCATTTAAAAACAAAATTGGTTTTACTGTCTTTAGAAACCATAAGAAGGCACTGTGTTTTAGAATGCAAAAGGCAGCAAGTATTTTTTCAGGAAACAAGGGACATTGGGAGAAAAATCCCATTTCTAAGCAGAACTGAAAACACACTCATCATCACAATTCTGGGATTTCAAAGCCTTTCTTGGTACTAATCATTTTTGTAGCAAGTTTTCATTGGCACTGATGAGCTGGGGAGAGGAGGAATGAGATAGAGAAAGGGAGACAGAGAGAGAGAGACAGAGAGGCAGACAGAGAGACAGACAAAGAGACAGAGACACAGACAGAAAGAGACAGAGAGTCACAGACAGAGAGACAGAGACAGAGAGAGAGAGAGAGAGAGAGAGAGGGAGGGAGAGGGGGAGAGAGAGAGATGAGCCACAACAACTCAGTAAACAAAGTTGTTCATTTTTTTGAAAAGGCATTGAATCAATGTTTACACAGCTGAGCTAAATTATTTATACATGTGCTATAGGTTTTGTATCCCCAGGATTTGTTAGCGTTCAGAGTATGATAAATCGCACCTGACCTACTTGTGAAAAATCATCTTGAAAGGTTTTCTTTTTTGCAGTGGGAGAAAACACAGATAACACATAGAAAAGCTTATTGAAATAGTTCTTTTGGGCCCTTGCTCAGTAGTATTCACTCACTGGAGGGGAAGGGAAAGCATTATTAGACACTGATATCTTATTACAGTAGGGATGGGGATGAGATTAAGAGGGTGTTGGCCTTACTGCTGGAGTTTGAAATGGTACATAAGCATCCTGAGTCTGTAATGGTGGATACGATGCACATTGTCCTAGCCCCTCTACTAGACTACAAGCCCCCGGAGGACAGGAATTACATAAATTTTTTTTTCAACCTCTTCTCTTTGTATATTGTATTTCCCTATTAGAAAAAAAGGGGCCAGAAGGCAGAGATTTTCTAACTTCTGTATTTGTATTCCTAGGCTTCAGCAAAGTTCCTGGCACAAAATAAGTAATGTATACTTTTTAACCACTTAATTCATTCAATCATAAAGCTCATCTTTATAACTCCAGTGCCTGGCACATTACTTTGAATATAACAGCCACTTAATATAAGTTTTCTGAATTGAATTGAAAATCAAAAATGAAATTATATTAGACAGTTGGGAAAGTGTACAGAGTCAGTGAGTTGAAAGGAGAGGTAGTAGCTCCTCTTAGGATAGCATTTTATATCGATACTAAGAATGGATGCTGGAGTAGAGAGCATGATGGAGAAAACCGACCTTTTCAGCTCCTTCTTCATTAGGCCCTGACAGCAAGTCTTCATTATTTCTGTCCCTGATGTGCTATAAATTCTGAGACTTTCAGACATACTCATATTAACCAAGTATCAAATACAAACGTGAATTTTTTGGGGGAAGGGGAGGGATCTTATCTATATTCCTGCTCTCCTACATAAGCACAGAAAACTGACAACTGACTGAGAAGAATGAGAAGATGGGTATATAGGCAGCTAGATGATATAATGGATAGAACAGTCAACCTAAAGTCAGGAAGTCCTGAATTCAAATCTAGTCTCAGACATTTTACTAGCTGTGCGACCCTGAGCAAGTCACTTAAACTCTCAGTGGCTCAGTTTACTCATCTGTAAAATACAGTATTAATAGCATCTGCCTCTCAGGGTTGTTGTGAAGATCAAATGAGATAGTATTGATAAAACTCTATATAAATGTTACTGAGGAAAGTGACAATATTTCTTTTGATTGTCTTCAGTTCTCTTACACACTCCAGTTATAATCTTTTAAGATTTTAGGAACTTCAGAGGGTGTCTCGTATTTCAAGAATGAATCTTGTCAATGGTATCCTCCACAAGTGGTTGTCCAGCCTCTGTTTGGATACTTCTAGTGATGGGCAACTCACCACCTCAGAAAGTAGCCAAGTCCTTTTTCCAGATTCCTTACACTGACTCAGAGTCTGCTTCCTTCTAATTCTACTGAGTGATCCTTGCTCTGCCCTCCAGAGCTACAGAAAATGGCTAATCCCTCTTCCACATGATGGCCCTTCAAATATTTGAGGACAGCTATCATGTTCCCTTAGGAGCTGGCCTCCTGCTATCTGCCTCCTCTAAACAAAATAGCTGACCTGGAATGACAAACTCAGAATTCCCATTTATCTATTTCCCATCACCACTCCCCTTTTCTGTAGATTAGCATTCTCTCTTACAGATAATCTCTCTGAAAGAGAATGTTTTACTGGCTCTCCTCCCTGGCATTCATTCCCTGTGTTGTTCTTTTGTAAAGGACTGTTTCGGTTGATTCACAAAATGGTAGGAATGCCCAGGATAACCCAGCATCTCACTAATCCTCTTCACCTTGCCTGGTGCAATAACTCAGGCGTGCATCATTAGCCACCAAGCTAACGGCTCTTGGTCTAACGGTTTCTATGCCTCGGCTCTTATATAAGACGCAGAAAGGATAGAGAGAGAAGTCAGCCCCCACCATGCACAGCAGAGCTTTCTGGGCTCGGCTGTGTATGTGAATGTTCTTTGAAAACTATTCTTTGAACACCTTTTACCCACCCCACACTGTGTGCATGTGTGTGTGTGTGTGTGTGTGTGTGTGTGTGTGTGTGAGAGAGAGAGAGAGACAGAGAGACAGAGACAGAGACAGAGAGACAGAGAAAAAGAGGGAGGAGGAGGAGGATTAGGGAAGGAGGGGGAAGAAAGGGAAGAGAAGGAAGCTGGGGGAAGAGAGACATAGACACAAAGACACAGAAAATGTGTCTTTTCGTTCTTTCATCATTGAAGCTCAAGGCTTCAAGGTGGATTAGACTGAAGGGCCTCACTGCCCAGGCCTCTTAAATAGCTTATCCTTGAAGCCCGACACAGTAATAATAACTTCACATTAATGTAGCACTTTTAGGTTTACAAAGAGATTTTCTCACAATATGTCTGGGCGGTCCAGAGAATATAAACATTAATATTCCCAGGCATTTAACTAGTGAGCCAGGCCCCATGCTAAAAGCTCTGGACAAAAAGAAATGCAAAGGAAAGTAAAGTCCTTGCTTTCAAGGAGCTCGTAGTCTAACGGGAGAACAACCATAGCTAGCATTTATCTAGCCCCTGAAGGTTTGCAAAGTGCCTTCCATTTATTTTCTATTTTTTTCTCCTCACAATCACCTTGGCGGATAGGTGTTATCACTATCCCATTTTGCAGATGAGGAAACCAGGGTAGACAAAAGTTAAATGACTTAGCGAGTGTTGGATCTAGGTTTGAACTCAGGACTTCTGACTCTAGGTCCTGATTGAAGTCCTGGAGGAACTGAGATTCAGAGATGTGAAATCCAAAGTCATGTTGAGGAATTCTGACACCTGGGATAAATTCCCTAAGGATGTGTCTCTTCTTATTGTGGTTCAGGTAGATTGGAGATGCCAGAGGCCTTGGTAGTTGAGGATGATAGAGGACTCACTAGGGCACTTGAAGGAAACAGACTGTGAGCCAGGGACTTAATTTATTGAGGAGGGTCCCACAAGTCCGTAGGTGACAGTTACAGTTTGGGGAGAAGTATAATGCTGGATGAGGGAGGTAGAAAGAAGGTCTGAAAGTGCCATTAAGGCACGTGCATGGGCAGCTCCTCTTCCTGGTCCTGAGCATCAGTGCAAGATGGTGAGAAAAGGTGCAGGCAACCTTGAAGAGAATGCCAAGAGATGTGGGGTCGTCAGGAGACAGCAAGGCTCCAGTCAGCACCCAAAGGAAGGAGGCACATGAGAGGAAGACTTCTTTAGATCTTGAATCTAGAGGATCATTGATCTGGAGCTGGAAAGGGACCTCGGAGTCACTTAACTGTGACTGCCTCCAAAAAACCAACCAACCAAACAACTCTTGCGTTACTCCCCTTCATATGCTCTCTGGCACAGCCACATTAGCCTTCTCTATTTTTCATATGCAGTGCTCCATCTCCTGCCTTTATACTCTTACAGTGGTCATCCACTATGCCTGGAATATGCCCCCTCCTATGCTCTACCTCCCCTAAAGATAACCATACCTGACTGCGTTCAAGTCTGGGCAAGACATTTTGGAAATGACACGGACAAGCTGGAGAGCATACAAAAGAGCAACTAGAATGAAGAAGAAACTCAAAACCATGACATTTAAGGACTGCTTGAAGGAACTGAGAATGTTTAATCTGGAGAAGGAACAGGAACGGGAAACAAGCTTTTATTAGGCACTGGTCCTTGTGCTAAGTGCTAGGGATACAAATACAAGCAAAAATAAAATGAAATCTTGCTCTCAGGGAGCTTACATTCTAACAGGGCAATCTGAAACACAAAAGGAGGCTGAAAGAGGGAAGGGAATAGAGAAGGAAGGTTTCTGGTGGAGAAGCCTGGCTGGGAGGAAGATGAAGGCAGACTAGTCAGGGCCCTTCTGAGAAATGGATGGTCCATCAATGGAAGAAGGGGGGGCTACACCTTGCAGAGGAACATCCAGGGAGAGTGTGGGACAGGAGCGATAGGCTGCTCAAGGGAAAGGAGGTCCCCGCACCTGGGGGAAGTCCCAGGATAAGCCAGCCGGAGAAAAGGCATGGTTCTGCAATCCAGAAAGTCAGACAGCCAGGAAGAGAGGACTTGGAGGGAGTCTGATGGCTGTCTGACGGGTGGAAGACAAGTTAAACTATTTCTACGTGTCCCTGGAGGGTAGAACCACAAGCAATGGGTGGAAACTGTAGAGAGGTAAATTTGTCTCAGTTTAAGGACAAATTTCCCAACAATTAAAGTCCACAAAAAGTGGAATGGGCTGTTTTAGGAGTTAGTGAGTTCCAAAGCTCTGGAAGTGTTTGAGCAAAAATTAGATGACCACTTGTCAGAGATGGTATGGGAAAGGCCCTCATTCAGGTACATATCGAACTCGGCTGTTCCTTCTGTCTCTGAGTCTATACGTGTGTGTGTGCGTGTGTGTGTGTTTGTGAAATATGCACACACATAATTAGTAAAAGCTGCTCATATAAGTAAGTGCACATGGAAATGTGGGCAAAAGCAACTAAAATTCCAACATGAAAACAATCAATTATATTCTGAGTTCTGCTTTGTTACAACTCTCTACCCACAGATTGTTTTATTTTATTTTATTTTATTTTTCTTAGGTATTCTCCTTTATCTTTCCTCCATCCCCCTCCCAACCCTGTCTCTGCCAAATCCCCAAGGCTCAGACAGCATTTTCTTCTGAACCTATGTGTCAAATGCACTCATACCTCAGATAGGTTTCTTCTCGTCTTGCAACTAATACATTTTTTATAAAGCACTGTCTCCAGTTTCCTTTCAAGTTACGGTGAGGATATCCTTTTCCTGTTAAGCTGTAGAATGATTTTTTCCCCCAAAGTAAAGCAGTAATCTCCAGAGTCCTGTAAATAGGTTAGATGAACATATTATCCGAATGACAAGGAATTGGAAGCTGAAGCTTTTGCTAAGACTATTTGCATACCTCAGATACCTGTGCTGTAGGACTTGATTTTATGGAGAAAATCCCAACAGCTGAATTTACTTGCTATGAACATGCGTGTTACTGGGGTTCTCCTTGTTTGATCAGGTCTTTGCTGACTCATTAGTTCAGAATCAGTTATTTTCTTGACCTGCAGCTGTATAATGGTGATTTGGGGCATGCCCACCATCCCCTTAACATGTTCCATGTGTGTGATGCCATCTTGGGAGGTCTGAACCTCCCCCCAATTATAAAGCATCTTGCATCTCATGGTTACAACAGTCATTGTTGTAATGCCACGAGCAGATTCCCAAAGGAATGCTACTGTGAACAGCTTTTAGAGTTCAGATTACAAAATATAGTGAACGCTCTGTTTATTCCATTACAAATCAAGACAAACATTCAAAACATTATAATATTCACAACA
>CM053585.1:427016358-427048550 GCA_028646515.1 Pseudochirops corinnae
ATCCCCTTCTTCCATATCAACAGGGGCTCAGCCAATCCCCTTCTTCCACATCAGCAGGGGAGTTCATACCTTCTCAACAGTGGGACAGAGTTTGTACCTTCCACACTTAGCACTTAGTACTTAGTGCTAAGTATCCTGCTAAACTAATTACTATTACAATTGTGTATGAAGTCTATAGCCTTCCAAATCTTCAGGTAGTCGGAAATTGATGGAGGGTCCACTACATGTCAACTATTATATTAGGCCCTATGGGATGATACAAAGGAAATGGTAGACATGGTCTTTGTCCTGGAGGAATTTAGAATATAACTCTGAAGACAAGAGAAATGTACTTGAATGGTAGCACAATGAAGACAGGATGGCACAGTGGCATTGGAGTCAAGAACTGAGTTCAAGTTCCACTTCAGATACTACCTGTGTCAGTCAGTCAAAAAGCACCTACTATGTGCCAGGCATGGTGTTAATTGCTAGGGATACAAAGAAAGGTAAAAGACAGTCCCTACTCTCAAGTAGCTCATAGTCTGTTGAGGGAGACAGTATGCAAACAACTGTACAAAGGAGTTAGATATAGGATAAATTGGTACTAATTAATAGAGGGAAGGCGCTAGAATCAAGGGGAATCAGGCAAGGCTTCCTGGAGAAGATTTTAGTTGGGACTTGAAAGAAGGCAGGGAAACCAGGAAGTGGAGATGAAGAGGGAAGGTATTTCATGCAGGGGAAGCAGTCAATGAAAATGTCCAGAATCAGGAGATGGATCATCTTGTAAGAGCATCAGTAAGGAAGCCTGTGTCACTGGATCACAGGGGATGTCAAGGTGATGGGGTATAAAGTATAGGAAGACTGGAAATGTAGGAGAAGCAGGATACAAAGGTCTTTGAACACTGAACAGAGGAATTTATTTGACCCTAAAAGAAACAGGGAGCCACTGAGGCTTATTGGGGAAGGGAGGGGAGTTGGCATAGTGAGACCTGCACTTTAGAAGAGTGGTGGTGGTTGTTGTCTTTTATTTTCTAAGAGAACCAAAATGACATCACTATGTTGTAGTCAAGGTACATTGTGTCAGACTGTGGCTGATCAGACCACTAGCAGCTCAGAAGGCTCTATGACAGGTTGGGCACAAATAGTCCATGTGAGCATTTGGAGTAGAAATGTCTAAATCTGTGCACCTCAGCTTTCTTTTAAGCTAAAGCAATTCTGCTTTGTTCATAGAACACAACACCTTCTTTGATACAGCCACGCCATGTTAGACAGTCCTGTGCCAGTGTCTCCCACATGTCACAATCGAGTCCAAAGTTCTTCAGAGAGATCTTGAGAGCGTCCTTATATAACTTCTTCTGACCACCATGTAAGCACATGCCTTACGTGAATTCTCCATAAAATAGTCCTTTAGATGAGTGCATATTTATCATTCAAACAATGTGTCCAGTCCATCCTAGTTGTGCTCTCTGCAGCAGAGTTTGAATTCTTGGCAGTCCAGCTCGAGAAAGGACCTCAATGTCTGGTACCTTATCATGCCAGGTGATCTTCAGCATCTTTCTAAGACAATTCAGATGGAAGCAGTTCAGTTTCCTGCCATGGTGCTAGTTGACTGTTCAGGTTTCACAAGCACTTTAGAAAGAACATTGACAATTAAATGGACTACAGTAGGGAGGGACTTGTGTCAGGCAGACCAAAACATCCCCAACACACCTGGCATCACAGATTAGCCCCGCTCCAGGTTCTTGTTACCTAACCTTGGGGTTATTTACCTCCTCAAATTTGTTATTTGTTATTTTTTTTAAATTTACCTCAATTACCACCTCAAACTTGTATCTCCTTCCCCAAATTACTTCTCTTAAAGATCTAAGCATACATTTGTGAACAGAGGTAGGAGATAACACCTTGCCCCACCATTCACTATCCTGGAACCCTTCTAAAAGGAGGGAGCATCTCTAATAGAGATCAGAGATGGAGCTTCTATGCAAAAGAGGAAACAGCAGCCATCTTTGGAGATGCCATATCATCACCTAACTTGGATGTGAATTTATTTAGAGGATTTGTAGCAACCCCTTGCCATCTCCATGCCTTCAGAGGCCCCAGCTGGCTGTTGAGGATATACTTTAATAAATCTCCTGTGTATTCATAAGTCTTTTGTGAGGGCTTCTTTTTTCTTTCCCTAACGTGGAACCAGGGTTACTGAGTTAATGAACAATCATTTGGAGAAGCATTTGCCACAAAATGAAGGAATTGAAACAGGTTGGAGAAATTTATTATTTTCTCTCTCATTTCCAAACTCCTTGAACTCAAGGAACCCTCATTCCAATTGTCACAAGTGGCCCTAAACAGGGAAACTAATTAAGAGGTTATTGTGATAGTCTGGGCAAGAAATGAGGCCTGAACTAGGGTGGCAGCCATCTGAGTGGAGAGAAGAGATGGATTGTGGAAGCAGAATCAACAAGACTTGGTAACTATTTGGATACGAAGGGGCACTGGTGTAAGGAAAAAGAAAAAGCCCTAAGAGCTGCTCGTCCTTCTGGCCTCGCTATTTTGCCAGTGACTTCACTCTTTGCTTTTCTTTCATATTTGTAATGTTGCGTTACAGACATTCAGACCTGGAAGAGACCTCTGATGTTCCTGAGTCCAACCCATTCCTGAAGCATAAATCTCTCTGATATCAATATTTTTTACTGTATTTTTTAAAATTGGAAAATAAATAGGCAACAGAATAGATTTGAGGCAGATTTCTTTTTTTCGATAAATGACTAAACAAGTTTTAAAAAATTTTTTTAATAAAAAGCAAGTAACAAAAGAATATTTTTTTCCTGGCATGAGTATGGCTTTCTAGGATGAGGATGTAAGTATCTGGATAACGTGCCCATTTTGCAATGGTACAACTTTAAGTACCTATTGTTGCCTGTCCCTCATGTGCACAGATTTACAACTCCACACTTCAACAACAATGTGCTGACAGCTAGCTCCTAAAGAAAACGACTTTGTTTTTGAAAGATATAATCTAAATGTTACCTCATTTGATCAATTCCATCTATGTTTAGATATGCAGAAGGGATTAGATATATTCAGAGAATGCCACCTGCAACATGTTACGAGATCAATTCTCCAAGCAAAGTTTCAGAATGATGACAATAAGATAAAAGGAAGAAAAACATGGAGGAATGAAGTCCTAATGCCTATGCTTGCATGGGCTTTTGATGCTGGGGATGGTGGGAGTGGGAGGAGGAGGGACCATTTACAGATAAGTTACAAAGAAAAGGCAAAGAAATAATTTGTATAAGACATTGAACACATTCTGTACAAAGTCTTCACTTTGCTGTCATCATTTTTACAAACTCGTCATGGTTTTTTGGACCATTATAATCAATATCTGCTTTCCTGATCATTTCATCAGCCTCTTTATCAATTGCTAACTTCTTTCCAAGGTTTGTCATTATATGTCAAAATCCACTAATATAACCACTGCCATCCTTTTCGAATACACGGAATGCTTCTCTAACATCTTCTTCATTGTTCGTATCTTTCATTTTTCTTGCTGCCGCCACCACCACTACCAACCATCAACATCAGAAATTCTGGAAAAGTCAATTGTCCCATTACCATTCAAATCTACTTCATTACTCCTGTAAGTCAGCTTCTACAGGGTTCTGCCCAAGTGACGTTATTACAGCCCCTCTACTATGATAAATTTAAAAATTTAAAATTATTAAAATTAAAATTTAAATTTATTAAAATTATTTAAAATTTAAAAACCTTGTTAAATAGTGAAAAGGTTTCTTTGAATTCCTCAATCTGCTCATTTATCAATTGATCAGCCATGCTGCTAGGGCTACTGGTGCCCAAGTTCCTATCAAACAGCCTCTATCCTTGATGGCTATACTCAGACTCTATGACTAAAAAAATTATAGACTAGAAAATCATCACCAAAAATAAACATTTCCACATTAAAAACCCAGAAAAGAGGATTGTGTATGAAACTGTGAATTTGTTACATAACAGCTTGTTTAAAAAATATGTATATCTATTAAAGTCAACACAGTAGTACCAACATTCTTCTGTTTGTCTGTGTGCCCTTCTGGATTTCCTTCTGTTTTCATCTGTGTATACTACAAATGTTTCAAAGACGCTCTTTTCTGAGAGGTAACATGATGTAGTGGAGAGAGCACTTATTGTACATGGAGTCAGGGAGACTTGGGTTCAAATGCTGGCTCAGATGCTAGCCATGTGATCCTGGACTTAACATCTCTGGGCACTTGGTAACCTCATTTATAAAATAAGGGCCTTAGTTCCCTTTTAGCTCTAAATCTGTGATATTTTGATTTTTTCTTTTCTGTTTTGTGTCACTATTACCATTCTGCCACTTTCTCCTACAACTCTTCCTAGACCTCCAAATAACAGTCCTCATAACACATTAGTCAAACAAAACAAATCTGTATTGTATTAGTTATGGAGGAAAATCTATGCCTCATTTTGCCCTTATACTACATTACCTCTTTTTCAGGAAGTGAGAAGCATACTTCATTCATTTTGGAACCATGACTGGATACCTATTGCTTATGATTTATGACTTTTTAATGTCTTCTTCCTTTTATAGAAAACTTATCATCACTTGGCAGTATCTCAAATTAGTGGTACCTTAGTGGGGACATTATAAACTCAACCTGGAAGACCAGACACTGTCTCCTCTGGCCATCTTTGATTCTTATTTCTCCTTCCCCTCTTATATTCAATTAGTTACCAAGTCCCATTGATTCCATTTCTGTAACTGCTTTTTCTCATCTTCCACTACCGCTATTCTAATAAAAGCTTTCATTTCTACCCATGTGCATGCACTATTAGAATAGGTTCCTACCAGGTCTGCCTGTATCCATTCCCCGCCTCCTCCAATTCATTCTTCATGCTATGGAGAGAATTTGTGTCCTCAGTGCTTATCACAGTGTCTGGCACATGGTAGGCACTTAATAAATGCTTTTTTCATTCATTCATTCATCATTTACTCACTCACTGGTTTAGTAATGAGGAAGCCATGAATACAGATCCTCCCTTGGATACATTTTACTTGTGTGAAACTTGGAAAGTTATTTGGCATCTTGGTAACATAGGCAACTCTCTAAACTAAGTTCTAGATGAATTTGTAGATTGGTGGAGGGAGTTGCCACATTGGGGGCTCCCCAGGCTTATAAAATCAAAGGTTCAAAAATTCCTTTCCCCCTAAAATGTAGCTTGAGTTAATTCATTCCTTTGCTAAAAAAATCTCCAGTGAGAGACTTATATAAACTGATACTGAGTGAGAAGAGCAGAACCAGGAGAAATTCATACACAATCACAGACACAATTTAAGTATGACCACTAACTTCAGTAGACTGGGCTCCTCTCAGCAATGTAAGGTTATAAGACAACGCCAAAAGACTCATGATCAAAAGAGATATCCACATCCAGAGAAAGAGATGCAGAGTCTGAATGCAGATTGAAGCAAACTACTTGCTTTGTTTCTTTTTTCTTTTTTTTAAATTTAAAAATTTTTTTTAAAATTGATTTGTTTATTTACTTTCAGTTTATAAGATTCAGTACCACAATCCCTTGAGTTTCAAGTTTTCTTCCCCCCACCCCCCATGGCAGCTTGCAATCAAGTATAGGATCTACAAATACTTTCACGTTGGACATTAGTCTAGTTGTATAGAAAGGTTGTAATCGATGGAATGAACAATGGGAAAGAGGAAACAAAACCAAACATGGAAAAGAGAGCATGTAGTTTGCTTCAGTCTCCATTTAAACTCTGTTCTTTCTAGGTCTTTTTCTGAATGTAGACATCTCCTTCCATCCTGAGACTTGTAGAGTTGTTGTCTTATACCTGTGCGTTGCTGAGCAGAGTCCAGTTTATCAAAGTTGGTTGTCACACATACATTGTGTCTGTCATTGTATACAAATTTCTCCTGATTCTGTTCTTCTCACTCAGCATCAGTTTGTATAAGCCTCTCCAGGTAAATATGAAGTCTATCTGCTCCTCATTTCTTATAGCACAATAGTATTCCATTACATTCATATACCACAACTTGTTTAGCCATTCCCCAATTGATAGGCATCCCCTTAATTTCCAGTTTTTTGCCACCACAAAGAGAGCTGCAGTAAATATTTTTGTACATGTGGGTCTTCCTCCCACTTCTATGATCTTTTTGGGATACAACCCTAGAAGTAGTATTACTGGGTCAAAGGGTATGCAATTATTATTTGTAGCTCTTTGGGCATAGTTCCAGATTGCTTTTCAGAATGGTTGAATCAATTCACAACTCCACCATGTGTTTCTTTTTCTTGTTTTATTTCCTCTTTCCCACTGATCATTCCATCAGTTACAATCCTTCTTTACAACCTAATGATTAATATGAAAATATTTGTAGATCCTGTATCAGAGTGCATGCCGCCATGATGGGGGAGAGGGGAAGGAGGGGAAGAAAATCTGAAACTCAAGAGATTGTGGAATTGAATGTTGTAAACTAAAAGTAAATAAACAAACCAATTTAATTTAAAAAATAAAAAATCTCTAGTGAATTAACTTAGCAATTAAATTCAATGAATATTTCATCTACCATGTATAAGGTGCTGTGATAGGCTCCCTTTTACTACAGTTGTATGCAAACTAAGTGGTAAAAGGTAAAACAGTTAAATTTATTGACATGTCCAATAAATCTTACAATATTTTACATCTTTAAAAAACTTTTGATCTTCAACGTGCTCTTTTGTTCCAATCACTTGTTTTACATGACTTGTCATTGTGTTCACAAAATTTTGATCCAAATTCTTAATTCTTCATCACGAAACTAAATTTTTATCACATTGGATATTAAGTATATCTTTGATGAATAATGCATTTTCCCAAGTCTAACCTTAATTATAAGCCATAGGTTTTCAATGGAATTTAAATCAGTCAAATTCCCAGGTCACTGTCTAGGTAGGTAGCTAGGTAGCATAGTTGATAGCAATTCCTGGACCTGAAATCAGGAAGACCTAAGTTCAAATCTGGCCTTAGACATTATTAACTGTCTGACCTTGGCCAAGTCACTTAACATCCGTCTGCCTCAGTTTCCTCATCTGAAAAATGAGTATAGAATATAGCACCGACCTTTCAGGGTTATTGTGAAGATCAAATGAAATATTTGTAAAGTGTTATATAAGTGCTAGCTATTGTTCTTACTGCATTCCATCTCCCTTTAACAAGTATCTGTAATTCTGCAAGAACTCTGCCTTTTAGTATATCAATACATTCTTCAGATATCATCATACAAGACTTCCAAGACCACTGGAAGTGAAACATTCCTCAAAGAGATTCAGGGGGATGTTTTACATTATGATGAAGATGTTCAGATCTTTTAGATTCACCCAGGCCTTTTGGACAATGGTTTTCCTGTAGCCTTGAATGAAAAAAAAAAATGGGTTTTTAAAAATCAGTTAAAAACCACCCTTCTTCCAGTCTTTGGTGCTCCAGTCTTTATACTGCCTCATCCATGACAAGTGGTTTTTTTCTTCATAATAACAGTTAGTTATTTTCTGACTTGTTTTCTTGCTGTTTTTTCCACTGGAAGAAGCCTCCATCACACTATGGAAGAATCAGTAGCAACTCTTCTAGCTTCCAAGTTTTCTCCAAAATTTTTTACTTTTTATCTAAGGATTAATGAGGCCATTTTTTTTTACAGCAATAGTTTGTCAGTTCATGACACTGTTTTTCATTTCCAATTGCACTTTGCTTTTGTACTTCAGAGAGACTAATTCTCTTTTATTGTGGGTTTGAATGACCCTTGAATTGCCTGACTTCCCCCACATCAACAGTTGTTTCAATCTTTCTGAGGTGTTTGTAAAGCAAATAATTTGCTCAGAACTGGTTTTGTTTGTAAGAATGGTTCCAATGCCTCTTTTTAAATGAACATCCACATTTTTTCCATTGATGATTAGGCTCATTTGCAGGGCATGTTACACTATTCTAGTCTGTTCTGGGGTTTCTGGTGGGTACAGAATAGTCTATGCTGCTCCATTTTTCCTTCCTTTATATTTTAAGGTCTTTCTTCTGGTTGCTTGCAGAATTTTTTATTTGTTACTGGAATTGTTCGATTTAATCACAATGAATGAATGAATAAAGAAAGCATTTGTTAAGCACTGACTGTGTACAAATCATTGTGCTAAGTGCTGAGGCTACAAATACCTAAGTAAGACAGTCTCTGCTCTCAGAGAGCTCAGGTCCTAATAGGTTCAGCGGCAAGTCAGATGGAAAAACTCCTTGATTCTTTTTTTTTTTTTGGTCCTTTTTTTTTAGAGGGGGGAAGGCAGGACAATTGAGGTTAAATGACTTGCCCAAGGTCACACAGCTAGTAAGTGTTACGTGTCTGAGGTTAGATTTGAACTCAGGTCCTCCTGACTCCAGGGCTGGAGCTGTATTCACTGCGCCACCTAGCCACCCCCAAATCCCTTGATTCTTAAGGTGCAGTGGTAAAAATAGATGGTAGTGCCTCATTTAATGCCTTTTTCACTGACAAAATCTCATCATTTTCTGATGTTGAACCATTTGATGGGGCCAAGGGCTTTGGTGGCAGGAGCTTTTCCCTTCTGAGTCTGCAGAAGTTGTGTGGCTGTAGCACCTTTGGGACAGTTGCCAGACTGAATCTCCACATTAGCTGCTTCTCAGAATGATGTCTCAGGGCACTAGGCTATTCTTAAGGCTCTTGGGCTCAGGCTGTCTTCATCAGGGTCTGAGAAGATAGAGTTGTCAAGGGAGTGGTGGGTGCTGATGGAGATGATGGTGGTTTGACTTGTCTGGCACTTACTAATTCCTCTCTCTCTCTCTCTCTCTTTCTCTCTCTCTCTCTCTCTCTCTCTCTCTCTCTCTCTCTGTCTCTGTCTCTGTGTGTGTGTGTGTGTGTCTCTGTCTCTGTCTCTCTGCCTTGCTGCTTTAGCTAATTGGATTTCCATGTGGTAATTGGTTGGCAGTTGGGATGTAACTGGCCCCCTTCTCCAAAGATGATTCCCCAGATGATGACTGTAAAGGGTGGGCTGGAAGTAGGACTGGGACATCACTTTCTGGGGCTTCTGTACTTACCTACCTCTTGGTGACAGCTGGTTAGCACTTGTTGCTGGTGGTGATGAGGAAGGTAAGTACTCTTTCCCCAGTGATTTCTCCCCCCAATGATGGCTGTGGGGGCTGAGATGGAAGCAGTTCTGGTGGTGTGGAGGGAACTGTTATTCCTAAGCTCTGTGATTCAGGGTCCACAGTTATCTCCATCAGGATCTGAAGGGAGATAGTGGACAATCTGAGAGCCTGAGAATAGGCTATGTGTTTTGGAGTTAGCAGCAAAGGGTATTGTTTTAGAAGTGATTTGTGGATCTTTCTGACTGGCATTTTGTTTTCTGTGTTCAGAAATTCTAGACAATTTTCTTGTGTTATTTCTTACATTACATTATTCAGATTTTTTGACTTATGTTCCTTTGGGAGACCCATAATTCATAAGTTATCTCCAAGCATCTTGCCTTCAAGATCAATATATTTTGTAAGTATAGAAACCATACTTTTAAAAAATGATACTTTTGGGGGCTTCTCTTCTTCCAGATTGTCCTTAACTTCTGTGTTTTTGCTCTCCCAATCATTTATCTCTCTTTTGTTTCTTTTTGCTTGTTTGTTGGGGCAACTGGGGTTAAGTGACTTGTCCAGTGTCACATAGCTAGTAAGTGTCTAAGTCTGGATTTGAACTCAGGCCCTCCTGACTCCAGGACTAGTGCTCTATTCAGTACACCCCTAACTATGCCTCTTTTGTTTCTTTGATGGGACTTGCCATAATTTTTATTTTGTTGATTATTTCTGTTGTGCAAATCACAAATACTGCTTTCATGATTCTTGTTTCTCTCTTGAACCCTTTAGGAACATCTTACTCTTCAGGTATTAGTTCATTTTCCTTTGTTTTGCAATATTTATTCAAACATGTCTGTACTCCTTTAGATGATTTGGAGACCATATTTCTTCTGCTATTAGTATCTTCCCCGTTGATTTAGTTGCTTGTTCTCTGAATTAAATAATTATATATAATTTTTATATAATAATATAAAAGAGTTATTTAAAATATAAATAAATTATAGTTTAGTCCTTTTTTCTTATGATCTCTTCTTGGTCACTTTCTGACTCCTTCCCATTTGATAGTGACTTCCCTTGGGTCTGGACTTCAAAACTGTTCCAACCTATTCATATGACAGGGAATTCACTTTTAAATAGACTTGGTGTTGGGCCAAAGTAACTTTTGGGGAGACAGAACTGGCCACAGCAAGATACTGTTCTCCTTTTCTTCAGGCCTGGTGGAGCCTTACTCAGACTCTGATATCTGGTATCAGTCCCCTTTGTTCTTCAGTTCTCTGGCTGAGCATTGTTACAGCATAACCTGTTTCCCTCCTGCTTTCCCAAGCAGGGCAAGATTTTGGCTTTCCATGGAGAAGGGAGAGGGGTGGAGCAGAGCTGAGTTCTGTTAAAGCTCCTGGGTACCCTGGCTGAACAGGGACTAGTGAGAGGTGATGTTAAGTGACCACATTTGCGAGTAGGGATTAGCCTTCTCTGTTGCTAATTCATCATATTTTTACCTGGTTAGGGTTTTTGTCTTAGACCAAGGAGGCCGGTAAAATTGCTTCATTTCTTGAACATAATTCTTATTTTGGGGAGGTTTGAGAGGTCATGAGGATCAATGAAAATGTCTAGTTACCCATCTTGGTCATGTAATCTAGATGTTCTGCAGTCTTTCTAATAGTCATATGAAAAGTTGAAACTCTTATTACAACTTTTGCATATTTCCTTGGAGTAATATCCATTAGTTAAAAAAAAAACCCATAGAATTAAAAATATAAGAAAAGAGTAATGAAGCACATGTATATAGCATGAAATCCAGCAATTTATTGACTGAGAACTAATTAACAGTGGAGAAACTGATTCAACTCAATTTCACCTTGTAAAGGTCAGATTTTTAAAGTCAGATTTATGTCAAAATCCTACATCCATGTCCATTACTTTCACAGAATAAAAGCGTATCAATTAGTATTTGTCCCAAGTAATTTGCACATGACTAGACCAGACCAAGTTCCTTTTTTATAGATTTCAAAGGCCCTATATCTTTCTAGTTTAAAAAAACCATAGATTTTGAGACAGAAGGAACTTGGAGGTTGTTTCATCCATACACACTCCTCTTACTTTACAAATTTAAAAACTGGTGCTCAGGGAGATTAAGTGACTTCAATCAATCAATCAACATTTATTAAATATGTACTAGTGTCAGGCACTGTGCTAAGGAGATAAAAGAGGCCAAAGACAACCTCTCCCCTCAAGAAGCTTACAGTCTAATGGGCGAGACAATGTGCAAACAAATATATATCTATGTACATACATGTGGCAAACAGGAAATAATTAGAGAGAAGGCACTAGATGAAGGGGGATGGGGAAGGCTTCCTGAAGCAGGTGGGATTTTAGCTGAGACCTACAGGAAGCCAGGAAGATCAGCAGTCAGAGAAGAGGAGGGAGAGTATTCCAGGCATGGGGATAGCCAGAAAAAAATGCACAGAGCTGAGAGATGGAGTGTCTGGTTTATGGAGCAGTCAGGGGGCCACTGTCCCTGGAGAAAGGTCTAAGTTACAGCGTCAGGGAGTAAGAGAACACTGGAAAGGTAGAAGGGCACCCAAGGTCACTCAGATAGTAAATAGAATTAGGAATCAAGCCCAGGGTTGTTTGACTTTAAGTCATGGTGGTGGTGGTGTTTTCCATTAAACCATCCCAGCTTCTCATATTAATCCTCAGTGCACTCTAAAGTTCAAACTAGACAGTTGTCTACCCTTTTAATGCCCCACATACTCCCACCTATCTCTGTGCCTGTCCTCCTTTCCTTCTGTTAATTCCTGCTTACCCTGTTGTAGAGAGAAGAGACACATCATGCTTCCAGAGACTAAAATCATGACCCCCCAGGAAATATGCTTTAGCATGTCAACAGAAGTACTACACATTTTGGGGACTGGACCTTAGGAGAGCTGGAAAGCCTGCCAGGGCTTAGGGAAGTGGGAACCTGAGCCTGAGATGGCAGGTAGCCCCTGGGAGGAGCATGGCAGTGACAATGGCTGGATCAGGCCTGGTTTCCTTTCCCAGAGTCATAGGGACAAAAAGGGAAGACAAGGGTGGTTACCCAGGAGCCAGATAATGTTTAATCACGACCTCTCCTCTTTGCGGCTGAAGCTCTGGTCAGATGGCAGGTGCCTATGTTAGGGATATGGAAAACCTGAATTATCTCTATCTAATTTCCCTTCCCACTCTGCTTGCTTGTTCTCGAACAAGCATTTGTGTGCCATTTGTGTTCACAGTGGTCTAAGCCATTCCTTTACACTGAACTGGGTTGACCAGGACATTCATCGCGATATTAACTGCGTTCTGAAAGTGTAGAGAGGGCGTGTAAGTTTGTGTATGACGGTGTATGGGCTAATCCAGCTCGGGGAGGCTCCCTCAATCCCCTGGGGTCTAACGAGCTCTTGTTTGCTTTTAGGAATGACTGTAGAGCTCTCCCAGCAAGCAGAATCTGAACCGTGGACTTGGCCTTTCACTTTCCCCCGAGAAGAGCGAACTTGTTGGAACCTCCTGGCTGGTCACACTCAGAGCAGTGAGGGCAGGTCCCTGAGGCTAAAACTTTGACCCTGTACCTGAAAGGCGGAGGTGCAGGGACAGTAAGAGCAAGTTGTTTTTACTTTCAGTTTCCTGGGCAAACTCACTCTGAACCTCTCCTCTTCTGCTCTATAAGCACTTCCCTAGCAGTTGCACTGTGAAGGCCAAGGCCGATGCCCCCCTGATCCTCCTCCTATGTGGAAATGAGCTCCCTCGGCGGGTGTCATAAAACACCTTGTTCTGCAGCTGCCTAGTGTACTTATCATGCAGTGCTATATTTCAATAAGAAAAATAATCATGGTGAGCACGGACAGGGTGCCTACCATGTACCAGGCACTGTGATAAGCCCTTTACAATTATTATCTCATGTGAACTTCACTACAACCCTGGAAGGTAGATGCTATTAATACTCCCCTCCCCCCCATTTTACAGAGGAGGTCAAGGGACTTGCTCAGGGTCACACAGCTACTAAGTGTCTGAGGCAGGATTTGAACTCAGGTCTGCCTGAGTCCAGGTCTGGTCCTCTGTCCACTGTGTCAACTAGCTGTTCCTATGTATTTTTTGCCTTGTTCCCCAATTAGACTGTAAGCTCCACGAGGGAATAAATAATCTTATCTAAACTTTATTATCTTCCACCGTGCTTAAAGGAATACCTTGCCTATAGAAGGTGGTTTGGTTTTGTTCTGTTTTTTGGAAGGGTGAGGCAAGGGGGTTAAGTGACTTGTCCAGGGTCACACAGCTAGTATGTGTCAAATGTCTGAGGCCGGATTTGAGGTACTCCTGACTCCAGGGCCAGTGCTATATTAGAGGGTGTTGTTTAATAAGTGTCTGTTGAATTAAATTACATGATTAGACTTAGATGAAATGGGTTTGTTTCACTCAAGTGAAATGCCTCAGTATATAAGGTACCATTATCATACTAATCCTTGCAATTTTCTCTTGTGAAGCAAGAAAAGAAAAGAAGTCAAGTGTAAGTATTGGTTGATTAAAAATAGTTCAATCCAACAAATCCATTCAACAAAATTTAATAAATACTTTCTGCATTCAAGAAACTATGTTATGTGCTGGGGAATCAAAGAGAAAAAAGTCAGTCCCAAACCTCAAGTGCATCCTCTGCTAGGGTAGGTGACGTGGTAGAGAGAACACTGGGATCGGAGTCAGGAACAGCCGAGATCAAATCCTGCCTCCTACATTTACTGGTTGTGTGACCTTAGAAAAGTCACTCTGTGCCTCAGTTTCCTCATCTGTAAAATGGGAGGGGAATAGGGGACTTAATGACTTTTGATACTCCTTCCAGCTCCATTAAAGCTTACAGTCTATTGGGGGAGAAACTATAATGAGTGCAAGCAAATATATGCAAAGTGATTTCAGCAGGAAGGGAATTTGGGAAAGGTTTTGGGTAGGAGGTGGTACCTGAGATGTGATTTTAAGGAAGCTAAGGATTCTATTAAGACAGAGAGGTGAGGAAAGCGAGAATTTCAGAGGGAAGCATCTCTGCAAAGACATGGAGGTGGAGTGCCTCACACCCAAGATGATGTAGTGGTTCCCTAATGCCCAAAGCAGCCTCTCAAATGCCCTCTTTCCTCTCTTCCCTGCCAAAAGTGCTTGCATCCCCAAGGCTGACCCACCATCTTCATCAAAGAAATTCTGGGTGTTCAGCCTGGTCTGTAAAACTGATTTTCACTCCATATTCACAATAAGTATGCTCTGCTTTGTGAATTAAAAGCCTCATGTTGGAGAGCATACAAGATGAGAATTTGAGGGAGCTGGTTCCTAAATTAGCTCTTTAGCTTAACACCTTGTATTGTCTTTGCTATTGGGATTAATGCATTTTAAAGGAGTCATCAAAAGTAGTTTTTGTCTCCCAGTTTAGATTTAAAAAACTCTCCAAATTTATAAGATTTTTACAAATAAAACAGAAATGAAAATAAGTGGGAAAAATCCTTTCAACCGAGAAGAACCATTCTATTTGAATCAGAAACATTTGCAGGTAGAGAGCACAGTAATATGCTATTAATTTTTATTTTGAACTAGAAAATTCTAGATCCTCCTTAGTTTTATTATAGGGCCCTTCATTTCTGAGTCATTAAAATGGGAAAGAGAATTAATTCCTAAATAGCTAGAGGAGTTCATGGCTTCCTCTCCCAGTCCTGGCTCCTGTTAGCCAATGCTGGTACACATTCTGCCTAACCACAACCAGGTCCAGGTAGAACCAGCTACTGGAACTGTCCCCAAGCTTGCTGATGCGGTTCTGCTTCGGAGGACTTCCCTGTTCTCTACCCTATGGCACAGATAGAATGAGGTCATCCTCGTTAGTCTTTAGAGAATTGTCTTTGCTACTGATACACATTCCTTGACCTTCCCCCCCCCCCCCCTCCGCCCCTACTGGGAACATGACAGCTGCCAAGGCTAGCCCTGGCTCTGAAAACTCCATGTAAATCTGAGACCCCAATGGCTATGGGCCTTTAATCAGAGTAGATATCCCACTGCACCAGTGCATGCTACCCCATGGGAGGGAGGGGGTGAGAAGGGCCACATGCATTTCTGTGTCTGATTGAATCTCTACCCATTTATCTATACTCTCTGATACTGTGCTTGGCTGTGAATATTAATAAACCATTTTGACTCATCCTGGGGTCATCCATGCTAACCCTACTCCAAATTCGTATGACAGTTTCCATTCTATAATGAATAATGAGGTAATGTCTGCTACTTCAGAGATTTTTCAGAAGGACTACATTTGAGTTGTGTGTGCATGTGTGTGCATGCGTTTATATAAAAGGTCTCAAAATTCTTGGCGATGTTTTAAGCCTTAATAGCTAACATCTGTGTTACATACATACACACAGAGTACATATGTGTACATATGTATATATGAATAGCAGGGCATATAAAAGCTATTTACCATTGTCAGTCAGGTGGCCAGGCGGCACAATGGGTAGAAAGCTGAGCCTGGTGTCAGGAAGACCTGAATTTAAATATGACTTCAGATACTTACTGTGTAACCCTGGACAAATTGCTTCACAGCTGTCCGCCTCAGTGTCCTCCACTGTAAAATGGAGATCATAGACTAGGCATTTACCTCAGAGGATTTGTTGTGAAGGTCCAGTGAAATAACACTATGCCTAGCACATACTAGGTGCTTAATAAATGTGATTTCCTTTCTTTCTTCTTTGAATATGGTGTAGTGAGAGGAGTGCCAGAGTTGGAATCAGGAGGACCTGGGTTCTAATCCTGCCTCCTGTGACCTCAGGCAAGTTGCTTGGCTTTTCTGGACCAATTTCTTCTATAAAATGGGGACAAGAGCAGCTATGTCACGGTGTTCTTCTGAGGGATTAAGGAAATAACGTACGTAAAGTGATTTGAAAACTCTGAAGTGCTTTGTAAATGTTAGCTGTTATTTTTACTGGGTTTTTTGCAGGTTTAAATGGAAGAGGAATTTCCTACAGATGATGAGATACTCCACATATTTCTAGTTATAGGATGACACTGTGCACTAGAATGTGAGCATCTCGGTGGTAGGGGCTGTCCTGGGTTGCCCTTCTTTGTACACCCAGTGCTTAGCATAGTGCTTGGCCCTTATTAAGCATTTAATACATTCTTGTTGACTTGACTTGATTTGCATCAAGCCCCAGAACAATGAAATCCACGATCCTTTGAAGAAGGTATGCTCAGGAGAATCTGGGTAAAGCCCTCTGGAATCTCTGCTGTGTCTCCTAAAGGAGTTTCCCCCTTAACCAGGTTGGCTCCTTGCAAATGGTAAACTTGTCTAGCCCACATTAAAGCTGGTTCCCACATACATACATACACATTAGGCTACATATATACCTTGCTTATGAACTATCACTGTGCAAGTGCCCACTATGTTCCAGGTGCTATTACACTAAGTACTGGGGGTGTAACCCCGCAATGTGGGAGGTAACATTCTAACAGCTATATACAAACACGACAAACACACACAGAAACTACACAATTATACAGAAACAAGACACAGCCATCTATATCTATATTTTGGAGATAATCTCAGAGGCGAAGGCACTAATATTATGGGGGATCAGCAAATGCTTCTTGTAGGACGTGGAATTTTAACTAAGACTTGAAGGAAGCCAGGGAGGCCAGGAGGTAAAGATGAGGAAAGAGAGAGAGATGAGACATAGAGCACTATGGGATTCAGAGAAAGTCATGGCATTAGGAGATGGAATGTTGTGTGGGAGGAACAAGCAAGGAAGCCAGTGTCACATGGAAAGAGGTTTTTCCATGGAAAACATGGAGGGTCAGGTTATGAGGGGCTTTAAAATTCAAACAGATTTTATACTGAATCCTGGAGGTCAAAGGGAGCCACTAGAATTTGTTGAATGGGGGTGGGATGAGGGGAAGAGGGGCATGACACTATCAGACCTGATCTTTCAGAAGAGAAATCTGACAGCAAAGTGGAGGATGGACTGGTTTGGGAGACACTGGAGACCGGTCAGTGGGACGTTGCAACAGCCTATAGGTAAGATGATGAGGGCCTGCCCCAGACTGGTGGTAGTGTCAGAGGAGGAAAGGATGTGTATAAGAGACATATTATGAAGGTAAAATCGACAGGCCATGGCAATAGGCTGGATATGAGAGGGGGAAAAGTAAGGAGCTGAGAATGACACCTGGGTGACTGGAAGGATGGTGGTACTCTCAACAGTAATAGGAAAGTCAGGAAGAGAGAAGGGTTTAGGGGAGGAAAATGAGTTCAGCTAGGATATGCTGAGCTTGACACGTCAATGGGACACTGGGACATTCGCTTTGATGTAGTCAGACATCTTCTCATTTCCCACCCAGCTGCATTCATTTTGTGCTTTCTCCACCATGCTCCCACTAAACCTATTGTTGGGAACTCTCATCATCTTGCAAGATCCAATCAGCCTTAGTACTCACACCTGGGTGGTGCTCTCTGCCCCTCTGGCGGGAGGTTGGAACCATAAACTCCTCCTCAGAAGGAGAGGGGACAGGACTGACATCTCACACGCCTCATTTTCTACCTGCCTGCACTCTTTTTGACCCTCTTTGACTTCTCCATCATCCCTCTGACACTGGCTGGATACCTTCCCTCTTCTACCCCTACCTTTTCGTCTTTCTTTATTGTGTTGTTTTAATCCATTAGTAGCTTTTTGAGGGCAGTGACTGTCTCCCTTTTTTCATATCTGTATCCCCAACACTTAGAACAGTGCCTGGAACTCAGTAGGTGCTTAAGAAATGTTAACTGACTCAACTATTGAGTTTGAAATATCTTATAGGCAGTCCAAGATGCAAGACAGTAGTTACAGTAATTCCAGTTACAGCTGGATAAATAAATATGAGAATAATCTACATCAGTGGTTCTCAACCTTCCTAATGCAGTTCCTCGTGTTGTGGTGACCCCCAACCATAAAATTATTTTCGTTGCTACTTCATAACTGTAATTTTGCTACTGTTATGAATCGTAATGTAAATATCTGATACACAGGATGTATTTCATTGTTACAAATTGAACATAACCCACAGGTTGAGAACTGCTGATCTACATAGAGATAATTGAATCCACGGAAACTGAAGAGATAACCACGAGAAATGGTGGAGAGGAAGAAACAAAAATGACTCAGGAAAGAGCCTGGAGGGATACCCATGGTTCGTGGGCATGACCTGAATGAAGATTCAGCAAAAGAGATATATGAATGGTCAGATAGGTAGGAGAACAGAGAGAGAGAGAGCAGTGTCTTGAAAGCATAGAAAGAAAAGATGACCAAGGAGGAGAGGGTGATTGGTGGTGTCCAACACTGCAGAGAGGTCAAGATGGATGAGACTGCAGAAAAGGTCATTAGATTGGGCAATTAGGAGATCTTTGGTAACTTTAGAGAGTCCTATTTCAGTTGAATGATGATGTTAGAAGTTAGACTGCAGAGCGAGAGGATAGGAAGTAGAGGCAGCTATTGTATATGGCCCCAAGGGGTTTAGTCATAAAATGGGAGATATAGAACTATATCTAGTTCTAGCAGGAATGTAAGGATCGTGAGAGATATTTTTGTTTATTTTTTAGGATGGGGGAGACATGGTTGTCTTTATAGGCAGTAGGGAAGCAGCTACAGATAGGGAGAAATTGAAGATTAGTGAGAGTGGGGATGATAGAGGAGAGCACTCTGCTGGAGGAGAAAGGAAGAAGTGAGATCACTTGTGCATGTAGAGAGGTTTGCCTTGGCAAGGAGAAGGGCCACTTTTCCATGTGAGACACGGTGAAGGAAGAGAAGGCAGAAGGCATCTGAGTGATAGCAGATGAGGAGGAGGGGAGAAGAGGGAGCTTTCAGTGAATGCTCCCCATTTTTTTCAATGATATATGAAGTTGAGAGGGTGGAGGAAGGGAAGCTATGGGAAATTTAAGGAGGGATAGGGAAGTGTAAAAGGATTGCCTTGCCTCGATCTTCCCCTCAAATTTTGAGGTGCAGTCTTCCATATATGCAGAGTCCACAGGGGAAAAGACTGGATCCATGCTTATATTACAATGGCAATGAAGAACACAAGTAGGGAACCCACGTGGCCAGGACAATTCACTGCTCTGGAGTCCTGACTTCCTTTTTCATTTCAATGAGTTGGTTGTGGGGAGTGTCCTTGCTGAGTTGGACAAAGCAAGTTGCTAAGGTGCCTGGATGGTCCCAAAGCAGACTTGGCTGCTGCTGTACTGGACAAGATCAATGACTGGTCACTGGGCACAGGTTTTGCTGGGGTTAACCAAGCATGTTGCCTGTGGCTGGGCCCTTCATAGCACATGGCATTTCTGTTAAACGGATTGAACCGCTAGACTCCCTGAGATTGATTCCCAAAGGAAAATAACTTTGGCTGCTATGCGGAGTATATGTTGTGAATGGAAAAAGACAAGGAAGGATAACTGATTAGGAGCACAGTGCATGGGTCAGGCAAGAAGGGAAGAGGATCTAAGTTAAGATTATGGTTGTAGGAGTAGTGAAAAAAGGTCAGATGTGAGAGATGTTTTAGAAATAGAAATGGCAAATTTTGGCAATGGATTAACTATGTGGGGTGAGAGAGTAAATAGTGAACAAAAATGCTGAGATTATAAATTGGTGTGACTTGTATCCTCAATAGATATTAGGAAGTTCAGAAGAGAAGCAGGTTTTAGAGGAAGGTTAATGAGTTCTGTTGTGCATTGCACACGTTGAGTTTGAGATAGCTATGGGACAGTCAGTTTGAAATGTCAAATAGGCAGCTGATGATGAGAGAATGTAGTTCAGAAGACAGCTGATGGTATAGAATTACCTGCATAAATACGACATGGGAGCTGATTAGGTCACCAAAGGAGTGTGTAAGGGAGAAGAGGTCAAACCTTGGGCTTCATCCACAGCTAGGGGGTGTGATCTTCTGAGAGAGAGTACTAGCAACTGGGGAGAAGGATGGGTTTCCTGTAGGTGGTGTCACTTAAGCTAAGTTTTGAAGAGAAGATGGGATTCTGTAAGGCGCGATAAGGAAGACTTGTGTTCATGTCCCACCTTAGACACTTTGTGTGATCCCAAGAAGTGAATCAATTACTCTGGGCCTCAGATCCTTCATCTATAAAACTAAGGGGCTGGGATCATTGACTTCTAATAGACAATCCACCTAGACATAAATTAAATTCTGATATTCCAAGGGAATTCCTGGGGGAGGAGTCAAGAGCCAAGGAAATTGTGAGAATCATCCTTTTCCTCTTCAAGATTAAATCTAGACCATGTAAACTTAAACTTTAGTTTTGGGCCATGAGTTACAGTTCAAAAGTAGTAAACCTGAAATCTATATAGGAAAAAAAGATCCAAATAGATGAAAATGCCTCTTGTGCAGCCTATCATATGGAAGTCAAATGGTCAGTCCCTCAAGTTAATAAATCAGTACATGCTGTATATCTAGAATGGGCACTGAAGGTGTATCTCACATAGCACTTTATTTTTTCACCTGTCTAGTTTATTTATCATATAATACTGTGAGTCACCACACTCTGTCCTGCTGACCAGACCATTTTTTCACTTTGGAGGTGAGACGTCCCTTGAACCCCGCCACTGATCCAAACTAGATGTTCTAGTACCTTGTTGAATATCCTTCTTATGCTACTGCTAAGTAAATCTTTTTGTTAACTGCTAAATGACCAATAGGGGTCTCATTTTGTTCTAATATACCTAAACTGCTATGGGACTCAATGGCCCAAAATCAGACTTGCCTGCTAGAGATGTAAATGTAAAATGACCTAAAACAATGCAATGAGCATATTTGGCAGAGCCTCTGTAGAGTAAATATGAGAGTACAAAGATATGAATGGTTTGTGATCTGTACAGATGGAGGGAATGCACATGAACAAGTTGAAGTTTTGAAGCATAATTCTAAAGCATTACTTTGAATCATTATTGCAACCATACACTTACCTTGTGTTGGCAAACTCTTGGTTGACCTGCCAACATAAGTTTCCCATGATTTAAAAGGGTTGACTTTTAGGCACTGAAGCGGGTACGTGTGCTTGCTATGGGACCATGCAGAATTGAGCAGGTACAGATAAGGAGGATGTTGCTATGTTATTGTCTCCTACCACGGCTGCTTCTCTTGAGGAAGTCATTACTCCTACTGTCTCCTCCCCTTTTACTGATTACTGATATAGTCCTTGCCTCCAACTGTCCCCTGCCCTGGCTCTTTTGTGGGACCATCAGGAAAAACTCCTTTTGTTCTGGTGTAGAGAAAGGAACCAGCTCAGGGGTTGGTGCTCTGGGACAAGGACTAGTATGAGCTCTGCCACCACACCTCCCCTCCAACCCCCCACCTTTTGGTTTAGTGGGACCCAGTGGCAGAAGATGATCAGATATGGATGGGTTTCAGTCTGCATTCCAGCTCTCATTATATTACCATCTCCCCAAGCCCATCCCTATTCTGTCAAGGGTACTACCATCCTTACAATCTACCATGTTTTGAAGCTCAGTGCTATCCTCATTTCTTTACTCCCAAATCTGTCCCCTTCTCTCCTCTATGCACCCAAGCACCATCCTAGTCCAGGCCTTTATTATCTCTCACATGAACTATTGCAGTAGCTTCCTAGGTGATCAGTCTGACTTAAGGGTCTCCCCTCTAAAATAATACATCCTCCAAATTGCTGCCAAAGTGATTTTCCTTAAAGGCAAGACCGACCACGTTGTCCCCCTACTCATTAAACTCCAATGGCTTCCTACTGATTCTAGGATCAATCATAAATCCCCTATTTGGCATTTAAAGCCCTTCACAGTCTGTTCATTCTAATTTTTCACACTTATATATCAGTTACCTTCTTGCACTTTACATTTTAGCCAAACTGGTCTTCTTGCTTTTCTGCATACTTATATGAAAACAAACTATAATAGCCACTCAAGAATAGGAAATTAAGGTACCATCCGTTATGCAGCACCTGGTTTAAAAAAAGGGGGGGGAAGGGTTTTTGGGAAACTTATGGATTAAAGTAAATTTTCTTGTTTTTGTTTTATATGGAACTAACGTGTATACACAGAAACGTGACTCTTGCTGTTATGTTTATTTGCAATTACAACCTATTTTTTGATCAGCGCGTCATGTAACATTCGATTTTTTAAAACGTAGCTTAAAAAAAGGAAATCCACTTTTCCACATTGATTTCACAATGTTTCACATTGATCAAATTGAATGAATAATTATTAACAATTATTATTTATGAATCCTTCTTATCCTGCAAGATATACACAGGAATTTTCTGGAAATAACGAAGCATGTTCAAAGCCATCACTGTCACAGAAAATAATATATATATATACACACATATTTTAGTAAGAGAAAAAAAGGGTTTTGTACTGCTTTTTAATAAAATATTTTTAAAATCTTATTTCTTTTTTTTTGCAAATGTTGTACAAGATATACAATATGCTATTAAAGTAGTGATGTATGTAATTTTTAAATGCACAGGGTGTGGAGTTTAACTGCACTAAGACTTTTGGGACACACTGTATATGGAAAGTGTTCAACATTTTCACTGATTGGGGTGGGTGCCACCTGAGAGTGCCAAGTAGTAGGGATTTTATCATTCATTATTTGGTGGGGGGGAAAAAATCTCAGTCTGGTAGCCTGACAATTTAATAGTTTGCCTGACAGTTTCTGACATTTAAAGAATCTTGTTTGGGTGGCAATCTGTGTTTCTCATTAGCTACACAAGAAGACACAACTTACTGCACAAGCTCCTTGGAGTATTGTTAGGAATACAGTTTGAAAGATGACAAACTGAGCCATTGTTTTAACAAAACTGCTGAGTCTTTTGCTGGCTCCCTTTAAGGAGGCCACTCTAATCTACTAGTCATGAAGGCATCTTTAATTTGCGATATTTTCAAAGGTTGAGCAGGATTAAACTGAATGAAATAAATTTTAGTGAAATATGCCATGTTTCCCTTTGGGATCAGAAAGGGTCCAAGGTTTACAGCCTTCTTGGTGCTCCCTGCAATTTCACTTAATATTTCTTTCTTTGGTTGTGGCTTGGTCTTTTGGAGGAGCTCCTGAGACAATTATCTCTCTGCAGCTTTGCTTCGGGTGGATATAGATTTTCCCTCATCACTGGCTCTATACCCTTGAGGGGTGGTGTCAGAGATAAGAGTACCACAGCTGCATGATGGGCAGGGCCATTCCTAAGGGTTGTTAGATCCAAGGTACGCCACAGTGTCCACCCCTTTCTTCTTCTTCCCACACTCACATCTGGCTGAAATTCACATAAAGCAGCCATAAAGAGGAAAAGAAGGGAGAGGTAGTCTGTGGGGTCAGTATGAAAGTGGTGGCTGGTAGCTGGCCAGTCCTGGGGTGCTGACTAATCTTTACTGTGCCATCAACTGGCCTTGCTCCCTCTTTACTTATGAAGGAGGAGGGAAGTTCCTATTTAGCTTCAGCCGCCTAGGCATTACTCTAGGGAGGGGGCCCTTCGGATCAAGGTACAGAGGTGAAGGACCAGAGGAAAGGCTCTATATTGTGGAAAGTGAAAAGCACTGATGGTAAAGGGGGCAGGGAGCTGCCATTGGAGTGGGTAGCGCCCTCCTGTGTTCAAAAGTGGAGCATGAAGCCATTATGTTTTAACTACTTTGCATTACAGAAGATTGGTTTGGCCTTCTGATGTGTTGTTTCCATAGAAGCAGAGCTTAACCTTTTAAGTGAGGATTATAAAGCCACCTAATTCATTTAAAATTAGGCTTCAAGCATATCAGCACTTAATGCTCAAGTGTTATTGTGGGACTTGATATAGTCATTGATCTAACAGGCAGGCAGAGTCTGTTATTTTCTGACATTTGAAGAATCTTATTCTGGAGGCGATCTATATATATTTTCTATCAGCTCCACAAGGAGACACAACTTCTTGCACAGAATTACGGGAGTACTAATAAATACCTTTTAATTAACAGGCAGCTTTAACTCTTTTTCATACATAACAGGAATCCGGTACATAAGCAAGAAATATGCATGTTCAATTAAAGTTATTTATTGTTTTCTTTCAGAATGGACATAAGGAGCTTATCAGGAATTGATATCACAACACAATGTTATACACCATTTTCACAACTAGTCTTTTGTTGAATTTGTTTTAAAGAACATTGTAATTTAAAAATATCTAAATATTTACATATTAATAAAACATATGTACATAAGATTGAGACATTATCCATAGATATGGAATGATTTTTCTTTACTAATAAAGCTTATAAAAGATTTCTGAATAAAGTCTGAACAGTAGTCACAGTAGGTAAACACAAAAACAATTTAAATTTACAAAACATTATTTCACTGTTGCAGTTTTGCAGTTTGTAACTCCAATTTGTGGATTCATTGCAATTATTTTTGGGTTACAACAAGCCCCACCCCTCCTGAAGTGCTGAAAATTCCAAGCCATAGTACAAATGATTACTCCAGCCTCAGAAGGAAAGAGTTTGGAAGGTTCATGGTACATATTTAACAGATTCCATGGTTCAAAAGCAACCGTTTTCACCTTCACTAGCAACATATTCATTATATTTTAATGGAGTTGAAAAGTCACCAATTTATCTTTTAGATTCCATTGAGAACTATTTCCTTCTGAGAGGCAGAAGACAAATTTTCAAAATATGTGCCACAGAAAAACAAAAGCCCTTGTTTCTAGCTCTTCAATTAGACTGTCCGGTTAAAAAAAAAAAAAAGAAGCAATTTGAGAAAAGAAGCTTACACCTGAAATCTGAAAGGAAGACTAAAAGGTGTGTCAAAAATAACTTCCCTGGATCATCTCATCCTATGAACCTCCCCCTTCCCCCCCAATAAGCAAGATGTTACTGTAAAGTAGTAAGATTGATTCCATAAGCTATACAGGAAAAATCAGTCTCATTACTTTATAGCTACACTCAGTACTCACATTACTTCACTGGCTGATAGTCAAAATGGAATAGTAGTTTATCTATGAGTTATCCTCTTATCTCACTTTAATTTCGTAGTTGGGCCTAGTAGAAAGCACAATGGAACACGAATCAGGAGACCTGGGTTCTAGTTGGGTTCCACCACTAATTAGTTATGTGATCTGCTACAAATCACTTAGCCTCTCTAGCTTCAGTTCAATGACTCAGAAAAAGGAGGGCTCAGACTAGACAATGTCTATGGTTCTTTCGAGCTTACCACTGGGTAAACTCCTTGAAGTCAGAGGCTGTCTCCTTTTTCTTTTTGCACCCCCAGCATAGTTCCTATTACATAGCAGGGGCTTAATTAATGCTTTTTGAATTGAATATTATCTGATTCTATGAAACAAGTGTTGGCAAAAGATGTTAGGCTGTAAACATAACTATTGATGAAGGAGGGTCCACACCTTAAAAATTAGGTTAATTTTTAGCCCTTCTGATTGGTCTGCCAAAGTGGCACTTATTACCAATTTTATTTTGCTTTATGTAATAGATGTGTTTCTAAAAAGTTATGTATAAATAAATAAGGTCATTGTGAGTCAAATCTGTTTAAAATGCATTAGCTTGTTATCTTGAGAAATCCTATGATAAATATTTTTATAAAGTGAATCTGCTGATTTATATTTTTCTATAAACCCAGATTTTAATATTTTGAGTTTGCTTAAACTGGCTGCATAACAATATTAGAAATCAAACAAAACACAGAATATTTCACTAAGTGCCTTTGTGGCTAAGGTGGAGTCCACGTGATGTTCAAATATCTGATGCATGCCACTTCAGTTTTTAAAAAGTCTATGAAATTATTGTGTGTTGGTTTTTTGGAAGGCTAATTATAAAGATTGACTAAAATTTTCAATTTCTGATCGGCTGCCTTTCCATCACGTAGAGAGAGCCTAGATCTCACAAATACTCGCTATTGCTCAAAAGATTTCTCGTTCTCAAGAACAGAGATATCATTAGCACTTAATCTGTTCCAAAGTCTCACTTTAGTTCCACTGATAACAGAGCTAGCTTGTTCTAACAGATAAAAGCTATCCTGTCCCCCAAAAGAAAACTTTATCTTCTAAGCCAATGGAGGTCAAGTTTATTTTGGCTTTCAGCAGGGTGCTCTCAGTGTAGGAGAATTGCCAGTCTTCTTTATCTGTATTCTACATCTACATAACTTAAGTTAAAATAAATATGCAGCATTACACTGTGCACAATCACATGGAGGAGATGAAGGAAAAAAAGAGACAGAGAAAGCTGCTCTTGTTACATGGATACCAAACTAACTGGATAATATATGGGACTTTCAAAGAGTAACAAATCAATTCTAAAGATGATAAAGGATCTTGAAACAATTTAATGGCTTGATTGTCCATGTTACAGAGAAAATATGTGAAAACAATTCAGATTTGAAGGTAAAACTTTACAGCACATCCACATGGTGCAGGAACATGAAATGCCTACACAAATTTTAGAGAAATCTCCAAACAAAGAGTTACATTTGCTAATGAAATGCCACAGAAATGAAAGTCTAGGCAGTGAAATCTGGTTCTATGTCTTCCATCTTCTCTGTCCTGGTTTCAAAAATATTACCTAAAACACAGGCAAGAAATAAAAAAGTAACTTCTATAATGAACAATATGGTTATTTTCTACAACAGTTAAACACAGGCATTCTTAGGAGGTAAAATACTTTATTGTTCACATTCTTCTTTGAGGAATAGTGTTGCTAACTGTGCTTTTCTTTTTAGTAACAAAAGTTAGCAACTAGAAATAATGCTTTTGATAAGAAAGATCATGAGTGTGGACAGCAGTTATTAAAATAAGCCCAAATGGACTTTGATGGAAGCCTTCCTGAATCCCTACTCCTCTCCCCTCTGTCCAGTCACAAATAATGTCTCCCTACACTGGTATTATATGGTATTCTGGACTTCTTTTGCTGTATATTCACATCCTTTGTCTTTTCTTTATGCAAACCCCTCATCACCACCACGACAGTCTAAGTTTCTTGATGGTACAGAGTGTGTCTTATTTTTGTATCCTCCTTGTACAGTATAGTTGTCACACAGTACTATGTATTCAACAAATATTCATCTCACCATGTTTAACAATAATGTCCCTTATTTAGTTATTTGTTAACAACTTGCATTCATATTATGCTTTGGGCTAAGGAAAATGTAATCTCCTGATAACAAATCAGTAAATTAGGTAGTATAAATATTTTAGCCCTATCTGACAGATGATGAAACTGAGGTTCCATGAAATTAAATGTCTTGCCCATGATGACAGTCAGTTAAATGTCTGAGATGAAATTTCAATTTGCTTCCCTGACTCAGTATCTGCCATGCCATGCTAACTGTTGGCTTGGATTGCCTGCTCTACGTAGTATTCCCTTAAGAATTCCTTCATTCTAGAGCTTCTGCAACCATCTCTATATTCATCCAAACTAAGAATAACCTTTTCTCTGTGTTGGAGTTAACAATTTTTAATAATTAATTATTATAAAAGTGCTTTTTTGTTTTTTTTTTGTATTTTCAATTGTATATATTCTGAAGTCTGCAAAAGGAAAAATAATCATGCAAGTCTTTACTGAAAAAATTCTATCCTTTTTTATTATAGAAAAATCATTCTTATAATGCTTCAAATGTTTTCTTCCATGTGATGGCACAAAATTAGCAACTACTGCTTAATCTACAGAGCTGTTTTATGCAAGATATAGAAATGCACGTGACTTGATCATCAGCTGATGGCCTGGACGTTTTGTTCTGGCTCTGCTGAAAGTCTAAGGAGAAGAACAGTATTTACTACAATTGAGGTAGTCACAAGAACCCTTAACCTCCCTCTCTGTTTCTTTTCCTTTTTTTTGAGGGAAAAGAACCTAAGAGGTGAAGATGGGATGTTTTACCTTTAAAGTTAAGAATGTATTTAACTTAGTCCAGTCTGGAAAACAAGATAACTAAGAGGCCTATTAGGCCACTTGGGGCGTTGCGATTGTTCTGGATCTACTTCTCATCTTTCTTTTTGTCTGTCATGGAGTCACTCTTAAATCTCATCTAGAGTGAATAGAAGCTCTCTTTTAAAATTATTTCAGCACGTGTGAAAGAAGGAAAATGATAAAAAAAAAAAACTAGCATAATATTATTCTTGTTACTACTCAGCCAACACATGAAAATGTACTGAGTAGTGACAGTGGAATGAAACAAAGGGTGTCTAATTTACATTCAATTCAATGTACATTTATTAGGCACCTAATATTTTTATGAAAGGTACTCTACAAGGTTCTGGAGATACAAAGACAACATTAAAACAGTCCTGATCCTCAAGGAACTCACAATCTCCTGGAGGGAAAGAGGCCAGCATCAACACACAAGTGTGGTCAGGATCAGAAAACAACTCATGTACAAAGGGCAACTGAGCTAAGCCAAACTTGAAGGATGCTAGAATCTAGGAATTACCCATTAGTTATGGCATGCCTATGGAAAGTCCTGGAAGCCAGTAATGAGAGACTGTATACAGACAACAGCAAGGAAGCCACCATGATTACGTATAGAATACATGAAGAAGAATGTGAAATAAGTCTGAAAAGGCAGTCAGTTTGTACAGGACTTTCAGAGCCAGAGACCTTTGTATTTTATCCTTGAGGAAAAGTGGTCAGGAATAGGTCAGACTTGGTCTAAGATAGTATTTTGGCATCTAGGGATGATGAATTGGGGAGAAGATAAGACTAGAAACTGGAGAAGCACTAGAAAGCTGGTACATAGGGCAGAGAAGAGGTAACAAAAGTCTTGTTAGGATGTGCCTGCATGAGTAGAGAGAAGGGAATAGATGGGAGAAATGTCATAGTGGTAGAACTGAAGACCTGGCAAATGACCAGAATGGGGGGGAGGGTAAAGAAGAGGGAAGAGGGAAAGATGACTCCTTGAACAGGAAGAAGGGTGCTGTTCTCCACAAAAATATGCAAGTTAGGAAGGGAGGAAGTGCATCTAGGGGAAAAGTTCTCCTTTGTAAAAGCTGAATTTGAAATGCTTATCTAGGTAGAGATGGCTAACAGGTGGGATGAACTCAGGAGAGAGACAAAACCTAAATAGGCAGATATGGGAGTTACCTGTAAAGAGGTGATAACTAAAGCCATAAAATTAATGCCAGGGAAGTTAGGGGAGGAGTGGTCAACAATGTCAAAAGCTACAGAAAAAGCTAGAAAACTGAGGCCTGAGATGAAGCACCCGGACTTAGCAAATAATAGATCTTTGTAAACTTTGTAAGGACAAATTTCAGTTGAGTGGTGGGGCTGCAAACCCAATTATGAGGAATTATAAGAAGGGAGTAGGAGGTAAGGAAACCAGAACAAGGAGTGTAAAAAATATGTCTGTGAAAAGGAAGACATGTATGGGAGACAGCTTGTGTGGGAAGGCATAGCTCATCAATTGGGGATGATGTGGCTGATTTGGGCTATTGTGATTCAGTCACTTGCTTTGGGCTAGGCCTCTAAAATGGGGTCAAGTTGCAAAGATGACCCTTTTTGCCCCTTTCTGGAGAAACTCAGAGATCATAACAAAGAGCACATCTGGGTTCTGGTGGAGGCAGACATAGGGAAAAGACATGTAGTCTTCTTTCTTCAACTAGGAATGAACTAGTTGCCTTGTGCCAGAGGCAACTGCAACTACACATACTCTCACTCAGGAGACCCAAGAAGAAAGTTCTTGGACTCTTAGAACTTGACTTCAGCTATGGAAACGCAGCAATGAAAACCCTAAGTCCAAGAGATCAAAACCTTGGAGAGCACTAGATTGATTAAGGGGTACAAATTCCTGAACCCTCCTCGACTGATTGTTGATTTCCCGGAGAATATCAAGTTCCTTAAGAGTTAGCTTGAGCACAGTATTCAGCACAATGCCTGGCATATAGTAGGCACCTTAATAAATGCTAACTGACTGAGGTGACTTAGATTTCCAGAGAGAATGGAGTTTCTTGGCAGCATAAATCTCAGGTTTGTCTCTTTAGTAAATCCAAATTTGAATATTCCAGAACCCATTCTTCTGGAGAGAGAAGGGGGGATAGCTTGGCAACAGCAAAATTAGAGAGAAAAAGACTGAGCACATGGTCCTGAAGCTGGAGGAACAGCAAAGAGCTGAGCCATGTTATGGGTGAATAAAGATCTGGACTGTGTCTTCCATTTTTATGGTAAGATATTCAGCCAGTATACAGCTGATGAGAAGGGAACTGCCTTTCCAAAAAGCCCAAACACGTTTTCCTTCTAGGGGAGTCCAAGCCCATAGGGTAGTATCATAAATCCTCATCCCTAGAGTAAACACATGACTCACCAGATGAGGAGTTCTGAACCTTCTCTGTGTCATGGACCCTTTAGGAAGTCTGGTGAAGCTTATGGATCCCTTCTCAGAGGAATGTTTTTTTTTAATGCATAAAAATAAAATACATAGGATTAAAAAGGAAACTAAATTTATTGATATGTGTCTTTTAAAATACAGCTACTAAGTATACTGAAATATAGCTATTAAAATAAAACAACAACAAAAATCAAGTTCATGGACTCCAGGTTAAGAATCTCTGCACTAGAATGAATGTTGATGGGCTAACTCTTTAGCAATCACAACTGTTTCCATTCTAAGGGGACTTCAGGGTAGTACTCTGAGTCTGAGGGACTAGGGCCCGGGGGAGAAAGACTGACTCAGTAGGAGGGAGAACTGTATTGTTTATGGGCTATTGTGAGTCTGTCATGCCTTATCTGCATTTTTCACTGTTACCTTAAAAGCCTTTATGGGAGCTAGGGACCTTTTTACCTTCATCTGTGGAAACCTAGGCATGAAATATATTCCAGTCATTTTCTAAGGTTCCTAGAGAAAACTGGAAACAAAGGAGTCAAAGAGGTAGGATTTCTTTTTTAGTGGATGGCTGCCTCCAAGAACAGGCCTGCATAAGCCTGGAGTACTAGAGTAGTGGGTACATATTCAACTGGGGCTTAGGACCTTGGCATCTAAGGATTCTCCCCTCAAGTCACATTGGTAAGAAGTCATAGTACTTCCATGTGCCTCTTTCCCAAGACAGCCATTACTGGATCTGAGGAGGGAGTCTGTGGGCAAGCTCCCTCATCACCTATCCTTTGACTCAAACGTGCTCTTGGTTCTATTGCCAATTAGAACTCTTTGAAAAGAGGTCAAAAAGGGCCAGCTTTTAAAAGGGCCCAACTTATGGGGCTTGCAAAAAAAGGATAACTGTTTTGATCTATAATATTCCAAGCCAGCTAAATCACCCCCAACTGATGAAACTTGAAGAGGTGTCATGAACCGTGCCCCAGTAGAAGTTGGCCCCACTCTTCCAACAAGTTATCACTGGGCATGTCCTACAAAGATGGAGGCAGAATCAAAGTCCTCCCCCAAGGGTTACCATGCCCTGTAACCCACCGGGTTCATCAGGCTAACTGCCCATCAACCTCTTCATTAGGGTATAAGAGACCTGAACATGTTTTTGGGAGTCAGGGAAGGGGCAAATAATAATAACAACTGATGTGTATACGGCACTTCCAAGCTTACAAAGCACTTTATAGATACTACCTCATTTGAATGCTGTAACAACCCAGTTAGGAGGGTTCTACATATGCTAATAATTCTCATTTTGCAGATAAGGAAATAGATTTAGAGACCTTAAGAGAATTCCTCGTGGTCACACAGCTAATAAATGCCAAAGGCAGAATCTGAGCCCATGTCTTCTCCTGACTCCAAGTGCTGCACCAACTATATCTTCTATACCACACTGCCTACCTAAGCATATAAATAAAGACTGAACAGATAAGGAGAGAGTAAAGATTAGAACCGTGTGTGTGTGTGTGTGTGTGTGTATAATGGTAATAGAATTTGGAGATGTCCCTGTATTGGCTTGGTTTTTGGGTTGAGTGTTAAAACCCAGAGCTTGTGAATCCCACTTGTGGGATGCACTTGTTGACATGAAGAGAGAAGGCTGAACTGGGAGGAGCCATGGATTGGGAGAGAGGCCTAAGCCTAGAGAAGGCCAGAAGGACTTTTGGGAGAGCAGTATCCAGTATCGTGGAGCCTGAGTTGCTGAGAGAAAGACTGCTGAGAGCCCGTTGGAGCTGCCCAGGACTTTTGAGAACTGCCACTC
>CM053585.1:427049050-427089178 GCA_028646515.1 Pseudochirops corinnae
AACAGACAGACAAAATACCGGCATCACAACCATGCCTCCTCAGTTCTTGGCAGCTCTGGGTGGCAGTTCTCAAAAGTCCTGGGCAGCTCCAACAGGCTCTCAGCAGTCTTTCTCTCAGCAACTCAGGCTCCATGATACTGGATACTGCTCTCCCAAAAGTCCTTCTGGCCTTCTCTAGGCTTGGGCCTCTCTCCCAATTCATAGCTCCTCCCAGTTCAGTCCTCTCTCTTCATGTCAACAAATCCATCCCACAAGTGGGATTCACAAGCTCTGGGTTTTAACACTTAACCCCCAAACCAAGCCAATACAGGGGCATCTCCAAATTCTATTACCATTACAGAGAAAGAGAGAGAGAGAGTGTTAAAGTAACAAGCTTCCAGAATAGATGGGAGGTGACGGGAACAAAGGCACAAGTAGAAGAGTTGGCTTTTGCAATGGAAAGAACCACCTTTTCCTCAGAGACTGAAGCAAAGAAAGAGAGGAAGAAGGATGATGCTCAGAGGTTTTAGCTGTAAAAATGGGGAACAGAGGAAATTCACAAAGGATGAACTAAAGATGTGCTACTAAAGAAACTACTACCCATGTTATATTAATTGGCACATTAAATTAACTGATCAAAATGTCGTATTTATTGAGCATCCACCACATGTCTAGCTACAATTTATTCTTTAGAATCATTTTATGGCTATTGTATAGATATGGACTAGACATAATGGCAGTCATGTTTCCAAAAAGGTATGATTTTGGTAGGATTAAAAAATATAAAGATTTTGTGGATGAAAGCAAAGGCTCATTTCTGGCCTGTAGAATATCAAAATACTAACTTATTAGGATTTGTTCTTTTGAGGTTTTATAAGTATGCATCAGAGTAAGAGGAAAAACTGTAAGATTTTATGCTTTTTACAGTCAATACAAAAAAAAAACTCCCTGAACACAGGACATTTAGAACCTCTGATAACAAAGGGGCTTTTATAAAATCAGTATGCTCAAGCATCTACATCGCTAATATTAAAAACATTTTCCATTCAAATATTTTTGCACTATATTTTCCAGCAGGTGATCAAAATGTAAATGTATTTTACCTGTTGGTGGTACAGAAATGCTGTCCAGTTTTTCATCACAGTCAGCTACCTCTGCTGGTTACAAACATAAAACACAAATCTCATTAGTTTCAGAGAACACATTCATTTTACTGAATACAGTAATGCAATTAGAAAGCTGCAATACACATAATAGTTTTCACCTTCTTTCTTTAGTTGGGTTTGCTCTAATACAATATATTATGTTAGTATTGAAACAAAGTAATTTTCTGACAATAATATAAAGCAGATTTTAATTTAGTAAATAAGTGCTGGACAACTTTTAAGAACCTGCTCAACATAAAAGTTATTATATATATATTTCACTACTCAAAGCATCATAAATTTCAAGGTATGAAGTCATTTTGTTTCGGTAGAGAGGCAGCTTGGAATAATGTCATGAAGTCAAGAAGACTCAGGTTCATATTCTGCATCTGACACACTTATTAGCTGTATTAACATAAGTCTTACACGCTCTCTGATCCTCTATTTTCTCATCTGTAAAATGGGGTACCTGGTGTACCTACCTCACAGTGCTGTCATAAGGTTCAAATGAGATGAAACATTTAAAGTCTTCTACAAACTTTAAAGCACTATATGGATGTCAATTATTATTTGGTCCTTGAAAGTGATCTTAACATTAAAATTCTGAGGTGAAAACTAAACCTTTACAGACTTACATACATACGTTTATGTATATTAAATGTCACATATATGTTTATGCATGTATAAGTACATATATGTGAATATATAAGCACATTACACACACACACACGCACACACACCCTTTCTCTTTCTCTCCAAAGTTAGTTACTTTATTCAGATGTTTGAATGGAGTGAATCTGGCACTCAAAAGTGTTCAGACTAGTTCAAATTAGCCCACGTGGGTACCAGGCTCAAATTGCAATAAAACTTGAAAAGACCTTTGGTGGCCTAAGGGAGATATGTCACAGATGGCTTACACGGACTTAAAAAAAAATCAGGACAGTTAAAATGTGTCAGTGGACAGGTAAAAGGGCTGAATTTCATTTGCCATCCCCAAGAAAAAATTCTGGCAAATAAAGCTTTACCTTATAAGAGGAAGAACTGAAAATTTTAACTTTCAGCGTAGTCTACCTTGATAACAACATCCAGTCCATTTCTATATCCTTACCCTGGAATTCAATGTCCTCCACTTTCTGGTTTCAACTTACTTTTTTAGTCTTTACTCTTCTGCCTTAGCGCAGACTCATGCCAATTCTGCTAATGCACTCCTAGCATGGTATGTTAATAACTAGTGGGAGAATAAATTCCCACGAAAACCAAAATTATGCTAGGCAGTGGTTAGCCTCCCCCAATCTACTGACTGACATCTTCTTCCTTTAAATCCCAATGTACAGGGTATTACTTTCTTAATCACTCCAGAAAGTTATCATTCCTTTATTGAATTTCTTATGTCAATTTACCCTGTCCTATTCAATAAAACATTTCAAATTTCTATCATAGATATCTATCTGTATCCAACATCTCTCTCTACTAGATTGTAAGTACTTTGTACATTCAACATTTAGTGGTACCTTTCACATATAATAGATGTCTAATACATGTCTGACTGAATTATAAAGAAATTAAAAATATTTAACTAATCTTCAAAGGACACTTTGCATCTGGAATCTAAAAATACAAACTATTGCCCATCCCTGATTTATAGGTATCTCATTTTGCTTGGAGTTTTCAGGAAGCCTATAGTTCTAGAGAAATACCCACCAAGGTACACAAAAGAAAATTCCTAAGTGTATTCTGTTAATTTATTGGACTGGAACTTTTTCCCATTCTGCTTTGAGTAGTTAAAAAAAATTGCACACCGGGCATTTTGATCATTTCTGTAATGTCTTCCATATACTAATTCAAGTAACTCCTGCCAAAATCTCCTACTGAAGCCCCTTTCCTTCTGATTTACAATGGTTTCACTGCTCAGTGCATGTGCACTTAGGAAAAATTACCCCGGGAGACCAGTCAAATGGCGTCTGTAACAGATCACAGGACATGAATTTGGAACTAGGAGAAGCTTACAGTTAAGAGTCCAACCCCCTGATTTTACAAATGAGGAGACTAGGACACTGATTCCTTAAGTGACTTGCCCAAGTTCATACAACTAACAAGGGTCTGAGGCAGGGTTTGATCTCGGGTTTTCCTAAGTCCAGCCCTCTATCCACCACACCACACAGCCTCCAAGCAATAACTGGGCTGATGTGAAACCAAGTTAACATCATGTCCTTACTTTCTTTAAACACGCTTGGCTTAGACACTGGCTAAAAAAGGATAATGGGCTTTCGCTTGTTCACTCTCTAATACTTTATCCACCACTTGACTTAGCTTTGACTTCAGTGGACATTTGGTCCCTCATTGCATATTAACATATAACAGCAGCTAGGGGGCGCAGTGGACAGAGCACTGAGTCTGTCTTCAGGCAGCGCTGAGTTTAAACCCAGCTTCAGAGACTTGGTAGCTGTGCAAACCCGGGCGAGTCTCCTATCCTTTGTTTGCCTAACGGTTTCCTCATTCACAGAATGGGGATGATAATAATAACATCTACCTCCCAGGGATGTTATGAGGGTCAAATAAGATAATAATTGTGAAGTGCTTAGCACAGTACCTGGCAATACAGGAAGCTCCATATAAATGCTAGTTATTAGTAAAGGCTGAAATTATCCCAAAGAGTGAAATAAGAAACAAGAAGAAGAAAAGAAGTAAAGATAATAACATAGCGTACTTAAGAAACATTGGTGGACGAGTGACTGAAAGACAAGGGAAAAGAAGCGAACATTAAAGTTAAGTGTACTGAACGTAGAAGTTAATTTTTCTCTGTATATCAGAACCTTAAAATATTTTTGTGAGGCAGCAGTAAGAGCCCAAACATTTATCACATCTGTGATTTTATGTGTCAACTAAAATACAATAAACCTTAGAAATAGTTATTTACTTCCTGGAATTTACATATATGGAACCTTTCCAGTTAGGCACAGAAGTGCAAAAATCAGTTTTTAGTGATCTTTTCCCTTTGTAATTCAGAATCACCAATCCTTTCAACAATAACCCTATGCAATTATGTGTTTTAGTAAGTATACTCTTAAGAATGGAGGGCATATAACAGACAAAAAAAAAAAAAGAAAATTAAGATATGCTGGTTGCATGAATTGGGACCAAGTGTCATGGCTGAAGAACATGATTGTGTTATTTAAATTTAATTATAACATCTGTTTGTAACAACAATCTCATAGTCTTTCTTCCCTGGTGACAGTCAAGTTGTGAAATTTGGAAAAGATTGAACAAGGCCAATAAAAATTTAATAGCAGTGACAGCTTTACTCTCAGATCTAACACAAATAAAAAAATTGTGGTCTCAGATCTGAGGTAATAATCTAATGAAAATGATATAAAAAAAATCCACACTAGGAAAGGAATCATTCCAGTTATAGAAAAAATATATTACATATGATGAGAGCCCCAAATGAATTTCTATTTGGATTAGGATAACAACCTTTCAAAGTCTGTGCAGGGGAAGGTTTTTTCCCCCTTCTAGAAGCAATGTGGGCTTTCTTAAGCAGTCTGTTGATTAGCTTGCCCAGTCAGAGTCTGTATCTAATTCCAGGAACTGAGCCAAACATGATAAATGAGGTTGAAGTTGTGGAGAATGGATGATATAGTGATTATATTATCATTCAAATTGAAAATACTCATGAGGGAAAGTAGAAGGAAAACAATACTTAGGGCCTAATCCTCCAGGTATCTGTCGGGACTTTCTGAAAATATTCCTGCCAAATTCAAAGGAAATAAAATGGCATTTACAGGGGCAATGTTCCCATTTCAAGAGATCTCACACTGGCTCCTTTTGAGGAGGAGGGACAAGAAAGATGGGGGACAAAAACCTTAAACCCCTGCCACGTGACTGTTAATAAGCAGTTTTGAGTAGTTCTTATCGAGGTGCTGGTCAGCTGAGCACATGGCACCCACTTCTGCTGCCCATTTTCAAAAGTGCCATGGCTCTGACGCAAATGGACACAGAGCCCAGGATCAAGCACCAACACTACTAACAACTAGCCTCTATCTTTATGCACTTTCTAGTTCGGTCTCTCCGCCTCTCCTTTCCTTTTTTTAAAACAAGTGGACATACAAATAGCACACTCCCCCTCTCAGTATGGCTGAGTGGGTAGATGGTGATCACAAACATATAGGTAATGCCAGGGGTCAAAGGTTAAAAGCTCCCTGATTACAAATTAGCTGATGGTGGAGTCAGAACTTGGTGCTTGAGCACACAAAGGGTTTGATTCTCTGTGCAGGGGGCAGACTGCAGTGGGTAAGGCAGAGAGTGGTTTTTCAATTTGGCGCCCATTCCTTAGGGAAAGGGATATATAATGGTAGAAAGACTAATTGTTTGTGGTGGCTAGAACATACTTCTTATTAATAAGATTGCTGAGATGCTAATAAAAGTACTCCCTAGCTAATTCTTCTCCCCCCAGTTTTTTTTTTTTCCCTTTTGCTTAAGATTAAGAGCATGAGAATGCAGATACTGACCTTTTCTGGGGAGAGTGTACAGAAATTAAAACATGGCACCTATATTATACTAAAAATGGGGGGCTTTAATGGGGAACTGTGGCTCTACAGGAGTTACAAGAGAGGGTGCCAAATAATCTAGGAGATCTCAAAAGTGTGCTAAATATTTAAAACAAAGTTTATTATTTCAACCATAGTTCCCGTTGACAGCAAGGCTGTTCCTGTCTCTAAAGAATATTCTACTCCAATATATCTCCTTACTTTATGACCTCTACCATCAAAGATTTGCCTTGAAACTAATATTCTTCAAGCACTTTAGAGACTGCTAACAGCTTTCCACGGCTAGAGGCAGGTGTTCTTTAACACAATATACTCTCTTTTTCCTCTCTAGGTGGTCTCTGCAGCATTTAAGTTAAATTAGCAATAGCAGCATTTTGGATTGATATAGCACTTATCTCCTGAAGAGCTCCAGTGGATCACATATTTTTCCATTTACCTTATTCTGTTCCTGTGAAGGAGGCAAGTTGGGGCAGATATTAACCTTATACTGTATCATAAAGGAAGAAAATGGAGCACAGAAGTTAATTGGCCATCTTAGGTCATACAGTTTTCAGGGTTTTTGTTTTGTTTTGTTTTTACGTAACTAGAACCAGAAGTCCTGATGGATAGTTGATTTCTGGTTTACAATGTTATATGGCTGTTTCTTTTGTTAAACTTTACTTTTTTCTGCTTTTTTGTGAATGAAGCCAGGTATCCTTTATGGTAATTATGTAAAATTTGAGTTTACTTTCTGTAATGTACTTTATGTACTTTACTTATATATTTGAAACTCCTTTTTCCCCAAGTAAAATGTAATTGCCTCTCACTAAGGAAAATAGTTTTTCTGTCATTCACTAGGTTCTCATACAATTATTAAAAAAATGAAGAAAATGCTAGTTCTCTAGTAGTTTGCTATACACACATAGGGATTTGGGGGAAGAATTTATTCAGTGGGAGTACCAACTTAGTTCTGATTTTTACCTGGTATCCCTGAGATATGACATTTTTTCTTCTGAACCCAGCAAGTTACGCTGATTTATTACTAGAAATCTGCTTGGGGCCTAAGAGCTGAGGGGACAAAATACCTACCAAAATGACAGTGCTGAACCAATTAAATTTTGCCCCAGAGGGATTAGACTTCTGCTTGGTCTCAGGAGCAATGGGTAAAAGTTGCAGGGAAAAATGTCATTTTGCTAGATGGAAAAACTTGTAAACAATTACAGCTATCCAAAGGTGAAATGGGTTGACTCAGTACACAGTACATTTCCCCTTACAAGTGTTCAAGCAAAATCTGGATGACCATGCATTAAGTGTGTCATTAAAGAGATTCTTATAAGGTATGAGCTGGGCTAGATCATTTCTGAGGGCTAAGGCAGAGAAAGGGAAATAAAAATTTCCCCAAAATTAAAAAATATATCAATTTACCTAATGCCTATTTTTAAAACATCTGCTATAGTGGAATAAAATCTTAAAGGAGATTTCACATTACAAAATCTTCTGAGGTTTGTAGCATGGCCGTTCCTGAAGTTTCTGTGTTGATGAACCTCTTACAAAAATCCTCAGGACAAGAGACAGGTCGATCACTTTTCCCTCTTCCCATATTTTCTTGTTGGTTACTACATCTTATAAGATATCTCACTGTCACAATTTAGCCAAGCATACTTACTAAATGTTCAATATTCCTTCAAGAATAATTCTGGGGACAGCATGTGAACCAGAAAAAAAAATTATGGCGTTTGAGTTAAATCACTTTTTTTTTCACTTTAAATGACTAATATATCTTTTCCAAGTCCATGCAGACCCAGGGAAAAAATAAGAGGCAAATAGAAGTAAATAAGAATTTGAAGAGAGGCTAATTTTTTATAAGTAAAGCTCATTAAACCACAAATAACACTGATAGATAACATTGATCATAATATTAAAAGCAAATAGTTTAATATGATTTTTACTATCTCAATTAAGAATTAAAAATTCATTTAAACTAGACTTTTATACATAAAGAACACACTTAGGCTTATTTTTTTTTTAAAGACCACTCAAACACACTTTAAAAATCATTCAACAAACATTTATTAAGCCCCATTTTATATCAGATATTATACTAGGCACTGGAAATACAAAGACAGAAATGAAATAATTCCTGACCTCAAAGAGAATGCACTTTATCAGAGTCAAATTCATAGCAAAGTTAAAGGTGAGGGAGGACTGGTAAGAGGCAAACTCTGGGCTTCAAGCTTGTACAAGTTTAAGACTGAGACAAGGATGAAGGCCTGAGCAGTGTGTTGTACTCAAGAGCTGTGTGGTTTTATGCCAGTTTTAAGCCCGGCCCAGTGCTGGCTGACATCATCCTGCTGACTTGTCCAAGCCTCTGTCAAACGGAGAGTTCCTTATGTTTCTATTGCATTCATTTGCCTCTATGAAATCCATGGGGTGTTTATCATTACTGTTCAGTTGTATTACACACATCATTTGCCTCACTTCTGGCTTTAGGTTGCTCCTCTTTTATATCTAATCATCACAATGCAAGGAAGTATTGCCTGGCAGATAGAGAAATCATGAAGACCTAGGTTCAGGGCCCACCTTTGACACAAACTGGCTAGGTGACCCTGAGTAAATCACCCACCTCTCAGGGCCCCAGGCAACACTCTAAAACCTAAAAGTTGCTCAGCATTTTCAGATTTGTAGTGGTAGAGGGGCTTTTCCTCAGTAGGAGTTTCCTACACTAATGAAATTATGTCTAGACTCCCATCACCCTCCCTCCCCCCAAAAAAAACATGTCTTAGTATTGAATTTTTATGTTTAAAAAGCAATTAAAAATAAAATTTCATGAAATAATTTTCTCTAAAACTCAGTTCAAACACTACCTTCCATGTGAAGTCTTTCCTAACTGACCCCCCTCAACTTTTAATGTTTTCCTTTCAAAAACAACTTTGTTCTAGATCTGTTTTCTATGTGTTACCTCCCCCAAAAGAATGTAGGCTCCTTGAGGCAAGGGCTGATTCACTTTTGCCTCTGAGTCCAGTCTAATATCTGGCAAATAGTCATAATAAATGTTTGCTGACTGACTGATCCAAAGGCTCAGATTTCAGCAGTAAATTCAAGAAATTGTATCCCTAAAGGATCCACATGTACAAAAATATTTATAGCAGCTCTTTTTGTGATGGCAAAGAACTGGAAATTGAAGGGATGCCCATCAATTGGGAAATGGCTGACAAGTTGTGGTATATGAATGCAATGTTCCCATAACAAATGGTAAGCAGGTGGACTTCAGAAAAACCTGGAAAGACTTGCATGAAATGATGCTGAGTGAAGTTAGAAGAACCAGGAGAACACTGTACACAGTAACAGTGACACTGTGCAATGACTGACTTTGTTAGACTTAGCTCTTCTGAACAAAGCAATGATCTAAGATAATTCCAAAAGACTCATGATGAAAAATGTTATCCACATCTAGAGAAAGAACTTTGGAGTCTGAATGTAGATTGAAGCATACCATTTTCTCTTTCTTTTGTTCTTTTTTGTTTTTTCTTTCTCATGGTTTGTCCCTTTTGTTCTGATTTTTCTTTCACAACATGACTAATATGGAAATATGCTTAATATAATCATACATGTATGACTTTTATCAGAGTTCATGTCCTCTTGGGAGGGAGGGGGGGAAATTCAGAACTCAAAATCTTGTAAAAGTGAATGTTGAAAACTAAAAATGAATAAATTTTTTTTTAAAAAAAGAAATTGCTTCCCTGAAGCCTGTGCATACCTGAGCCTCTTTTTAACCTTCTTCTGGCCAGTTTAATTTGATCCTGTAGAATCTGTACCCAGTCTCTTGGGCCAGGAAGTTTATCCACATGGTTAGCAGTGCAGTACTTTTCTGTGAAGACTGAAAGGAAATATAAGAGAACATTAAAGTTCATGGTAAGGAAGATATATGAATGTGTGGGTGGCCACAAATTTTTAAAAATATATCAATAATAGGAATCCTGCTTAAGGCTGCAGTTGGCATTGTCCATATAGATCTATAGCATCTCTTTGGCAAAGGTGGAAAAGAGGTGGCCAAAAGGTGGCCAAACTTGCCTTTGTTCTAGTAGAACTAGTTGCAAGCATTAAGTAACTGATATGGAAAAGTTCTATTATGCAAGTGTGCTAAGTATCTGGTAGACCTGTCCTATAGTCAATGCAGAAAATGGTACCATGAACAAAAAAGGACAAGACAGACTGTTTAGCAAAATTACCAGAAGAATAGTGTCATTTCATTAATTCAGTATCTATGGTATGGGGAAGAATTCAAGTGTCATTCCAGTACAAATGGAAACTTGGCAAGATAGTCTCAATAAAATTATGCAAAAAAATCTCCATGATACTATTCTTATGGTGACATCATACCAACTCAATCATCACTCAAATTAGATGAAAATGCAATTGTGTTATACAGTATAGCTTTTAAAAATCTTGCTACTGGTGCCAGACTTATAAAAGTTCCAGATCTACTTTTGAGTCACCCTTTGGCATCTTATTGCACTAGCTTCTAGGAAAGAACTGTCCAATCAAGCAAGATAGAAACTACTGTGAATCATATAAGATAAAAGCCTTGAAAGACAATTCTCTGATTGTAGTAGTACTACCAAAGCTAAAGGATCTGTTGGTGACATTTTTGCCTACTCTACTTCTGAGGGGTTCTTAACTTGGTCTTTTCAAGTTAATGTTCACTGGGTCAAAAAGTAGTATCCTGTTGAACTACTATACTCAGGTTGTAAAAGGATGATAATTTTAGTTTATAAAAAAGATTGCTTCCCCTTTTAATATCAACAGCTATATTCTCTTGGCTATGCTATTCAGTTTTGTAGCATGAACTATTTTTTTTCTGGTTGCCCTCACTGGTGTCTTATATAATTTCAATGATCAAAGCAGATATAAGTCTAAGAGCTTCCTGGTAGCAGCAGCAGAAATCAGAGTTCACACAGCATTTTGAAGAGTGCCCCAGTAATTATATGTCATGATCTTGTTGTTATAGCATGCCCATGACACTTTCTGGTTCATATGTAGCTTCTAACTATTCTCTTATGTATATATCCAGAAACACTGTACACTCCCCTCCAAACTTTCCCCCTCACATAGCTAAAGCTTTGCTTTTTATCAATCATTTAATTATACAATATCTCCATATGGCAATATTGAGCTATACTTTATTTTTTTAATCTTTGTTTTTTTCTTTCCTTATTCCTGACACATAAAATTAAAACTTCATGTACTTGAGCTACAATTTTTCATATGCTTTATTTTATGCTGGAACAGTATTAGCTGTCTTACTTGTGTTACCTTTCTTATTTGTGATTATGTTCCCTGCAGACTTTATTCATTATTCTTTATACAAGGAGGATTCTTCTACAAGTTTTCAGCAAGTAGAATAGTGACATGGGTATACAAGATAAGGTATAAAAAGTGTAACACCAAGAGGCATTAACTCAAAAATTTTATGTCTGTGATGTTATTATCAATCAATACAAGTTTATTAAGTTTCAACTAGCAGAAGAAACTGTGACAGAAGTCGAAGATTCAAAGGCAAAATAGTTTCTGTTCTACTAGATGGAATGAGGGAAATATGATGTTATATATCTACACATAATCCAAGGTAATTTGAAGAGATAAATATCACTAACTGGGGGGTATCATGGAAGAATTAATGGAAGAGGTGGCATTTGAACTAAGGAAGAGAGTTTCTGAGAAACAAAAATTATTTTTCCACAAACTGCATAAGCTTTCTTGACTGCTAGCTTTCTTATCCTTGATTACACACTGTCAACTCATACGGAACTTATGAAGCCCTCACACTTTTCTCAGAATGTTATCTGGCCATGCCTCCACCTGACAGTTGTAGTTGATTTTTGAACCCAAGTATAACATTTTACATTTATCCCTACTGAATTTCATCTTACTATATTTGACCTAACATATGTACCAGTTGAGATGAGATGCTTTTGGATTCTGACTCTTTCCTTTACCATGTTAGCTATCCCTTTCCTCCATATCTTTCTGTAATCTGCCATTTTTATAAATATGTTCTCTATACCTTTATTCAGGTTACTGCCTAAAATATTAAATGGTACAGAGGTATATACAGATTGGGGTACTCTAAAAGTTCTCCTTCCAAGTTGCCATGGAACCATTAATGTGTAGTTTTTGGGTCTGTACAATCAACCAATTCTCAAGTTACCTAACTATATTAGTGTAACTAGCATTAGGGACTTTCCCCAAATGCTTAATTAAAATCTTTGCCCAAAATATATCCTCAGCATTCTCCTGATGTGACTATCTAGTAATCCTGTCAAAAAAAAATTAAGTCTGCCAGTCATCATGTGTTCTTTTTTTACCCAATTTTATTTTGTCTTCCTCTCTCCCTCAGCTACCCACAGAGAAGGCAAGAAAAACAAAGCCCATTACAAATATGTATAGTCATGCAAAACAAATTCTTGAATTAGCCAAGTCCAAAAGAAAAGAAAAAAATTAAGGATGATAATATACGCTTCAATTATGTGCTCTGAGTTTGTCACTTCTGTCTGGAGGCAGGAACCATGTTTCATCATGAGTCCTCTGCCATTATGGTAGGTCATAGTGTTGGTTCTCTGTGACGACTACTTTCTTTTCTAGATGTCCAATGATCATCCCTTTAACAATCTATTTTATAATTTTTTTCCAGGGATAGAAATCAAGCTCACAAAAAACCAACATGGCTTCATCAAGAATGGTCATGCCAACTAGGAGAACAATTTATATAATAACAACAATATTGTAAGGTCAATTAACTCTAAGAGACTTAGCAACTCCAATCAACAAAATCTTTCTTCTCCTTTCTCTCTCTCCCATTCTCCACAATACAATTCAATTCAACAATCATTCATTAAGTGCCTAATATGAGCCTATGCAAGGTACTACACTAAGCACCAGGAATACAAAGACAAAACTAAACAGGCTGTGCACTTTAGGAGCTTATATTCTACATGGAAGACACTCCACATGCAAAAATACAAAGTCATTTCAAGAGCAAAAGAATACTAACAAGTTGGGGGTGGTGGCGGTGGTGGTGAAATAGAATGGAAAAGGCCTTGTGTAATGGGAAGCATCTGAGCTGTGCTCTGAAGGCTTCGAAGCTATGGATTCTTCAAGAGTGAAGATGGAATGCATTCCATACACAAGTGACCACTTTTAAAGATCGATGGTTATGGTTCAGAAATCACATCAGTCAGTTCTTTTTGGAGAGAAGTTCATCTTGAATTCATCAAGGGCAACTAAATGTTCTTTATCTCTCAACTTATCTTGGGTATCAGTTCCCTATGAACAATTATTCCCCTGTGTTTCCAAGGCCAAATATTGTTTTGTTTTAGGGGGCAGACAAAATAGAAGGAAACTTACGAGTTCAGTAGTCCTGTCTTCTCCATTGTCACCTACCTTCAATGGTCCTATCCCATATGCTTCCCCCAGGTCATGCTGAACTTCTGTGCTCCTGATACTAGCTTTACAGGACCAGGTTACACTTTTGTATTTATACTGTTACCAGACCTCCCTTCTATTTTCTTTGTATGTCTTTAAAAAATTTACACCAGCTGACAATTTCCTTGTTCATCTACCATATCTCTTTGACAACTTCTTTTAACCGAATCATCAGAATTAGCTTCTCAAAAAAATTCATTCTTGCTGTCTTTTTATCTTTTCTAAGTTGATTTCTCCTATGGACTTTTAATCCAAGAGATCTTGTTTTTCCTCTTAACATTTAAGATTTATGTCAGAATCCTTAGCTCTCCTCTCTTGCAAACTCTAAGTTGAAGCTTTACCCCACGACTTCTAAAGATTCCACTCCAGTAATCAGTTGGTCAATCAGTCAACAAACTGGAGAAGAAAATGGCAAACCACTCCCGTATCTTTGCCACGAAAACCCCAAATGGGGTCACAAAGAGTTGGACAAGACTGAAAAACAACTATGTGCCAGGTACTAATACCAAAGATACAAAGAAAGGCAAAAGTAGTCCTTGCTCTCAAGGAGAAGCAGATAACACGCAAACTACTGTGTGCAAACAAGCTATGGAGGGCACTGGAATTAAGGGGGATGAGTAAAGGCTTCCTGTTGAAGACAGAATTACAGCTGGCACTTGAAGGAAGATAGAGAAGCCTGCAGGCAGAGATAAGGAAGGACAGCATTCCAGGAAGAATGGATAGCCAGTGAAAATTGTTCAACTGGAAGATGGGAGCTCTGTTTGAGGAACAGCAAGGATTATAAAGCAAACAGAGGGAAGTAAGGTGTAAATATACTGGAAAAGTAGAGGGAAGCTGTTATAAAGGGCTTTAAAAGTAAAAAAGCAGACTTTATATTTGATCCTAGAGGTAATATGGAGCCACTGGAGTTCACCGAACTACGCTTAATATGTCCACTGGACATTCAGTATAAGATGTTCAACAGGCACCTGGAGATGTGAAACATCCAGTATGAGATGACCAACAAGGACTTGGAGACTTAGAAGTCAAGAGATAAGGAGATCTGAGGATCATCTGCATAGAGATGACAATTGAATCTATAAGAGCTGATGAGATTACCAAGTGCCAGAAGAGAGCCTTGGGGAACTCCTCTAGTTACTAGGCACAACAAGGTTTGAAAGCTGAGCAAAGGAGATGGAGAAGTGATTAGACAAGGTAGGAGAACCAGAAGAGAGCAGTGTAATGAAAACCTGGAGAAGAGTAACGAGTATCAGACTTGTTGTTAAGCAGCTCCATTATGATAATTCCTTTCATTGGTTACACTGCCTTTTGAAGAATGAAATTATTGTGAACACAAGTCAATATAAATTATTAGCTGCTTTTAGTGTAGAGTTGAGAAAGCTCTAGCAGAAATCCAGATGAATTAAATTTCCCATCACACTTTATCATGCCTTCATGCCATGCTTGTGATCTTTCTGCTTCTTGTACTTATTTATGTCTTCACAAACATCACATACTCCATGCAGGATGTTGTGAAATTCTACCTATGTCCATAATCCTATTGTCTCCCATCTCATCCAGGATCTTAATTCACAATCTTCCTCTCTTCTAAATACATTTTCAATCTCTCCCTCTCCACGTCATCCTTCTCACCTAAGTACAAATATGCTCAGGTCTCTGCAACCCCAAACCAAAAAACAACATAATATCTTTCCTTGACTTTTCAAACCTATTCAGCTATCAATTATATCTTTTCCTTCACAGCCAAATTTCTTGGAAAAGTTGTCTGTACTCCTCTTTAACCCCTTATTATCTAACTTTTAACTCCACAACTCTTCAAAACTGCTTTCAGAGGCCATCAATGATCTTTTTTAAAAGAGATTTTTAGTGATATCTTTTGTTTTATATCACTTAGATTTCTCCTTGTATTTCCTTCTCTCCCCACCTCCCAGAAAACTGTCCCATATAAAAAAGATTTTTTAAAAAGGTTTAGAAAAAAAGAGGAAGGGAAATAATTTAGTAATATTAATACATGGAAAAAATCTGATGTTATATGCAATGCTGTATAGTCATGAACTCCACTCCCCTGCAACACACACACACACACACACACACACACACACACACACACACACACACCCTGGAATAAAGTGTGTATGTATGTGGGGAGGGGGTATCTTCTCATCTTTTTTGGGGGGAGGCAAGGTTGGTTTTTTTGGTAATTTTTCATCATTCATTTTTTATTGTTTTATAGTTGTCCTTTCCATTTACATTGTGATAGTCATTGTGTAAGCTGTTTTCTTGGCTCTGTGTAATTCACTTTACAACTACTCATGTAAGTCGTTCAAAGCTCTTTACTTATCATGTTAGTCATTTGTTACAACAAAGTAATTCCATAATATTCATGTACCATAATTTGCTCAGTGATTCTCCAGGTGGTGAGCATTTACTTTGTTTCTAGTTCTTTTCTACCAGAAAAAAGTGATCATATTTTGATATATGAGCATTTCTTTTTCTCAATGACCTACTTGGTGTATATGTATGCTTGTCAATGGAATCTCTGGGTCACAAAGTATGAGCATTTTAGGCAGTCTGTGCAATTCTAAACTGCTTTCTAGAACGATTATACTGATTCATAACTCCACCAGCACTGAGTTAGTGTGACTATCTTTCTATAACCCCTCCAAAATGGACATTTCCATCTTTTGTTATCTTTGCCAATTTGCTAGGTGTGAGGTAAAACCAAGGAGTTGTTTTGATTTGTCTCTCACCATAAGTGATTGGAACATTCTTTCATATGGTTATGAATAATTTACAATTCTTTTGAGAAATGTTTATTCCTATCCTTTGATCACTTATCTATACCAATGACCTCTTAACTGCCAAATCCAATGGTTTTTGCCCTGCATCTTCCCAGATTTCTCTTTATCATTAATCATTAATCACTACCTCCTTCTTCAAGATGCTTTATCTTCCTTTGACACAACATTCTCCAGGTTCTCCTACCTTTCTAATTGCCCCCATTTCCTCTTTATCTTCTTTTTATTTTCTTAAATCAATTTTATTTCCAGCGCCAAATTCTCTTCCTTCTCCTTTTCCTCCCCCAACCACTGAGAAGGCAAGAAAAATAAAACCCTTTACAAATATGGATAATCATGCAAAAGAAATTCCCATGTTAGCTCTGTGAAAGAAAGGAAGGAAGAAAAAAAGGAAAAAAAATAAAATATGCTTCAATCTTCACTCTGAGTTCATCAGCTTTCTGTCTAGGGATGGAGAGCATGTTTCATCATGAGTTTCCTGAATACTTAATGTGGATGTTTCTCAAGGTTCTGTTGTTAGCCCTCTTTTCATCTTTCTTTATATGAGAAGTTCTTAACCTGGGGCCTATAAATTTGGCTGTTAAAAAAATTTTTTTTTATAATTTTATTCCAATAGAATTGGTTTCCTTTGTGTTATTTTATGTATTTAAAAACATTATTCTAACAGGCAGCTATAGGTTTCATCAGACTGCCAAATGGGGTCCATCACAGGTTAAAGATCCCTGCTTTATATTCTTTTCTTTGGCAATTTTACTCAACCCTATAGCTTCAATGTTACCCCTCCATATACGAGAACCAAAATCTCTATTTTCCAGCACGTAGACTCTCACCTGAACTTGAGATTGAAACCTTCAACTGCCTATAAGACTACCTTCACATTCTAAAATCAACACATCCCAAACTTAACTTACTATCTTTTCTGTCAAATCTACTCTTCTGTCAATGGTACTACTGTCTTGTTGTTTGAAACTTTAGTATTATATGGCTCCTTTCCTGTCTCATATCCACTTAGTTACTAAGGCTTATAAATTTTACGTGTGCCAGGGGTGGAGGTGGGCGGGCAGGGCTGTAGAACATTTTACACACTGTCATACTTGGTCAACCTGTTGCTTAGTTTTGTTGATGCTATTTTTTAAAACAAATTTCCGTTTCAGTAGAGTAGTGAGCATGGAAGCTAGACTGCAAGGACTATGGAGTGGGTAGTGAGGAAGCAGATGCACCAAACTGTAAACCTTTCTTTCTAAAGTAAAGGAGAAGAGACAGGGTCTACATGTCAAAACTATATAAGACCTCATGAAGGAAAAGGATCATGATCACTCGGAGTACCAAAAACAAAGTTTATTACTTTTAAGTCTACATAGTAACAATATACCAATCAAAGTACAGCCAAAAAGAAGTTCTTTAGACTTAGTTAAATTGATAAATAGTGAAAACAGATATTTAGCTTATTGCTCATTTGTGGACAAGTTATATGCTTGAAAACATTTTTTTCTCTTATGCAGGTAAACATCCCTCCTTGCTCTTCCAAACACACAATACTGGTTTTTGCTTTTTAAATTAGTGGAGTCAAAATTAACTCATTCCCCACCCTTAATGTCCCTAAATATATAGCAACTTCTGGATGCTATCTGTATTCAGGATTAAGTTTATGAGAACTAGATGAAGACTATAGAACACATTCACCACCACAGCCATAAAGAACTGCTTCAAACCTGATATTTCTAATCATATCTTGAATACAGCCATTAAGACACTCTTTTTGAAAGCCTAGTTAGTCTTTATTTTCTCTTCTCAGTTAAGTCCTATGTAGTTTCAATAGAAAGTTCCAGGGAAAAAGCTAACTTCCCAAGCTTTTGGTCTGAGATCCTTAGAAGCACAGCATTATACACATCACAGAAATGCCTATGCTGCAGATTATTGACATTCTAATTCATGAATTGCATTCTAACTTCAAAAAGACATTCAACTACCTCTACCTACTAAAGACTATACATCCCACCTTCCATTACATTCATATAGATGAACCCTAAGAACAAGACCAAAAGATTTTCATTATATTGATCTGAATGACTCAATATGCCATGTGAATAGAGGTACTGAATAAGCAAAGATATTCTTACCATTTGAAATTATAGCAAAAGGTCAAGTTATTATGCCTGTAACAGTTCCATTAGGAGTAATGATGTGAAAAGAAGTACTGCATTAATGCACTGTGTTCTGACTATGTTAATAGTGGGTCATTAAAAATCATAGTAGAACAATTTGCATTTGTCCTCAGAAAGCAATAGGTCATTAACTGAAGTTACCTCCCCCTTTCTATTTCAATACTATCATAGAGAAACAAAGGCTAATTTTAAACAACTCTAAATAACCTGAAGAACTGGAATAAGGCCAACTGTAACACATAAAAGAGCAAAAGCTCCCACTATCTTGAACATAATTTGATGTCCTAAGAAAAAGTGTGTTAACCAAAGGAGAAACAACAGATTTTAATTTTGATCTATGTATGAATAATGACTTTTCCTTGATGTTTATATTCATTTGAATAATCTCCCACAAATATGTAAAAATGAAAAGAAACTAATGGTGGATGAGCAAAAGCTATAATAGTGATGTGAATTTAATATAATCTTTGATAAAGTCTCTTACAAAGAATGGCTGACGCAGTTTATCTGACACGTTTCAGAACACTGTGGATTGGCCATACTCCCTGACTAGTGATCTCTTCACTCCAGAGTGAGGGGCTTTCAATGCTCATTTTTCTGACTACTTGTGTTAGGAAGTAGAATATTATATGGAATTTGGTTGTAGGTTTTTTTTTTTAAATTAATTTTAACAAATACACTTGAAGAAGCAGAGACTACCTCATCTGTGTGGAGAGAGTTCACCTGAGTTACCAAATAAGCAGAACAAGGGACCCAGCTTCATACTACTTGGTGCTGTTCTAAAGGCATGCTAGAAAACAATCTCAAGAGAACCTAAAGAATCATAGTACTGTGGATAAGCTGCAAATTGACAATGGGGATAAATAACTAAGTTGGCAGAAATTAGGATCATATTATGTTGATAAAATTGTTTGAGCAGAAACTTTAGAGCTGGGAAAGGACTGAGAGATCACTTAGTCCAAAAACTTGTTTTTGCAAATGAGGAAATTGAGGCTCAGAGAAGTTAAATCACTTGTTTACAGACCCAAAAGTGGCAAGTGGAAAAGTCATCTTACAAAGCTGGGATCTCTAACTTCAAATCAACTATTTTTTACAAATTGGAAATAAAATCTTGGGAAGCAATTAAACATATAAATGTCAGATATTATCATCATTATTATTAATTATATATTAATATATAACAAATATTAATAATTATTATATGTTAATAATAATTAATATTATTAATAATAATATTAATATTACATTAGTCAGTCCTGTACACCAGGAAAAGGATAGTATGGAGGTAAGAAACAAGAGAGAAATGGGTCCTCTTCTGGCAACTTCAATCCCACTTCTTTCAGAACTCTTAGATTTCATGTTTGAGGGGAAATTCAGAGTTATCTAGCTCAAACTTTACCTGAACAAGTTACAATTCCCTTACTATGGAGAGAAAGGCACTAACAATTGGGTGGACTAATTATTTTCTCATCTGTACAAAATCTTTATGGAAATAATATAATATACACAATAAAGTGTCCCAGTTGAGAGCATATGAAAGGAGAAAGCAAACTTTTGCAAATAATATTCTATACAGAACACATTTCTAGTCACACAATTGACTGAAAGGTACAGATAATACAAAAATTGCACTTATTGATTGGTTGGCTGTTGTCCTTTGTTCTAGAAGAGGACCAAAATGACATCACTATAGTGTGTCTGTGGCTGATCAGACCAATAAGAGCACAAAAGGCTCTTATTGCCACAGGGCAGGTACAAATAGTCCACATGAACATTTGGAATGGAGATGTCTCTAATTTGGGTATGTCAGGTTTCTTGTGAGCTAAAGCAATTCTGCTTTGCTCATAGAGCACAGCATCTTCTTTGATGCAGCATGCCATGCAAAGTGGTCCTGTGCCAGTGTCTCCTACGTCTCACAATCGATTCCAAAGTTCTTCAGGGAGACCTTGAGAGTCTTCTTATATCACTTCTTCTGACCTCCAAGTGAGTGCTTGCCTTGTGTTAGTTCTCCATAAAATAGAATTTTAGGCAAACATGAGTTTGGCATCTCAACAATGTGGTCAGTCCCTCAGAGTTGCACTCTCTGCAGCAGAGTTTGAATGCTTGGCAGTTTAGCTTGAGAAAGGACCTCAGTGTCCAGTACCTTATCTTGCCAGGTGATCATCAGAATCTTCCTAAGACAATCCAAATGGAAGTGATTCAGATTTCTGGCATGGGGCTAGTACACTGTACAGGTTTCATAGGAATACAACAATGAAGTCAGCCCAATGGCTCTATAAACTTTTAGAATGGTAGGCAGTCTAATACCTTTTCTCTCCCACACTTTCCTTCAGGGGCTCCCAAATATTGAGTTAGCTTTGGCAATGCATGTGTCAACCTCATCATCCATGTGTACATCCCTGGAAAGTATACTGCCAAGTTAAGTGAACTTATCCACAACTCCATTTGCTGTAACTGATGGTTCAATATATGGATGATGGAAAATCTGTGTTATCTTGGTTTTAATTATTAGGCTAAAACTGGCACAAGCAGCAGAGAATAGATCCATATTTTGTTGTATCAGCCTCAGATGTTGCATTTAGTGCACAATCATCTGTTCACAAATAGTCCTACATCAAGTGTCCCTCCATTTTAATCTTGGCTTTTAGACTTTTCAAGTTAAATACTTTACCATCAGTGCAGTAGACCCTGACCTTGATGCTGTATTAGCAAGCACCCTAGCACACCCAGGATGGCTAGCACAGGTTCTTTTATTCACTTTTCTAAAGGAAAGACAGCTTTAAAGAGGTTAACATCTTACTTTAATTAACAGACAGTGAAGTACAGATAAGTAGAAAGAAGTGACTATCCAAGAAAGAATCCAATAGATAAGCCTTCCAACGGTCTAAACAGAATAATACAAGCACTTACATATACCACCAGACTGGGAGAGCCCCACCAACATCTGAGTGGTCAGGGTGGCAAGGAGGGGGCTCTCTTAACAAATGGCTACTGAGTCCCATCCAGGGAATCAAAAGGTTCTTCTAGTGAGCGAGCCCCCAAAGTAAAATACCAACCTCCCAGAATATATAGTTTTTAACTAATAGGCTCAGAGTCATAAGGCATCACAACCCTCTTGACTCAGTGCCTAGTTAGCTTAGCATCAAAAGGTGTGAAAGCCTTCCTACAAGTAAGTCTCCCCTTAAGCAAGCCTCCTCCTAAGGCAAGTTCTTCCCCCAAATGGGTTCTATGTGATTGAGGATATATCACAGCATGAAAGCAGCAAGACATCTGTGACTGAAATACCTGTATAATTTTAGACTTGGGAACATAATGAAAACATCATGCTAAAAAGCATGGGAGTAAGTACACAGTCCTGCTTCCCTCCATTGGTGACTGGAGAAGTATGAGAGTGTCTGTCATCCATTACCCAGAACCCATGCAAGCATGCCATCATGAAACTAATGAACAATACTGATCAGCTTCTCTGGTCAGCTTCTCTGAGTTATTAACTATTTGATCTGGTGACACAACATGCCACCTAACAGGCTTTCTTCTCACACAAGTATCTCATATTAACACTTCAAAATCATACGAGATGCCTTGAAAGATTCAATAACCGAGATCACTCTGAGAGTTCAGCCAGCCTCTGATTATCACCAAGCAAGGTCTTATAGCAGTATGACACAGGCTCCTCAAAGGTGTTTCATGTTATCAGGAAGATGTTCAGCACACTGTGTGAATGGAAGCAGGTTTCCATACTGTGAGGTCTTCCTAATACTCCTCTTTGCATATTACATTATGTTCATTATAGAAAATCTGAAAACATTTAAGAAGCTCCTCTAAAATCATTAAAGAATCTAGCTTAACTATCTATACTGTATGTATTATCTTCAGTTCTGAGGACCATATTTAAAAGGGCACTGAGAAAATGGAGAGGAATATCCAGAGGAGGGCAACCATAATGACCAATTTCACGCCACTTGAGGAAATGGGGGATGTTTAAGAGAAGATTCGGGGAAGGAGTGTAGTATAGTTGACTTTAAGTATCTGAAGTACTGTCATATGGAAAAGGGATTGTTCTCTCTGATCACAGATGGCAGAACTAGGAGCAATGAATGAAAATCGCAAAGAATAAATTTTAGACGTGCTCTAAGTAAAAAAAAAAGTTCTAATAATTACATCTATCCAAAGTTAAATGGATGATCTCAGGAGGTAGTAGGTTCCTTCTCATTGTTATAGGTCTTCAAGGAAAATATGGATGACTTTTCAGAGATGATCATAGAAAGGATGCTTTTTCAGGCAGGATTTGGCTATCCACCTAGCCAATTGTGAGTCTGTCTCTAATACAACCACATACCTACCCTTATCACAGAACATTTCCCCACTTTGCCTTCTCCCTCCACTGTGCAAGTTCTGTCTTCTCCCTTCTGAGCTCAGTATTAAAAACTAATACCCCTGCTCAGCATACCTGCCCCTGACCTCTAAACTACATCATGGTTGTGGCAGATGTCTCTTAAAGATAGATCTCTTTGCTCTGGGGTAGGGACCTGAGTGAGAGTCCTGCCTTCCGCCTTTTCATTTTGTATGGGATCAAAGTAAGTTGCATCAGATGAGCAGGCTTTTATATGTTCTGTCTGCTTCATAGATCTAAAATTACCTTTCTCCCCTGAAACTTCCTTCTTCCAAAAGTACTTCTATCACTATTGAGGGGACTATCATCCTCTCAGGCATCTAGATTCACACTCTTGGCATCCGCTTGAATTCCTTAGATTTGTTCACTCACCCCACATATCCAATCTGGCACTATTTGCAACTCTCCCTCTCTTTCTCTCAGGCTACTGTCCTATTTCTGGCTCTCATCACCTCTCACTTGGACTATTACAATGGTCTCCTCAATAGTCTCCCTACCTCAAATTTCTCTTCTCCAATCCATCCTCCATATAGCTGGATGATTTTCCTAAAACACATGTTTGACTAGCTAAATGCTCTGAAAAAGCTATCTAGATTGAATGCCTCCATTTCCTCTCCTCTCACTCTCTTCGAAACCCTCTACATCTGGCTTCTAACCTCACCAAGGATCCCTTAACTGCCAAATCTAATAGCCTTTTCTCAATCTTCATCCTTTACTCTGTGCAGTAATTGGCACTATTGATCACCTTCTCCCAGATACCACCTCCTCCCTAGGTTTTCTTGATGCTGCTCTCTGTTGTTTCTCTTACTATTTGTCTGACTACTCCTCAGTCTCTTTTTGCTGGATCTCAATCCAAGTGATTCCCCCTAATAGCAGGTGTTCCCCAAGGTTCTGTTCTTGTGCCTCTTCTCTTTTCTTTCTATATTATTTCACTTGGAATCAGTTTGCAGAACTTACATCAAACCAGAGCCTCTCTTGAGCTCCAATCTCACATCACCAAACCTAGCAGACATTTTCAGCTGAATGTTCCATAGACACTTTGAGTTTAGCACGTCCAAAACAGAACTCATTATCTTTTCCTATTGACCTGTCCCCTCCTCTGAACATCCTCTTTCGTGACGAAGTAACATCATCCTCTCAGTCACCCAGTTTTGTGACCTTAATGTCATCTTTGACTCTTTGCTGTTATTCACCCTATGTATTTAATCAGTTGCTAAGTTTTGCCCATTTTTGCCTTCACAATATTTTTTGTATACATTCCCTCTTTCATTTACATAGTTTACCACCCTAGTCCAACTCCTCATCACCTTTTGCCTGGACTACTGCAAAAGGCTTCCAACTGGTTTTCCCCAAGTCACGTATTTCCACTCTAATCCATCTTCCACAAAGCTGTCAAAGTGATTTTCATCAAGTGTAAGTCCGACCATATCACACACACCACCTCCCCCCCGCCCCCAACACATAGACACTCAATAAATTCTAGTACTTCTCTATTACTTCCAAGATCAAATATAAAGTGCTTTGTTTGGCATTTAAAGATTTTTCACAACCCAATCACTTACTACCTTTCTGGCCTTTGTACATTTTACTCCTCTCTACAAACTCTATGACCCAGACGTACGACTTACTTCCTGCTTCTTGAATATGACACTCTGTGCCTGTCTCTGTGCTTTTGCATTAGTTCTCCCTCCTGTCTGAGATGCCATTCCCCTCTCTTCCAAGCCGTGGCTTTTCTCTGGCTGTGAGTCCTCCCTTCAAGGTTACCTCCAGTTTATCCTGTATGTACCTTGAATGTATCTTTTTATTTTCGTGTTTTCTCACCTACTGTAAGCTCCTTAAAGGCAGAGGCTATTTTCCCCTTTATTTGTATCTTCGGTGCTTAGCACAGTGCCTGACATGTAGTAAAAATGGAATAAATGCTTGGTGAATGATTAAATATGTCACTTCCCTACTCAGCAAATCTCATAGTTCTCTATTTACTTTAGGATTGAATATTATTCATCTTTATCCCATTTTTTAAAGTTTTGTATTTGTGTAAATTATGAAACATAAATACTTAGTGTAGGAGTACATAATTTGTAAATAATATACAAAAATTTATTGATAGGGATACATGATTTTTAAAAAGTTGTCCTAGGTGAAAATAAAAAAAGTTAATTAAAAAGTGAAATTTTTAAAATCCAGAAACATATAGAATAAAGAACTTGGGGGAATCCAGTAGGAATTATAGAACTATGGAAAGTCAGAGTAGCATGTCCACAGCACAAGGGATACCTATTAATCTTATATTTTATAAATGAACATATTTTTACAGGAAGAAATTTCTGTTTTCATGGCATATAGGAGTTTATTTTATAATATATCAAGCTGCATGTGTTGTAAAGACCAAAGCCTTCAGTGAATAATAACATGTAGAGTACAATCTTCAAATGTCAAAACTTGTATGGAATGTTCAATTGTTTTCTTCTGCTCCTGATCCCAATCCTCTCTATTCAACATTATTTAGTTAACGAGTATTTATTAAGTAACATTTTCAACTCATGGAGTTTATAGCCTTGTAAATTATGGTCAAAAAGCACTAAATTATACGCAGATTAAACTCCCCTATTGGCAATTTGCAGATGGGAGATTACCTGGTAAATGGAGTAAAATCTAAGCATGGGCTTTCATGAAGCTTACACAACCAACCCTTTGCTCCCAGTGTTGCTACCATCATCAGTTCCTTGAAGGTATTATAGCTCTTCTCTTCATTTGCTAACCATACAAAGGAATTAAAAATTTACTGCTCTTGTCATATGAACCTACAGACTTAATATCCCTAATAATAAAATAAAAATTGATGATTATCATCATTACCCTTTATGATCTGACCTTGCAAAAGAAAGAGCACTTTTCTTGGCGATATGCAATTTAACTCCTTACTTTGTGAGGTAGGTAGGTTTAAAAGTTACTAACTTTAATTTACAGATGAGTAAAGTGAAGCCTAAAAAGATCAAGAAACGTGTACAAGGTCATTTATACAGATAATGGCAAAAAGAGATCTAGATCTCAGGCTTATGAGTCCCAGTTCAGTTTTTTCTAATACTGCATACTAGGCCACAGTTTATTGTTCACATCAGCTTCAGAGGAAGGGGTGTTCCTCATTCTTTTTAAGTACAATTCCTTCTATGGGTTCTAGGTTTTATTCCCTTCTGAATCCTAGTAGATCTTGTTCCTACATGATTGCCTTCCTTCTCTAGAACCCTGAGTATTTCTCTCTATATATTATAATTCACTTTTGTCTTCAAATAATCACAACACTCTGTCTTAAAAACAAAATGAAACCTTTTAATTAATGTTTATTAATACTCTTTCTTTCTTCTACCAACAAACTTGTCCAATGAACTGTTTATACTTGTGGCTTCATCATTCATTCTTCCCCTAGCTTCCTACAGGCTACCTTCCGCACTCATCATTAACAAGAATGATAGCTTACATATGTGTACATACACACACGTACACACACACATACCTCATTACAGACTATTACAACAGAAATGACTATATGCTATTTTTTCCCCAGTAGAACATAATCTCCTTGAGTGATATCTACTTTTTTTCCCCTTTGTATCTCTAATACCTAAAACAGTGCCTAGTACATAGCAGGTGTTATATACGTATTAGTTTACTGATTTGCTTCTAATTAATCTCTTGGTTGTTGAGCGAGGCATTTAAGCTATCTTGGTCTCATTTGTAACTAGGGAGCACCTATGTGTTGACTCCATTAATACTAACAACCATCAGCTTCAGAAGTGGGAAGGCTCAGGCACTTCACTCCACCTCCACTCCCACATATATACACAGACACACATATTATCTCAGAAACCTTGTTGCTTGTGGGGATAGCCACTTCTATATCTATATGATCTTACTCCATATCTCTCCTAAGCCATCTAAAATAACAATTAACTAATCAGATAAACTTAATGTGATTATGTGTCTCATCTCTATGCTGCTCAAGTACATTATAATAAGATCTTCTGGTATAAAATTTTTATTTGGCCTTTCTACATATTGTACTAATTCTTAAAAAAAATTCAGATGTGCAATTTAATTGGCATAGGGAAACTCCCTCCACCAATGCAGACTGGCAATTGTTCTACCACTGGATAGTATTAGAACTAAGTGGAGCATTGAGGCTAAAAAACTTGTCAGTATGTGTCAGAGGTGGAATTCAAACCCTGGTCTTCCTGACTCCAAGGCTGACTGTCTATCTATCATACTATGGTCCTTTTCATATTTTATTGTTTACATAAATAAAATGTATAAACCAGGGCAAATGATGCTAAGAAAGTCACTGACATCAATTATAAAAATATGTACACATACATACACACATACAATATAATGTGGCTTTTCAAAAAATTGTTAGATAACTAAAGAAATGAAAATTTTCCCTAAAAATACTGTCAACTACTGACCTAGGTTATCTCTTCCATTTCTATAAGGTCTCTTCCATTTCTATAAGATTTCTACAACCCTTTTTGATACGATAACCCTGAGAGATGTATCATGTCCCTATTTACAAATGAAGAACTGGAAATTTACAGAAACTGAGTTCCAATGATAACACCTGACATTCATCTAGTTACCTAATATGGAAAATTGGAGACTCTTCCATTGTCTTCATCTCCCACAATTAACTAGTGACCAAAATCTCTTGATTTTTGCTTCAAAATAACTTCCACATTTACTTCTCCTTTTTTCATTATTTCAATTTTCTTGTCTTCATTTATTCAACAAACATTACAATTATGTGCAAGGTAATTTGCTATGGAAATTGTGACATGCCTATAATAATTTTGATAATTATATACTGCCTCGTTATGTCACTACTTCAAGTGTTTCTATATTGTCTTTTCAACTACATTTTAGGTCATCAATCTTCACAATAAGCAATTACTCTTTATACCAGGGGCTTTTACTGTTTTGTTGGTTTGTTTTTTTTTTTGCCAGCGTGGTGAAACCTACAGACCCCTTTCTTGGAATACTGTTTTTAAAAGCACAAAATAAAATATAAAGGATTACAAAGGAAACCAACTATACTGCAATACTGTTTTCAATGCTTCTTGTAGAAGGTGAGATTTTAGCTGAGACTCAAAGGAAACCACAGAACTCAGTAATCAGAACAGAGGAGGGAGACCATCCTAAGGATAGGAGACAGCCCGGAAAGGTAGGAGGGGGCTAGATTATGAAGGGCTTTGAATGCCAAAGGGAGATTTTTTTTTTTTGAGGGGAGAAGGCAGGGCAATTGAAGTTAAATGACTTGCCCAAGGTCACACAGCTAGTAAGTGTCAAGTGTCTGAGGCTGGATTTGAACTTAGGTCCTCCTGACTCTAGAGTCAATGCTCTGTTCATTGCACCACCCAGCTGCCCCAAAAAGCATTTTATATTTACTCCTGGAGGCAACAGGGAACCATGGGAGTTTACTGAGTAGGAGAGTAACACAAGACCTACACTTTACGAAAACCACTTTTAGTTGCTGAAAAGAGGATGTATTGGAGTGGGGAGACTTAAGGAAGGCAGATCCTCCATCAGGCTATTGCAATAGCCCAGGAGTGAATGGTGGCAACATCAGAGAAGAGAAAGGGGCATATTTGAGAGAGGTCGCACAGGTGAAACTGACAGACCCTGTCAATAGCTTAGAGATGGGGAGGTGGGGGGGAGGGTGAGAGATGGTGAAGAGTCCAGGATGAGTCCTAGGTTGCAAGCCTGAAGAACTGGGAGGATGGTGTTGCTGTCTAAAACCAGTTCAGAGCTCCCCCATTAAGAATTCCTGCTCTATACTATGGTTTTATTACATTTAATGTAATAAATTTTATATACATTATTTTGTATACATTTAGAGCTACTTGTCGGCTACAATTTGTGATAATTTTTGGTTCTACCCAAAATATTAAGTTAAGTATTACAGATGCTAAGGTCCTAATACAAATTTATTTTTAGGTGAGACATAACTTCTATTCATTGCAAAGGTGGTGTGTCAGTAAGAAGTTCTCCACTGCCTCATCATAACATAGGGCTGACTCTGGATTCTTTAAGTCGATACAGGTTCTACCATGTTAGAAAGGCTTTAAGCAATAGATATGAGTCTGTTTTCCCAGGATCTCACCAGTTGGCTAACCACCTGTTGTTGTTTTGACCACAGAAACACATGATAAAAATAAAAAATAGTCCTTCATCCTGACTGGCCCCCTTCTACTTTTGCAGTGACAGATCATGCATTTTATAGACTATTGATAAACTTCAAATAGGTGAAGTGGCTGGACTGAACCTCAACATACTCCACAATCCAACAAGACTGGCCTTCTCACAAGGACATTAAATCTCCCGATTGAACCTCTTCAATGACTGGCTCTCATGCTTGGACTGTTCTCCCCGCCATACTTCCATTTCTTGGTTTCCCAGGTTTCCCCTGAGACACAGCTCAAAATCCCATCTTCTGCATCAAGCCTTTCTATCGCCTCTATATCTTCCTCTAGCCCTGCCTTGAATACACATTTACAGTGCCCTCCCTCTGATATTACTTCCCATTTACACAGAATCCATACACATCCACATACACGTGTACAATTTTGTTAGAATGTTGTCTCCATCATTAGAATTTGAGCTCTTTTAGAACTTTGAATCCTGTGTGTGTGTGTGTGTGTGTGTGTGTGTGTGTGTGTGTAACGCTTAACACATGCCTGGCACACAGTGAGGAATTAATAAATGTGTGCTGATTGAGTGGAACAAATGTATAAGAAGGTCTGTGACAGAAGAAATCCAATTGGGAAAGCATTGAAGAATGACTGTACAAGGTAACTAAAGAAAGGAAATGCACCAAAGGCATGGAAAGAATACTAGACTTTTTGAAAATAATGTGGCATCCTGGACAGAATGCTTACTTTAGAGTCAGAAAGACTTGGATTTAATCTTGCCTCTGATATTCAACACCTGTGCAATCGAGTGGGCAGGTAATCTCAACTCTTCTAAGTCTCTGTTTTCTCATCTATAAAATGAGAGAGTTGGACCAGATGGCTTATAAGACCCCTTTCAGCTCTAAATCCATGATCCTAAGATCCTATGGTAAAGTTAAAAAACATGGACTGAAAGAGCACATCTTTAATTGCCTATCTATATGCCAAATCTCTATACAAAATCTTTGTGGAAGTTAGTTATATACAAATTAAAAACATTCTCAAGAGGGGTATTTTGGTAGGGAAAAGGCAGACTTTCACATGTGATATTCAACATACCATTTCACAATTAATTTTAAGATGTAGAAAACATAAGCTCTTATTGTTCTTATTGTTTGACAGCAAAAAATTAATTTGATTGTATATAACAAAAAGCTATTTTACAGGCTCTTTTCCAATAAGTGTCCCATTCACATATCAAAATAATTCAAGATAAAAGAAATAACCCTGTTCAGCAACTCTCTGCTAATAAACACCAGATGAGTCATAAAAGAGAGAGAAAGAGATGCTTGCCAAAGGTGTTGAACACTGTGGAGAAAATCCAGGACAAGGTCTAGGTCAAAGAGGGATTCCCAGTATATGCTAAGGTCCTCCAGACGTCGTGTTTATAGATGACATTGTGCTGATTGCATTTAGCTTTAGGTCTCTTAGAAGAGATCTATAATCATGCAATGAGTTTGACCTGACCATTTACACAGGAAAGAAGAGTGGATGAAAAATGTTTATTGCCCAAATTCCAACATGCAAATGGATGAAAATTGTAGCAGGTTTTATTAACCTGGGGTTGACAGAACCCTTAAGGAGTCCCTGGATAGATTTCAGGAGGTCTGTGAATTTGCATGGAAGTAAAAAGTTATTTTATTTCAATATAATTGGTTTCCTTTTTAATTCTATGTGTTTTATTTTATGCATTAAAAAAATTATACTGAGAAAGAGTCCATGGGCTTTATCAAGACTGCCAAAGGGGGACATGATATGAAAAGGTTTAAGAATCTTATGTAGATTGACCACCAGTTAAATAAAGCTGGAACAGACAGAACAGATTAAACTGTGAATTAGAACTAGAGTTAAATGAGGAACATAGTCATTTAGACTGTCTTTAGAAAATTACAAAACTACTTTACTAATGCCAAACTTTCACTGAAGGGAAAGGCCTATTTTATTTTATTTTTTTTTTAGAAAATGCTAATGGTATCATATGGCAGTAAGACGTGGAAATGGCCTCTGAAGAATTAAAGATAAATGTCACAGAAAACATTAGAGAGGGACATGCTCATGTGAATAGGCTGCAACATTTAACCTATCAGGAATTCTGAGAATCAGGAGTAAAACATTTCATCAAGGAATTGTATGAGAAGAAGAGGAGATGGACTGGTCATGTGACCAGATTGAGAGATGACAAGTCTGTCAGACTATTTCAATGGTATCCTTGCAACGTCAAGGGAAAATGAGGAAGGCTTCCAGCATGGAGTATACCCCCTGTGCCAAATTTATGGGAAGACAAGAACAAAATCACATAATATCAGCAGGTATAGATGGGAGGGTTTACAATGTTGAAAGGAACTCCAAAATTGATGAGATCAAGCCAATCTGAGTACCTGAGTATGGGTAAGAAGTGATGGAGTAAGTCTTCAGAAAAAACAATCTTTAGGAATGAAGGGGAATAGAGAAATAATTTCAAGCTGGTCCCATCTCATAGTATTTATGGTAATCATTTAGAACATGGAAATTTTAGTTTATGTGCCAACTTCTGTTTTGCAAAGGATAGTGAGAAATCCAAGATTTAAGACGATCTTTAAGACCCTCCAAATTAAATCAATATATACTTTAACTTTTGTTGACTTAAAGGTGTGCATCACAATGGAAATTTTTAAAAATGTTGAAAAAGATGGCTTAGAATTAAGAAGATAAGTTTATAAAAAACAAACAAACTAGGAAACTATATGCTAATATGCTACGATTACTTTATTTAAGAGAGTCAGGAAGCCCTAGTAAAACTTGTGGTATGGCTATAACCCAAAGTCCATGCTAGCAGAATGTAAATTTGATCAGCTTATATGGCAGGTTGGAAGTCATTACAGTCCCAGAAAAAACAATGTTTACTTTTCAAAGGCAAGTCTCAATAAGCATAGAGAGGCTCATCACCTGGAGATGTTAACCACCTGATGATGAATTCTTTGACTGTGACCATGGCAACGCATGAAACAAAGAAAAATACAAAATCTATTTCTTCCCATTCTGCTTCTTTATTGACAATGACAAAAAAGGAGAAAAAGAAACATCATATAGGTCTTAGACATTATGTGAACATAAACGCAAAGTACGCTTTGCTAAATAGGTCTTTGTCTTGTGAGCAACAAGTACATACAGTAATGGAGGAAATGAATAATTTCAGTCTTGACATTCTTGCTATAAATGAAATCAGAAGACAAAAGAAGTTTAAGCTAAATGGAATGACGGTTCACAATTGTCCTAGGAAAAACAAAAGTGCTGGTTTTATCATGGCAATAAGAACCCTGTTATCCAATTTCATTGGATATCTGGTCATCTTGCATAGTAAGGTTCATGATAAGAAACTTGCAAAATACTACCAACACAAACTGTTGCAAAGGGTAAGGAAGGCAGAGCAATTCTACCAAAAAAAAAAAAACCAACAACTTGGTAAGACCCTGCAAATTAAATCAACATATACTTTAATATTCAAGATGTCAACATAAATATGGAGAAAAACAAAACTTTTGGTTAAAAATATGGCTCAGGTTTAAGAAATGAGAGTGGTAAAAAGCTATAAAGATTGTACTGAAGCCTCACATCTCTATTTTCTAAAAGATTGCTTTCTTTCACAAGAGTCAGGTGGTACTAGATATGGTGAACATCTAAATTACATCACAAAAATAAAGTTGATTTTTTTAGTAGGTAGGAAATTACTGATTACAGATGCAGGAGCAATTTCTGAATTGTCTGTACAATCAGGACAATAACTTGTTTGAACAAAAATAAAATCAATAATCAATTAGAAGAATGAAAATGAGAAGATATGGCATACAACTGAACTCTTCCTTGACTTATCTGAGCAAGCAATGCAAAAAAAATTGAGCAGACAACAGACTACAACAACTTTCTGAGAAGTTTAACCAAATTAATTCCCACAAAGTGAAGAGGACAAGAGCTTTGAAATGCCTGAGTCTAACACATGATTTCCTTGCAAAGCAGAAGGCTATAGCAACCAGTTTATAATCTAAGCTTGTTTGTGAAATCTTATGGAGGAGGATGGCAGAAGATAATGAGAAGTTATCACCTTATAAAACCTCATATCACCTTATTAAAAGCATGGGGAAAATAAGTTTAGGAGAAAGACAATGATGTAGGTCATCTCTACAATGAACTAAAACAAGGAGAATGAATAGAACAAAAATAGAAAAAAAAATTGTAAAGATTTATAAAACAAAGTCTTTTTTTCCACTTGTGACAGGACCTACCAAATTTGTAGCCTAAGATTATAGCTCTTGATGTGCCACATGAGGAAAGAGAAATGGTGCTAAAGAAATCAAAGACAGGAGAGAGCAGGTGAAGTAGAACAACATACAGAGAAGGCATGTGCTGCACACAACACAATTTTGCAGGTGTTGAGGAGTCAACGTCAAAGACGTGAATGGAGGATATCAAAAGCTTCAAACAAATCTTGGACATTATTGTTATCAAAAAAGGACAACCCAGAAAATAGCAATAATTACTGGGTCATATCTCTATGTAATAGAAATCATCTTTAGATCCATCGAGGCATTGAAGGTTTAAGAAAAGAGCAAGCTGGTTTTTACAAAAGATTAATCTATAGAAGGCCACATCTTTGCAGTCACACAATTCACTGAAAGATGCAAAGAATAAAAGAGCCCCTTGTACTTATTGGCTTACTATTAAAAAATTCATTCAGTTCAGGAAAATCCTGTTTTAAATCTCTCCTCAACCAAAAGAGTTCAGAGTAATTATCTTACATTTTTTAAAAAAAACAAGTAGACTAAGAATACCTATTATCTGGACTATGATATGTAAGTGGATAAAAAAAATAGAGCTTGTCCACGTGTACCTATATTTTGGACAAACTGTATGGCTGGATACTGGGTTTGGCCCAAAACTAAATAGGAGAAAGATAACATGTTTTATTGCTTTTCTGAAACTATGCTTTTAATAACTTCAGACTTCTGTTGATGTAATACAGATATAGGATACAGAATCAGAGTCTGTGAAGAAGTAAGTCACCCAAAGGGCAACGGAAAAGCACACTGAGGGCATGAATAGGCTACAATGTACTAAGAGGAGGTATGCAAAAGTGACATAAAAGATATCATTAATGAGATGTATAACTATAAAGAAAGTGGCCAGAACCAAAGCCTCAGACCCTAAGCATCTCACCTCCAGAACCATGACCAGGATCAGTTTCTTTTTTATTTTTTCTACTTAATAATATTTTATTTTTTCCAATTACATGTAAACAAGATCAGTTTCAAATATTGCACCTATTGCCATCAGATCTTCATCAAGTAGTAGACCCTCAAACACCAGGCCAAACCAGGAGATAACCAACAGATTCCATGTGCAGAGAATCTCATTGTTCATCCTCCTCCAACACTTTGGAATGAGATAAAGGAACTGGTATAGAATATCAGTTAAGTCAGATCTTGATCAACAGGCATTTACAAGTCAAGATGCCCAATTTCTCTTCTTCCTTGTTTCTTAAGAAAGAACTAAGTGGTAATATCCCCAGTCATCACAGGATCCATGATGATGGAAGCCCCCAAAGGATACTATTTTATTATCTTATAGCTAGCAAATACTTACTTCCCTTATCCTCTCCTAAATGCTTATGATTCAGCTGCCAAGGTAAAAACTTCAGTATTTAAATGCTTTCCTTCTTTTGTATGGTTTTGATTGTAGCAAGGCTGAATTGTCATAATAAACATGATTCAGCTCTTCTAGTAGTCATGTCTATTTAATGATCACTGGACAAGTAGCAATAGTCAAATTAAAGTTTCTGCATGGTCAAAAAACTGAAGTGATTCTTAGCTTTTTATGTCCCCTTTCACTACTCTTTCACTATTACTGTAAGAGCAAAAGGGGGCCATACAGGAATAAAACCGATTTTTAATATACATTTATTCATTCATTCATTTTCATAAGTTGCAATGGCTAAAAAATTCAAGCAGTCAGCCTGCTGGTGATGAATTTCTCTCCCTGTACTTAGCAGGGCTGATTCTTGGAGAAAAGACTCAGTCTATTGCTAGGGTGACATGAAAACCTTTCTTTGCTAGAGCTTATGTTCCACTAGCACAGGCTTAAAGAACAAGGGTTACCTCCACATCATGATCAGAACAGGACTTTGTAGAGAAGGCATGCAGATGTATCATGAATTGGTATCCTGAATATCTTCTTTGAGAAAAGAACTGGTAGGTTCTGGATATGATGAGAACCAAATAATACCATAAAAATGTAACAGATTGTATTTTAACTGAGAATAAAAGACTTGCTATCGATGTGGGAATTATTCCTGAGTTAGATGTCTCTGTACAGTTGCGCCACTGATTTGTCCAGGTAAAGTTCAGAATTAGTAAAATGATGATGATGATGGTGACAGAAAAAGATAATGTATCCAACTCAAACAACTTAATCCAAAATTATTTTTTAAAAAACAATCAATAATGCAAAATGGGAAATGCATATCATAAGAGAAATCAATACCAGTTAGAATCTTTATCCAGAAACATAATTGCTATAAATCTACTGCCATAACAACAAGATCAAACGAGTCTAGATAATGTCTTATAGCAAACATATGACTTAACCTGTTCAGTGGAAAGGAATGGCAGATAAGCCAACATAAGTGTGGAACATAAATTCATTTGTAAAATACTTCAAAACTTAAAAATATTTATAACCAGTACAATCTCATAACGAAGAAAGAAGCAATGGGATCAATCCATCAAGGGATCCAGCTAAGCAAAGTCATGCCAAATACATTTAAGGACAAAAATATGACATCAAATAGAAGAAAATTGACACAATCTGTATAGATTACTAAAATAATTTTTTTATTATTAAGGATACTAGAACCACTACACTTGGATGATAATGTTGCAGACTTGGGTGTGCTTTCATGGGTAGTAGAAATGGCAATAAAGACTACAAAGACAAGAAGAATAAGCTAGAGGAACCAAGAATAGACAGAGGAGATCCTTACTAGAGGACACATAGTTATGAAAGCTCTGGGAGAACAATATGAAAGATATCTTAAAGTGGAGAAAATAGAGATGGCATAGAAAAATATTGAACCTTATTAATACTAAAATGGACAACTAAGCAAAGATCAAAGATTACTGATCTACATGACTACTCACTTACATTACAAGTGTTTACATTACATAAAATGTTATGAGCATCATCTTGATTCATGAATTAGGTACATCTTTAATGAAGATATTAGTAGGGAACAATCAGGCTTTTGCAAGAAGTGATCAACAGTGGTGGCTAGGTGGTACAGTGAATAGAGCACTGGCCCTGAAGTCAGGAGGAGCTGAGTTCAAATGTGACCTCAGACACTTAACACTTATTAGCTGTGTGACCTTGGGCGAGTCACTTAAGCCCAATTGCCCTTCCCTCTCCCCTCCAAAAAGCAAAAAAGACTATTCAACAATGTACCATATCTTTACAAGTATTTAAGTTTTTTTTAAATTCTGAACATAAATACTAAAAAAAACCCATTTTGTACACAGCAGAATACAAGAGAATTGAATATGAAAACATTTCATACTTCTTACTTATAAAAAATGTATATATTCATGCATTATCTTCAAAACTGTCCACTTTATTTGTACTTACTTCTATGCACTAATAAATATTACTTCAATGACCTTTTTATTTATTACAACACTACTATGAATTCTTCCCTTTTCCCCCAAACTCTTCCTCCAAATAAAACCTTGTGACAAATAATCACAGTCAAGCAAAACAAAGCCATTCCCTGCAAATGTTTTTTTCCTACACCTTGAGTCCACCACCTCACTTTACAATTTAAGAGCTAACTAGTATATTTCATGAGTCCTCATTGATTTGACAAGAGTTCTTAAATCTTTCAAAGATGCTTTTATTCACCATGTCTCTGTCCATGTATAAATTGTCTCCTACTCACTTCATTCTGCATCAATTCACACTACCCAGGATTCTCTGAGTCTCTTGTTATTTCTTACAGCACAATAATACTCCATTACATACAAATACTACTTCAGTCTTTCTCCAATTCGTGAGCTCCCACCAATTACCTTAATTTCTTGCTTTTTTTTTCTTTTTCCCCTTTTAGTCCCACCTTCACTATCAAGAAGTGTTTTCATTTTGGCTATTCTCTCCCCTGTATTATTGTCCCTCTTTCATATATTTCAGCATCTTCTTATGTGTTCAACCCTCCTTCATGTATTTCAGACAAGAGTAAGTTTTCTCTAAGGTTCACTCCCCTTACCTCTTCCATGTCTATATACTTTTCTTCTCACATATCCCAATTATGAGAAACGACCAATTCCATCCTTTTCTTCTTCCTTTCTAAACTAGTATATTCCTTCTTTTACCCTCTTTTCTTTGCCCTCTAAAAACCTGAGAACAGAACCAATTCAAACTAAGATCCTTTTATTTTTCTTATCTAATTCCCTCAATACCGTTTGAGGACATTAAGGTTCTGAAAGGAAACTGATTTCTTCTGCTTCCATTAGAATGTTCACTCTACTTCATTATACACCCTCTTTTTTATATTTTATTACCTTTTTATATTTTTATATATATTTTTCTTGATTTTTATGCTTACGTTTCAAAGTTCCTACTTTGCTCAGAATTCAGAAATATCTAAAAATTCTCTATTCCACCACAGATCCATTTTTCTCCTTATAAGATTATATTTGGCTTTCCAGGTAAGTTATTCTACTCCTTTCAAGAGTCTTGTAACAGTTTTTCTTTTAGAGTGAAGTTCTGGATTTTGGCAACAACTGTCCTGGGACTTTCCTTTTTGAGGGACCTCTGAGTAGGTAATTGGTAGATTTTTTTCTGTCTTCACTTTGCCCTCAAGGTCAAACTGAGCAGTTTTCACTTCTGATTTCTTGAAATATAGTATCTAGACCTTTTATTTCTCCTTGACCTGTTTTCTATATCAGTTGTTTTTGATAAGAGATACTTTTTTCTATTTTTTTCAATCTTTTAATCTTGTTCTAATATTTCTTGCTGTCTTTTGAAGTCTCTGATTTCTTTTTAGTCCATTCAAATCTTTAGGGAGTCTATTACTTGAATAAGGTTAATGACTTTCTGTTTTAAGTTATTTATTTTTTCAATTCAATTTCAATTAAGGGGTAAGGCATTCAAAGGTAGGGGAAGACATATAGTAACTTTTATTATGCTCAAATGGATCTGCAATCTCATTAATTTGAGGGCTCCCTTCAATGATGAAGATTACAACGTATCCATGCCTGCCCACTCTCATTTTCATGTTCTCTGATAAGCTTGCCACAAGGGGTTTAGCCAACATACTGGAGGCCTTCTTTTTCTCCTGATACAGCAAGGGTATCAGTAGTAAGAAGTAGTAAAGACTTCATGTTTTTATCTCTTAGTTCATTCTTCTAGGTTCTCCTAAAATTTTTTTTTAATTCATTTTCCTTTGAGTTTCTTCAGTTGCTATAGAGTTACTCCCCTAGGTTGATTTTTAAATTATTTCTGGGACTATTATTATTATTATTACATATAGTGATCTGAATCTTTTTGGGGATACTCATCTCTCCAGCTATAGTTTCTGAATGGGGGTTTTGTGTCAGGACTGTACTCTATCCCTTAGTCTCAACCTGTTTACTTGCATTGCTGTGCTGACCTTCATCTCCTGGATTTGCTGTTGCTGCTGTTTGTTCTTCATTCTCAAAGAGGAAAATTATGTCATGCAGGTGATGCCATGACAAGCAAGTAAACTGGATTTAAGTGAGGGAGGGCTACACAAAGTCATCAGCCCTTACTTTCTCCTCTGGAGCCATTTGGGTCCAGTGACCAGACAAAGATCTGGACAACTGGAGTTGGCCCATAATGCAGAGGGAGACCTTGGCATTTTTTCAAGCTAAAGTTTTCAATAGGTCTCAGTTCGACTGAGGCAATACACATTCAGTCATTAAAGCTTAATAAGAAATGAGGCAAAGAATGGCCTCTTAAAAAAAAATCAGGGGCAGCTAGGTGGTGCAGTGAATAGAGCACTGGCCCTAGAGTGAGGAGGACCTGAGTTCAAATGCAGCCTCAGACACTAACACTTACTAGTCATGTGACCTTGGGCAATTGCCCTGCCTTCCCCCCTCCAAAAAGAAAAAAAAAGTCTTCAGTTGTTGGTTTCAATTTGTCAAGATGATGGTTGAGATTGTCAACTCCTTTCAGTATGTAGTCAGCTCTGTTTGATGATTGTCATTTCAGTGTTCCCCGTCATCCCCCAGGTAAGATCTGTCCCCATATTCATTGCATATATTAAATAGCTCATATATTTACTTAACTAGAAATCCATTCTGAATATGCTTGACATAAACCAAAAGCCAACTGGGCCATATGAAACATTAGGACTGCTTTTGCTCATTCCAAAGTGAATTTGGAACAAATTCAACAATATTGTAACAACAATCTTACCAAGGGGCATTATAAGATGGAATTCTAAATATTAAGACAACTCATTTGTTTCTAGATGTAATATATTCCTTTTAGGGCTTGTATGCTTATGCAGTTTAAGGATCAACAAGGAAGAGGAATCAAATCTGAGCTTGTATCTCTGCCATCCTCCTCACTGAGAGTATTATGAAAATATATATAATTTAACAGCAAGAAATAACAGAAATCAGAAATATTAAATTAAATGTCATTTTCCACAATCCAAAAATGGTGAATTAAAATAGTCTCTATGACCAAATTTTAAAATCTGTGCATTTCTATTCTTGTTTTAAAGGAGCCATTTAATCTTCTTAAACAAATTCTAGATAAAGTATGTAAGTATAACAAAATGGAAAGTAAAAATGAAAAGTCCATATGAATTTTTAAATACTTCATGGAAGACAGATACAACATACACACACATACACACACACACACACACACACACACACACACACACAAAGGATGGGATAAGATCATAACATATCCAGGGGTCTTAGGCTTTAATGGCCCATTTTGGCAAATCTCAAGGAAGGGTGTAAGCCAAATACAGCCAGTTTTCTTAATCTTACAGGAATCATAGTTCATTTCTTGGAGTACCACCAAGAAGTGTTCCCTCCAAGAGGATGTTCTGATCTGTTATTGTTATCTGAGCAGACCATCGGTGCTAGCATCTCCCCAAGAAAGCAAAGATGTTTGTGTATTTTATGTCAGTGAATAAAAGTAGCCAACCAGTGCTCTCTGATGCACTTGTAATTTCTTTTAAATGTCACAGGATCCAAAAATAGGATTAATCCAATACATTTTGAGTCCCACCAGTAACAAAACGTGATGATAAAATTTCCTAAATGTAATCATTATTAGTCCAAGTTAAAATCATTACCTAAGTCACAGGAAAAATAAATTTACTGCAGAGTGTTCAGACAGTCACTGTACCTATCTATAC
>CM053585.1:427089678-427112352 GCA_028646515.1 Pseudochirops corinnae
AATAAAATTTAAAAAAAAGTCTTCCATTTAAATTCTACAAGCTAGCCTTTATATTCCTTCCGAAATTACTTTTCTGAAGCATAGATCTGGTCATCAAATCCAGCAAATGTTTATAAAGTACCTACTAAACACAGGACACTATACTAGACAAAAATAAAGTCTTTGGACCAGGTTAAATTCCACTGAAGAAATGTATACACAAAAAAGTTTTTAAAAATAATAAAAGGTAATTTGAAGAGGGAAAGACCACTAGAAACTGAGCAGTCCAGGGATGTCTTCAAGAAGCTGATGGGAACTGAACATTGAAGGACAATAAAGGTTCTGAGGTGGGGAGAAATAGCAAGTTCAATTTGATTGAAACAAGTGAGCGATGGGAAATAATGTGAAATAAATTTGTTAAAGTAGACTAGGGCCAGACTGTGAAAAAAAAAATATAGATAGATAGATAGATAGATAGATATAGATAGATATACATACATACATATATATATATATATATATATATATATATATATATATTTTTTTTTTTTTTTTTTTTGGAGATGGGGAAGAAAGGAGGGCAGTTGGGGTTAAATGACGCCCAAGGTCACACGGCTAGTAAGTGTTAAGAGTCTGGGGTCGCATTTGAACTCAGGTCCTCCTGACTCTAGGGTTGGTGCTCTATTCACTGTGCCACCTAGCCGCCCCTGGCCTTTATATTCTTCACTGAGGAATTTGTGTTTGATCCTAGAATCTGCTAAAGATTTAACAGTGAAGTGTCATGATGAGACCTATGGTTTAGAAGATTATCTTGGCAGTTTTGTGGAAGATAGATTGATGCTAGAGAAGAAATTGGAAAGGTGGAAAACTAATTAAGAGCCTGTTACCCTTAGTTTAGGTGATAGATGTTGAGGACCTCAACTGGTTTGTGAGTAAGGGCTGAAAAGAAATCAAAATGGTATTTGTAGTAGGTGTGAAATTCAGTGGCTATCCGGTAGTATCATTCTCTTCTCTTCCCTCTTTTATTTCAACCTTTGCTGATAGCCTCAGAAGGATCAATGACTTCATAGGAAAGCACTACAATGCTTCCTGAGTACAAATCTTGCCTCATGTGTGTTCCTGTGTGTTCCTGCACATGTCACTGAACCTTGTTTGCCTTAGTTCTTCATCTGTAAAATGAGCTAGTGAAGGAAATGGCAAAACACTCCAATATCTTTGCCAAGAAAACCCCAAATGGGGTCATGAAGAATCTGACTCAACTGGATAACAATGGTCCTCCACAGCAATGGGAGTAGACAGAGCACCACAGTTTGGGGTGGCATGGTTCTGAGAAAAGTGACTATTTTTCTATTATATTAATAACCAATTGTTAAATTAAGATTAAGGTTTTTCCTTTCTATTTCCTCATTCAGGGGCCAGCCCCTATAGGTCATTCAGCCAGTTTTAAAAGGAGGAGGCTGACAGATGAGATTGTCCTAATCTTTCAGGTACGTGCTCCCTTGTTCTTCGGAGGGACCCCACCCAACTAGGAGACCTTACTTTGATTTAGAGTATAAACAGAATCTAATCTAGGTGAATTCCAGCCCTAGAGCATTGTCTACAACCTCAAAGCCTCTTCCTACCACTAGAGTTTAGGGTAACCCAGCTCAAGAAGGAAAAAAAACAGATTTCTTTGTCCAGATTGCTGGAGGCGGCTGAATCTCATAATCAGGACTCGAGGAACTGAAGGCTTTCAGCACACCATCTCATTTGAAAGTCTACCCCCTCAAAAACTGTTTACCAATCAGGGCTGATTTTCACCTGTCAAAAGGCACCCCTTTTTCTAAAAGTATTTAAGCATTCAGTGATCTTTCATGGATTTGTCTTTGGTTACTGAAACCACTGACCACAAAGTTATTATCAGGTAACCTAATTAATAAATTGATTGTTAATCACCCAGAAACTCTGTCTCTTGGACGTTCCATTTATCTCATCTCTAAGCTTTTAGGGAAACTAGGTGACTCAGTGGATAGACTACCCAGTCCAGAGTTGGGACAATCTGAGTTCAAATCAGGAACACACAGGAACACACATGAGGCAAGATTTGTACTCAGGAAGCATTGTAGTGCTTTCCTATGAAGTCATTGATCCTTCTGAGGCTATCAGCAAAGGTTGAAATTGGTTTTTTCCAATCAATGTATGATTTTGAGATTTGGACTATAAGTAAGCTAAGCACCACAGAATCAACACTTCCAAATTGTGGTGTTAGAGAAGACTTTTGAAAGTTCCTTGGACAGCAAGATCAAATCAATCAACACTTATTAATTCAGTCTATTCATTAGAAGGTCAAATACTGAAGCTGAACCTTAAATATTGGCTACGTAATGAGAAGATGGAACTCCCTGGAAGAGACCCTGATATTGGAAAAGATTGAAGGCAAAAGGAAAAAGGGATGTCAGAGGATGAGATAGATAGATAATTATCATAGAAACATCCTTGGATAGACTTTGAGACATAGTGGAGGACAGAAGAGCTCCTATGGTCCATGGGGTCACAAAGAGTTGGACACGACTGAATGAATGAGCAACAACTATAATGCTATTAATCTCTCCAATTCCGTCATCTCAAGAATCCACTGTGTAAATCAGAAGGCAGAGGTAGTTTGAGATCTTTACTCCTTTTAATAGTAGTGTGCCATTCCTGTTCTTTCCCTTTGGGGAAATTTTAAACCCAAATTTCTTCTAGACTTGAAGAATGCCATAGGAAATTGACAATTAATACTGTGTTTCCACAAAGAACTGCTTCCTGTATAGATGTTCCTCTTCCATTATTTTGGGACCCCAAACTGTAAAGCAGTTTGTGAGCTATTATGCAGCATTTACCAAGCAGCCTGTATCATATTATCATTAATCTAATGGGTAGTAGCAAAAATGTTATGTAGGGGTATCTTTTTTTAATGTTTATTAAAATTTTACTATTAACTGGACAAATATGACCATTTCCAAATAAAAAAGAACATAAAAAAGGCCTGTATGTGATGCCATGAATAAAAAAATAAAAATAAACTACAAAGAGTGAATCAGGAAATGGTTTAAATACATTTATGAAGTTATATACTATAGAGAGAAAATATACAAGATTAGAAAAATAATAGTGAAATCCAGAAATTCAAAGGAGATAAAAATCCAAGAAAGAAGCCCAAAACAAAATTTATTGTTAAAAATATCTATAAGCAAATGCAAAAAATATAGGTAACAATCAAAGTAAACCAGAGTTCTTAATGCCATGAGAAAAACTGGGCTTCACAGATATCACTGAAACTTAGAGGAATGAGACTCATAGAAGGACTAAGGCTTTGGATTATGCCTTAAAAAACAATAACAACAACACAACCAGGATAGGTAAATGAGGGCAGAAGAGCAGTGGTTTTAAGAATAGCATATTAATTTTTTTCATGCTACCCATCTTCACATAGAGCTCTAATGGGTTTGGAGTACAGAATAAAGCATATTTACTTCTATTTGTTTTTCTTTTTTTCTTGGTGTTTTTGGGGGAAGAGGTGACACATGATTAATGCAGAGATTTGTTTTGCATGACTATAAATATTTGTAATGGTTTCTACTTTACTTCTCAGTAGTTAAGGGAGGGGAAAAGGAGAGAATTTGGAATTGAAAACTTTTTAAAAACTGAATTAAAAAAAGTAATAGTATATTAAGAAGATACACTCACCTAGCTGCTAGAGGCAGCCAGGTGGCCCACTGAATTGAGTACTGAGCCTGGAGTCAGGATGATCTGAGTTAAAATGCAGCCTCAGACATTTATACTATGTGACCCTAGGCAAGTCATTTAGTCTGTTTGTCTCAGTTTCCTCAACTGTAAAATGGAGAGGATAATAATAGTCCCTATATCACATGGTTATTGTGAGGATCAAATGAGATAATATTTGTAAAGTGCTTAGTACAGTGCCTAGCACATAGTAGGTGCAAGATAAATGCTTATGCCCTTCCCTTGACATGACTTAGTCTAAAGAACCAGAGTGGAAAAAACATGATGGAAATTATTTGGGTGAAGATTAATAGAAATAGGAGTGTATGGTATTGGTAAATACTACTATCAAGACCAACTGGACAGAAAGAGAAAATAAAGAATTTTTAGTTTCTAAATAACAAAGGAGAGTAAAGTCAGAGGTACTCAACATGCACTCAAGATTTTTGTAAAGCAGATTTTAAAAGATTTCAAGGAAAAGGTAGGTAAACTCATATGGCCTATAATGCTACAGACGAAGTCATCTCTGAGAAATTTTCAAGAATAAAATTCTTAAGAGATACAAAACTAATGAACAGGAAAAGAAGGAATATGGCTGGACAGGGAACTTGGATGTAAAACCAACTTAGATATAAAATGGCAAATATATCATCAGAAGGAATCTAGGTGAGATAAACAAAGATTCAATTCAAGACTATTAAATTCAAAAGTAATTTGGCATAAGCCAGAAAACTTAAACGGCATAAGACAACCAAATTATGAAGGATTTTAAAAGCCAAGTAGAAAATTATATATTTGATCCTGAAAGATCCTGAGGTTTAATGAATGCAAGTGAACAGAATGGTGATGGGCAGATTTGTACTTTAGGAAGATCAATTAGTCAGCTGAGTGCAGGATAGTCTATAGCAGGGAGAGACTTAAGATAGGCAGACCAACCAGATGGTTATGTTAATAGTCTAGGTGTGAGGTAATGAGGGCCTGTACCAGGGTATTGATAGTATCAGAGGAGAGAAGGGTGCATTTATAAAAGATATTATGAAAGTGAAATCAACAGGACTCGGGCAACAGATTGTACAATGGGGCATGACAGAGAGGGAGGAATCAAGGAAGACACCTACTTTGTAAGAAAGTCTGGGAAGATAGTGTTTCCTTCAACAATAATAAAGAAGGTAGGAAGACAGAAAAATGGGGTGGGAGGAAAGACAATGCATTAACTTTTTGACATGCTGCATTTAGGATGTCTATGGGATATCCAGCTTAAGATTTCCAATAAGCAACTGGAAATGCACTATCAGTTTAGGAAAGAGGTGTGGGCTCTGAGTAGATGTGAGATTTATCAGAACAGAGACAATAACTAAATCAATGAGAACTGATGAAATCACTAAGACAAATAGTGTAGAGAGAAAAGCGCCCAAAAGTCAGAGCCCTGGAGAGCATTCATTGTTACTGGCCATGACCTAAACAAAGGTCCAGCAAAAGAAGAGTATGAAGGAGTGATGAGAACCAGGATAGAGTATACTTGGTCCTTTTCAATATTCCTTACTGCAAAATCATCTATCTCCCATCATCTAAGTAAGAGTATTATTCCCCAGTGCTCTTCCTTCCTCTTTCTTCCCTGATGACCTCAACAGTTTCCAAAGGTTCAAATATTTATTATCTCCATACTGTTGACTTTTAACTCTTTTCATCCAGCCCAAATCACTCTTCTAAACTCTACTCCTTATATGCTGGACACTACCTGGATATCCCATAACCATCTCAAATTCTACATAATCAAAAAAGAACTGATTATCTTTGCCCTTAAATTCACCCATCCTCATAAATCTCCTATATATTTTGTGGACACCATCATCCTCTCAGACATTCAAAACGTAAAATCAGAGTTTTTAATTATTCCCTCTATCTCACTGCCAAATCCAATGTTCTCCAATCCTAGGGGTTTTACTTTCACAATATTCCTTCAATTTGTTTTCTTTTCTCTATCCCTACATTTATTACCCTAGTTTAGATGCTATCACCTTTGAAATGGGCTACAATAGCCTTCCACTTGTGGTCTTTCCTTTTCTGACCGTGCCACTCTCCTGCTCAAAAATTTTCAGTGGTTCCCTACTGCCTCTTGAATAAAATAGAAATCACTTCCTGACATCTAAATCCTCCACAATATGGCTCTAACAAACCTTTCTAGATTTGTTTCATATTATTCACCTTCATATATGTATAGTACATTTCACCCCAAATGGTTTACTATTACTGCCTGAACTGGACATTGCTTTGTTCATTTCTATACTTTCTTAAAGACTGGCTCCCATGCTTGAAATGTACTGTTTCGTCATGTTTGCTCCTCAGTCTTTACCATCTTTCAGCACTTAATTCGAATGCCCTTCTGTGAAGCTTGCCTTGATGCCCCCATTTGTTACATTCTCTTCATCTGTAAATCACTTAGTATCTATACTTTTCTATAGCCATATTTTATTTCCCAGAAAAAAGTAAGCTTTTTTTGAAGGTAGGGATTGTTTTTTTTTTTCTCTTTATAACACATATATATTTAGCAAACCAACTTGGTTAAGTTTTTGAATTTTCTCAGTTTTTTTGTTGTAGCAGCTATTTTACATTAGTTAATTTCTCCTTTAAGAAAGGATAAAATTACAGACAATGTCCTTTTTTGTTTGTTTCTCATTTAATAAATCAAACTGGCTTGAGCTGCTAATAAGTGCATATGGTATATTTGATCCTTTTTTTTTCCCTTAATGTCCTCTCTAACTAGTCAGTGGTCTTACTTACACAAAGACAGTTGAAATGATTTCTATGTATGTAACTGCTTATTTTCTAATACAATACAATAAATTTCATTTTTTATGGTGATTAATTCCTTCCACATATAACAGCTTCTAACTTTCTTCTAGAAGTATTCATGATGTTCAAGACTAAGGCTTTTGATCAGTCTATAAGTCTTTGGTTTTTTTCATGTCTTAACTAGACATATATGTACGAAATACATACTTCCAAACAGTTTTTGGTGTCTTCCTATACACTACATATATGTACAAAATACATACTTCCAAACAGTTTTTGGTGTCTTCCTATACACTACTTTCATATTTAAGTCATGAAGTACCAAAGCATACAATGACTTAACTTTGTAATTCTTCCTAAAAATGCCCTACACTTTGAGGCAGTTAGATGGTGCAGTGAATAAAGCACTAGCCTTGGAGTCAGAAGGACCTGAGTTCAAATCTGGCCTCAGACACTTAACACTTACTTAGTCATGTGACCTTGGGCAAGTCACTTAACCCCAACTGCTCTGCCTTCCCCCTCCAAAAAGAAAAAAAAAACTCAAAACAACAACAACAATAACAAAAAATGCCCTACTTCATTATTCCCTCTGCAATGTATATTGTTATATGAGCTGCATTTTTCTTCATGATGGTCTGTTTGCTTAAATTCAAAATAAATATAATTAATCAATGAATCAGTCATAAAAATGGTATCTATTAAGTGTCTCACACTATGCTAGGCTTTGGCAATGTCAATGCAAAAAATTAAACAAGTGTAAGATTAAGTGACCGAAGTATCTTATGAAAATTATGTTTTTTGTTGCCCTTGGCCCCATGATGAAATCAATTTCAGAACTTCATTCATCTGCTATCATTCTTTTGTAGCGAGAATGTCAAAATAGAAAACAAAAACTTGTTGCTCTTGCTGATCAGAGATTATGCACTGAGAATACTATCAGAAATTAAAGTAACTATGGTCTAAAAACTGGTCTGAGTGATTCTTAGAACTACCATCATAATACAATACCTCACTGGGGCATGAAGGTCACTACAATAGAGTGAAAAGTCAGGGTTTCTACCAAGCTGGAAAGGCTTCATATCCAGGCTCAGCACCTGTCATAAATCTGTCATCTAAGAACTAATCTAACTAAATGCACAGAAACTCATCACCAGGTGACTGGTTACCAGATGATGACTTCCTTTGGTCAATAGCCATGCTGAAAATACGTATAAAATGGCACTTGTTCACTTCTGCTTCCACAGTGAATACACCAGTAAGCAGACTGAAAAGGGGTCTGAAGATGCCAAATGCACAAATTACTTGCAGATGAGAAATAAATTGTTATTTTTGAAATGTTTTAAAGGTATAACGTCATTATTACACTTTGTAGTAGTTCTTAGCAAGATCCTTAGGCCATAGCCTGATACTTTCATAATAAAAGACTATTCATTCTTGTTCATTTTAGGAGCTCTCATAGCATATGTGATTCAGAATACACAAATGTATGAACAAGTACTGTAAACAGAATACCAATCATAAATGTTAAATATTTTTAAAGAAACTATCTTATTAACTACTAAATAAAAATATGGTCAGTAGGACACTTACAAGTCATCAAATATCAACAACTGTAACAACATTTTAGCTATACTATTAAAATTTAAAAAATTTCTGGAGAACATTAACGTCTTATTACATAAATGGTAAGAAACTGCAACCTAACATAGTGATATAGCTTGTATCTATAACACAGAATTAACACAATTTCTCCTTTTTATTATTAGTTTGTTTTTCTGGAAAGGTGAGACCTTATCTGCAATGGTTCTGCTCATTTATGCTCATCTACAAAAGGATTTAATTATGTTCTTTTAGGTCTCTATGATAAGGAAAATTGAAAACGGCCACTTCAAAATTAAAAATATAAAGGAAATTCATGATCAGATTCCTTACGAAGGAGTTTTTTCTAGATGTCACTATCCTGACCAACAAAGCAAATCAATCACCCTCTTTCCTTCAAGATTAAGGAACAGAAGCTTTACTAAGAGAGAAAATATGAGGGAAGGAACATTTCAAACAAAAAAAAAATTACCTACAATCTCTATTTTCTCCATCTCACTTTCAAACGTATCAATAATTTGTCCTGTTTTATTTCAAAAGCATAATGAGTTATCTTCTTAGCCCTGCCCATGTGTATTTTGTACTAGGCTAGTGAGGGAAACTTGTTAGTGCTACAAATTTATCTCAAGTTACATCACAGATTCTATAGTATTAAATATCAACTTACATCTGAAGATGGTGATTCAAGAACAATGCCAAATCCTAAAACGTGATTCTCCTCAGCTGGGATGCATTCAGCTTTTTGGAGAACAGATTGTTCAGAGGTAACTGCTGTCTTTTCATTCTCTATTACACTGGGCTTCTTATTCACAGGAAGAGATTCAGTGATCTTTGGGAGCACTTTTTTCTTTTTATTTCTTTTTCGGGACACAGCTGTTCTCTGGGAGCATAGATGGGAAATTGGGGGCTGTTGTCTGTTTTGACTTCCAACTGCAAACAAACAAACAGAAGTATGGTAAAGGTACCTGCCAACTCCATTTAAAACCTCTAATCAAGCTGCCTACTATTTTTACAAATGTTATGCTAAAATGAAGCCCTTTCATATCAGTACCTCAAATATGGCCTGGCAAGAAGGATTAAGGGAATAAAATACAAAATTAACTTTGAGCTGGACACAAAAGCTAATATACATATACATATATATATATGAAAAAGAATCTGGTGGTCATCTAATGCAAGCTCTGGAATGCTGCCAAAGAAAGTTTTAAATGAGAAAGGCCATCTAAGAGAAAAACCTTGCTACTGGTTTTCATGCAAAACATCAAAGGGAATATCTCAAGTGGAATTTACTAGTATTATAAGTTATTAGGAAAGAGGCAGTTATGAGATATTTTAGAAAGAAAGTATCATATTTTAAAATGTCTTTATAAATGAGATTTATCTAATACATAAGAGAAATACTCTAGGAATTTAGTGTAAGTATATATCGTTAATACTCTGTAGCATAAATACTCAATGCAATGTAACGGAAAGAGCAATGAATTTGGAATAAAAGTAATTGGATTTGAATAAGAGCTTTTCTATTTACTAGCCATGAGACCACGGGCAAGTCACAATTTTCCTGAGCTTCTGTTTCTTCAAACATAAAATGATGATAATAACATATGTATGATCTATGTTTTAGGGTTGTCCTGAGTATATCAATTTGTAAAGCTTCAAAAACTAGCTCTCAGTTATTATTGTCGTTGTTTCTGTTGTTACCGTTACTGTTGCTATCGTTATGATTATTCCATGAACATTTCAACTACAGCATTTTGTTTAACTAACCAGCTGCTCTCTGTGTGACTCCATGATTGGTAAAGATACAGAAGTGGTAACTCTATGCTGCTGTACTGGTAGATATGATTTGTAAGTTTGTGAAAAACATTGAGTTTGAAATTATTTTACAATACAGTGAAGTCTGGTGCTGAGCATGTAGGAAGAATCTAAAGCCAGGACCTTTTACTGACTTATTAGATTCATTCATATATTCAACAAATTATTTCTTAAGCATCCACCATGTTCATAGCTCTGTCCACATGGTTTCATCTTTCTGTACTAAGTTTTATGTATCTGATAAATAGGAACAATGTTTCTATATCTCATGGACTATTAAGTGAATTAACACAAGCTATAAAACACTTAGAAATCCAAAGATGAAAAACATCACACAAGCACAACAGTAGTAATACTGAATAAATACTTGAAGAATTGAAGTATAACAACTATAGTCCTTACAAGTTTGCTCTGAAAAAATAATGAAAGTTTATAACACATTTTGGAACCCTTTAATGAAAACTGTCATAAAGATACATCATTATTTTTACCCTCAAAGCATCAAAACACTGCTAAGTGTGACTACTGGACACGCTGGCAATAAATCCATAAATAAACATAAGATATGAAATCCAAAGAACTATTAAGCTAAATAAATTTGTTATACTTTGTCATTTTTGTCCAATGATCAAAAAATAATTTATCCCCCAGAAGAGGCATAGAAATGGAAAAATTATTGACCATAACTATAATTATGGGCCTACCTAGTTTATCTTGAGGTCTATGCTAAGTCTAGAGACATCAAAGGAAATGGGTTACTCAGACAATTATCACAACGATTAGAACAGAAATACAGAGTTGGGAGAGGATCTTAAAAGTCATCTTGTCCAATCCTTTCACATTATAAATGATGAAAATGAAGCCCAGAGAGGGGAGGTGACTTGACCATGGTTACACAGAGAATAAAGCAGCAGAAGAATCTCGGTGCTCTCCCAGGTCAGCTTTCTTTCCATTCCCTGCACTGTCCCTCAGACTGTTCTTGCCTTAGTTGTGAGAATTCTTCACAAAGAAATTTATCCAACTTGAGGTTGCTAAGGAATTGTTCAAATTTTGCAGCTCACTTTACCTCTTTAGATATAGTTTAATCTCCTACTGGCAAACTTAATACTGACTCCTGTCCTTTACCTTTTCTTTGAAATAGAATTAGAACTTTTAAAAACAGAGTATAAATTTAAGTCTAGGAGGCAAAACATCTTTAGCAAATGCATAATACAATATAAAGTTTTACATTTTTTAAATTAAAGAAAATGAGAATAATTAATTCTGTTTTATCTTCTATACAATCAGTGACATTATAAAATCCTGAAGTTCTGGTGTATAGTTTACAATCCAATCTCTAAAGAATCAGAAAAGAAAACATGGTGACAAAGTGGCATGTCTCATTATGGTAGAAAGGTTTTGGGATTTAAAAAGTATAATGTGTAGCCTGTCATTTAAATAGCTAGGAGTTGAAATATCAAAATTATCATTCTATTTTCATGTTCATGTTTCCTTAAATGAAAATTTTAAAAACTAAAATGCAAGTAAAGTGCTTTTGCTGAGAAAAAAAATCCTACATGATGTATAAAATTAATTGTTATTTCTGTCTGGACTCTACTTCAGGAGACATTAACTGTGTACCAAGTTACTGAGGTAATTTCCATATATCACTTTAAAGCAGTGGTTCTCAACCTGTGGGTCGCGACCCCTTTGGGGGGTCAAATAACCCTTTCACAGGGATCACAGAGGTCACCCAAGGCCATCGGAATACTCATATTTCCGATGGTCTTAGGAACCGAGACATTGTTCCTCTATCTGTCTCCAGGTGGGTCTGCCCACATGCAGATACACCCACATACAAGTATTAAAGGGTCTTTGCATTAGGAAGGTTGAGAACCACTGCTTTAAAGTTTATAGAACTTTTTCCTCACAAAAGTCCTATGAAGTAGGTAGTAAAAATACTATTGTCTCCATTTTATGGATTAGGAAACTGAGGTTTAGAGAGGTTAGGTGACTTGCCCAAAGTCACACAGTCAGAAAATACCATGGGCAGGATTTGGTCCTGGTCCTGGTCTAGTCAACTTTCTACCTCCCTTGCTGTCTCTGTAATTATTTATTTATTATTATGTTATTACTGAACAGACTGAGTAAAATTCTTATCCTTAACCACAATAAAACAAAATACTTAAAATGACCATTTTACTTTTCATTAAGTATGTTACCCATTTAAAAGGTAGAATTTGGTTCATATGATCATATGTGGCTAATATGCTAAACAATAAGCTTTTAGAATCAAATCCACATCACTAAATGTTAGCATTTTATTAAAATTCATTAGCTGGCTAGGAAAAAAAAACATGAAATATCTTACTATTCTATAAGCAAAAAAAAAAATCCTTCCTTGATCAGCACAAAAACTCTTATCATACATTTACATCCCTTTTTTTCTTTCCATTTTTCTTCTTTGGGCTACTATAAGGTTCTTTTTTCTTTGAGAAAACAGACATCTCATGACTTGCTGAAATTCTGTAACTTCTATATAACTAATGTAATTCTGTTTTATTCTAATTGCAAAGAAAGGGAAATATAACATGCAGTTAAGAACTAAAATCCTGGGAACTCTAGCGTTCCACCACTGATGAGGCTCTATGAGCAAATACAAATCTCCCATCTTTTTAATGTCTCAGAAAACTATAACAAAGAGTCACTTCAAAAAATAATACAAATTGATTTCTCTGAACCATCAATGTCTACCTACTAGATGCCAATGAAGTGAGCAATAATTAAAGGAAAGATCAATGAGATCTACTATTTTTTCTCACTGATACCTTCGTATATGCTTTTGTACCATTGGGCATCATACTAGAGTCCATGCTTTCTAGGTGGCAGCTACATATATGTAGCAAAACAAAAGAAGTTCTCTATGGGCAATATAGACATTCATAGACTACTTGGCATAGAACATGTCTAATGTGATTTCTGGGACAGTAAAAGCAGAAGAGAATTCCTATACAAGTACCGGTTTGAGATGGCTTCAGCTGTTCCTTTTGACTCTCAGATACTACATTAGGTTAACGAAATATATAAAGCCCTGAACCTAAGCATCTCAAGAAGTAATGAGCTAGATTGCCCCTATTCTCTTTCCCTCTTTGAATGAACCTTACTGTTGGTTTACAACAGTAAATGTAGAAACAGTAAAAACATTAAATACATTAGAAGGAATATTCAGAAATTCAATTAAACTAATACTTGTGAAGTAACTGAAGAACTCAGAATGGCATGCAGTGAATAAAGACAAAAGAACATTGTTAGTAAGAAAAAATAAGTTTGATTTGCTAAAGAATGAATGGATTACATAGGCATAAAGAGCTAATAAAATTGATAACATGAAGGAACACCATAAGAAAGCAAGGTGGGAGGGATTAATAAAGAAGGCACAATAAACATCTGTTCCTAAAGATGTCAGATTGCATTAAAAGTTGAAAGAACCAGTTTGAGGCCATTATCTTTGTACCTGCTTGAATCTGCATTAATTTTCTCATGGTCTTGAGTTCTTGAAGAATGGCCTGCAAAGTTGACTGGCAGTTACAAGTACAGCAGTTTGATCCAATTGATGAATTCACTGCTGGAAGTTCTCCTAAGTATAAAAGAAAAACATGACAGACTCCAAACCAAAAAATAAAATTTAAAGAGAGAAAAAAAATGTATCTTGACAGGATTCTGATGCATATACTATTATTATGGAACCATGCCTAAGAAAAATGTACTCAATAATTTTCACAACCTGAATTTTGGGGTCTGATTTTATCCAATTATACAGACTTCCTTATTGTAAGATACATGCTGCTTCGTGGTTTGGCAAAGACTGCATGCAAGTATGAACACAATGCAACCTCACAGCAGGCTTCTCTATTGTCAGACTAGTTCATCTAAGATAACAATAGCATAGAAATTCATTATAAACACTCTCACTGGATTATGCATAAAAAACTGACTCTGAGAAAGAATAGACTTGCAAAGAACTGGTAGTTGTATATGCAATAAAGGTCTATATTAAGAATTAAAGGAGAATCTAATTATTCAAAAATAGTTTGAATACTAAGAATAATGCCTCATAATACAAGTAACAGTGGGTAAAATAAAAACTGAAAGTTTGTTCTGGGATAGGGGAGAATATGAAAAGTCAAGTTATAGTTGTATGGGAGAAAGAATGTAGATATATAGTATTCTCTCAACTTGATAAAAGACATTCTACATTTTTACCTATATCTCCTCCAGCTTTCTTTCACCCATCACTTAATTCCCCTTTATTTCACATCACTATCTTCTATTCTCTTTCCTAATAGGCTACAACTTTTCCCCAGAGCCATTGTGGCAAAACTGCACAATTCGTTCCTACTATGAAAGTCCTTCTGATGTCACTATTCATAGTCACCATTCTAAAAAGCAGAGTATGCAGAACGCCTGGGCCTTATATATTAAGTACACCTTAATTTAATTTCTACAACATAAATTTTAATCCACGTAGCTTTTCCTGACCAAGAATACTGTTAGAAAACTGGCCATAGTAAAACTACTTTATTCTTGAAATACGTTTAAAATTCTGAGTTGCAGGAAATCTTAAGATTCAAAATTGTAGCAAACTGACACGTGAAGACTGAAAAATTACATATGACTTAAATGATATATGCCTATAAATAGTCAATACATATCTAATAAAAGTATAAAGGCTAAAAAAATTTTTGACTTTGGTACATGGAAAATTTAGGTGTTAACTCCTATTAATTATAAACAAAGTTACTAATGTAAATCCTCTATCAAATATGCAAATTGGAAAATGAGATCTTGCTTTTCAATTGTGAAGGAAAGGGTCTACAAACTTCACACAAAAAAAGAATATTTAGGTTTTTAAAAAAGATTATTTCTTCATATCAACAGAGTTTGGACTATCTTAAAGAAGAATATTCTCAGTCAATTAGTATAGTCACTGTTCCTATGTACAGTCTTTATCAATTTTAGAGGACAAAGGCAACCTTTTCTAACTTGTTATAAATCATTTTTTAATTTTAAAAAGAACTGAATTTTTATTTTTCTGGAGGAATTTTTAAAGAGCCTTCTCCATCTATCCTGGAAGTAAGCCAGCATGTGAATTTGGTACTGGTTTGTATAATAGCTGAAAGAAAGAGAAGTTAGAAACACAACCTTGCTGTCTCATCACCAGGTATCTTTAAAGTAGTTTTCCTTGCATTTGAACTAGTTACTGAAGATTACAGAAACATCAAAAAAATGTTTAAATAGCAAGAACAGATTAAGGTTTTCCTTTTTGAGAACGATACTACAAAGCAAGGTATGAAATCTGAATTTAATAAAATAAAATGCAAAAAGAAAACTATCTTTGGGATCTTCATTCTCTAAAGAAATTGTAAATGCACTTTCCCTTCAAATATACTTTTATTTGTCTTCTTCCTGTATAAATCAAGGCTTGAACAATGTATAATTTATACAAAGGAAAATGGAAAATATATCAATGGATGGGATATTAAAATGTGAAGAAATACTAGTTATTATTTCCCATATGCATTCTTTCAAAACTTCTCATGAAAAAAAAATTGACACTATAATTACATGAATTTTCCTTTAAGTGAATTATTTTCAATGCTAATGAAGCTAAGCTGTAAAATATGGATTGCTATTTCAGTAGCTGATGGATAAGATTAAAGCAGTGGTGCTACTTTGGACTCAGGGTTATAAAGTCCTTTTCTTGGCTATGAATTCAGTGCCACTGGCACACTCTGCGCTGATATTACAGAAAAATAAAGGAGTAAGCAAAAGGAAATATAAATATATCACTTCACTAGGAAGCCTCTTTTGAGAGCAAAGGTCAATTTTCTATCATGCATATGAGGGAATGGTTTCTGCCTTTGCTCACTCCGCTCCCTATTCCTGGAATGTACCCTTTTGCCCATGGAATTTCTACTCATCTATTTCCTAAATGCTACCTGGTCCATGAAGTTTTCCTAAATACACCCACCTAAACACCTCCATCAGAAATTATCTTCCTCTTTGGATCTTGCACATAATGTTTTACGTTGTGCTTCTCTAATGTCCCTTAATTAGTAGTGTGAGAGCGTGTGTGTGTGTGTGTGTGTGTGTGTGTGTGTGTGTGTGTGTTATACCTCCCACAGACCAGAAGTTTTGTACCCTATAGATGCTAATAAATGTTTTTTGGATTAGAATCATGAATAGCTTAATTTTTTAAAGCAGCACCTTTGCTTCTAACGTAGTTTAGCCAAGTAAACAATGCCTAATTCTTAAAGTGAGTTAAAAACATTCTTGAACCTCAGTACAGTTGGAAGCATTTTCAATTATAACTTTGAGATTACTAGCTCTTCTAAAATGATTTGGCTGATTTTTGTGATGAAGGGTTTACTACACTGAACCCAAAAAAATAAACCACATATACCATAAAGCTTAACAATGAAAATCAGAACATAAATTAAGATCATACCATTGGATCCTCCAGTAGTTTTGGACTGAGTCTGGAAAGTTTTCGATCGGGTTCCATACTGCCCGGGGAATTGGCCAATTTGGGATGGTAACTCATTCCATGTAACACTGGGGGAAGGGTGGAGGCTCTGTGAGACCTCAGTGGAAGAATTCAAACTTTGAGCCCAAACTAAGTCTAAATCTTGGGGTTCTTCCTTTAGTTTTTCTCCTTCTTTGCCAACACGCTGAAAGATTCTTCCAGTGCTGTCATTCAGTAATCTTCTCATCCCTGTAATTTGTTTTTTAATTTCCATGCTTTCATCTCCTAATGAAAACAGAGCCAGAGTTATCACTGCAAATTAGAAAAAAAAAAAAAAAAGGACTACTTCCACCTCCTCCCCCCATACATGAAATGACTGATTTCTGATGCTAGTTACAGTGATACAAATAATGTTTAATTAAACCTACTAACTTCATCCTGGCTATACTAGAAAAAGAATGAATTTTCTCATGGTAAAAGGTTTCTGAAACTTACTTTATCTCATCAGTATTTTTCAAGTCCTTTCTAGTAAGAAAGTGTTTTGTTTTTTGCTAAGTAAGCATAAGGTAGAAGAATGTGCAGAGGGTAAGGCAGCATAGATAAATGCCTTCCAGTCACACCATAGGCACTCATTTGCTTTCTCACCCTGCCTAAGTTATTTTACTACTTTATGTTTTCTACATATAGACAACACTAACCAGGCTTCCTGTTCCATTCTCACCCCACCTCTTAGCAAGTGTTTGGAGAAAGAGTTCATAATCATTAGGAGGTAAGACTTTTTTGAATAAGAACTGCATCATTTTTAATGTTTTATAAAGTGCCTGGATCAGTAATACTTCTGTTAACAAAAATAATGTGTTATAACATTATACTTTGTTGTAAAAAAATCTTACCAATCTGTAAATTCCTGGAGATCATAGACTTAGAAGGGACTAGAAGAGAAGCTGGAAGGGACCAACCATTTTACTGGTGAAGAAATTGAGGCCCAGAGAAATCAACTCACTGGCTGATCATCACACTAGCAGTAAATGGTAGAACTGGGATTTGAACTTAGGTGCTCTGACTGCAGATCCAAAACTCTTTACTTTCTTGCACACTGGCAGGGACTATGTCATATTTTGTATCTTCTCCCAATAACTAGCAAAGGAAAACCATACATAATAGAGGACAATTAATAAGTATTATTTAGTGAACTAGTGAATGAGAGAGAAATAATAAAGAAGACACTGGGATTAATTTAAAAAATGGATTCCTTCTTAAGAAACTTTAAGGCCACTCTCCTCTCCCCTACACACAACCTGGGGTTGTTTCCCCACTTTTCTTGGTTTGCTGATGATAAGTACAAAGATTCCTCTCTTAAGACCGCTTCCCACCCACTTAAGTGGGTGTTGCATATAGCAATTAATCAATAAACATTTATTAAGTGATCACAGACACTGTGCTAAGTGCTAGGGATACTTAAAAGAGGCAAAAGACAGTGCCAGTCTCAATGAGTATACAATCTAATGAGGGAAACAACATTCAAACAAATAAAAGCAAGCCTTATACAGGATAAATAGAAAACAATTAACAGAGGGAAGGAACTGGGATTCAGAGGAGTTGGGGAAGGCTTCCTGTAAAAGGTAGGATTTTAGTTGTGACTTCAAGGAAGCCAGGGAGATCAGTAGTTGGAGCAGAAGAGGATAAGCATTGTAGGCATGGGGAGCATCCAGAGAGAATGACCAGGGCTGAGAAATGCAGTGTCTCATTCATAGAATGGCCAGGAAGCTAGTATCAGTGGATCAAACAGTACATGTGGAGGAATAAGATGTAAGAAAAGGGCTAGATTATGAAGGACTTTGAATACCAAATAGAGGATTCTATAGTTGATCCGAAGAGCAACAGGGAGCCACTGGAGTTTACTAAGTAAGGAAGAGGTATGATTGGAGCTACATTTAGGAAAATCACTTTAGTGGCTGAATAGAGGAAGGATCAAAGTGGGGAGAGACTTGAGACAGACCCACCAACAGGATACTGTAATAATCCAGGTGTGAGGTGATGAAATACTGCAGTAGGAGTGTCAGAGAAGAGATTCAAGCATGCTCGAGAGATGTTGCAAAGGGGAAATCAAAAGGCCTTGACAAAAGTTTAGTTATGGGATAGTGAAGAATCCAGGATGACTCCTATGTTGCAAGCCTGAGGGACTGGGAAGATGGTATTGCCCTCCAAATGATAGGGCAAGTGTAGGAGAGAGGGTGCAGAGGATTTAGAGGGAAAGATAATGAGCTCTGTTTTGGACATATTAAGTTTAAGATATCTAGTGGACATCCAGTTAGAGATTCTGAAAGGCAAGCCACAGATGCAATATTGGAGGTCAGGGGAGAAATTGGGGCAGGAAAGGTAGATTTCTGAATCAGCAGCATAGGGATGGTAATTAAACTCATAACAGTTGATGAGGTGAGAAGAGGTCCCAGGACAGAACCCTGAGGGATACCAATGGTTAGAAGGTGTGATCTGGAGGAGAAAAGAAGACAGAGAAGGAGCAGTCAGATAGGAATGAAGACAACCAAAGAGAGTGATGTCCCAAAAACCTAGAAAGAACAGAATATCAAAGAGAAGAGAGTGATCAATAGTGTTAAAAGCTGTGGGGAGGTCAAAGAGAATGAGGATCAAGAAAGGGTTTTTGGATTTGGCAACGAAGAGGTCATTAGTAACTTTGGAGAGAAAAGTTTCATTGGAATAATAAGGTCTGAAACCAGAATGTAAGGGGTTAAGAAGAAAGAGGAGAGAAAGTGTAGATACCTATTGTAGATCACCTTTTCAAGTTTAAGATATATAGGACTATAGCGAGGATTGATTAAGCAAGGGTTTTTTTCAGGATGGGGAGACATGGGCATGTTTGTAGGCAGTAGGAAATGAGCTGGTAGAAAGGGAGAGACTAAAAATAAGTGAAAGATGTAGGGATGATAGAGGGTGCAATCTGTTAGAGATGTGAAGGAATGGGATTGCTTGAACAGGTACAGGGGTTAGCCTTGGTAAGGAGTAAGGCCACTTAAACATGAAGGAGGAGATAGTGGAGAAAGGCACCTGAGTAATAGGAGATGAGGAAGAAGGAGATGAGGGAGTTCATGAGGGAGGCCATAATAAATGGCCTCATTTTTTTCTGAAATTATGAGGCAAGATTTTCAATTAAGAGAGTGAAGGGAAGGAGAATGGCATAGTGAGTATATAAGAGTGGTATTACAGGACTTCCTTGAAGCAGTAAAGGCTTACTTGAGATGATGTAACATAAATTTGTAGTGGATCTAGTCACAACAGCTGTGTGATCTTCCTCACCTTCATTTAGTTGCACTTGTGTAGGACTGAATGGTGGGAGTGATCCAAGGCTAAGGCTTGGCTGGATGTAAATGGCAATATGGTAAGGAGGCTAGGGATTCAAGCCAGGAGGATAAAGTTGAACTGGTTCACCCAGGTGTCAAGATGGGGAGAAGAGGAGAGTGGTTAATGTAAGGGTGATGGCCTAGAGAGAACTACAAGTAAAGGAATTAGAAGTGAAGGTGCAGATAAAGAATAGGGTTATGTAAGGGAAGGCAGAGAGGGAGGTGAAAAGTCAATAGATTATGGTCAGATGAAGGGATTTCAGAATACTCAAACACGGAAAAACTACAGCTTTCCAAATCTTAGGTGGCTGATTCATTCAAACTTCTAAAGTACTGCTTTCCTCTCAGCCTAATCTGGTCCCTGACCCAAACTTAAGCAGTGATTCATGGCTTACTCCTTTCTCAATTACATTGCAACTAGCAAGGAAATGAGAATTTCTCTCAACCATCTCCTTACCTAAATCAATTTTGTTAAGAGAAGTTTTGTACTCGAAGGATTTTTTAATTGTGGTATTAGTCTACTATACATTCCCTACAGGCAATTACTAAACACTATTTGATGTTATTATGAAGTACCATGCAATTACAAAGTATTTTAAAGAAATGATGACACCATTAGGGAATGCTAACCCCTACTGGGAGCTATTTAATAGAATCATATTTGTAATCAGAGTACCTAGGTTAGAGTCCCAGCTTGTGTTATTCTGTTCAAATAACTCCCTGAGCATCCATTTCCTCATCTATAAAGTGGAGAATAAAAATACAACCAACCAAAACTTACACTATCTACATATACAAAAACATACAGCACTGGACTAGGGAGTCCAGAGGATCTGAGCTTGAATCCTGCCTCAGTCATTTACCAGCTGTGTGAGCCTAGGCAAGTCATTTAACCTTTCTTGGCCTCAGTCTGTCCAAGAGTAAAATAGGTATAACAATCGTTCTTATTTCACAGGGTTTTTATTAGGCCTAAATGAGATTTAATACATATGTATGTATATACTTGTTCTAGATTATGTACATATATATCATGTATATTTATATATAAAATCATGTATCACTGCAAATAAAGTATATTCAATATATGAGTACATATAATTGAAAAGAGAATTCTATCAACACCAGAATTTATTACAAAATATACTTCAAAATAAATATGAGATGCAAAAAATTTAAATAAAATTTAGCTAGGAGATTACAATAATATATTACAAATATTATACACTATGATCAGGTGGGATTTATACCAAGAATGAAGGATTGGTTCAATAGCAGGAGAACCATCAGCTTAATTAACTACATCAATAACAAAATCAACAAAAATTATATTTTTATCTCTATAGATGCAGAGAAAGTTTTTTGACAAACGACAACACAGCCATTCCTATTAAAAACACAAGAAAGCACAGGAATAAATGAAGCTTTCCTTAAATAAGTAGATGATCCCCAAAATCATCAGCAAGCATTATCTGTAATAAGAATAAACTAGAAGCCTTTGTAAAAAGATCAGGGGTGAAGCAAGGATGTCCATTATCACCACTACTATTCAATATTGTACTAGAAATGCTAAAAATGCAGAAGAAAAAAAATAAAGAAATAAGAACAGACAAAGAAACAAAACAATCACTCTTTGCGGATGAGATGATAGTATGCTGAGAGAATCCTAGAGAATTAATGAAAACATTAGTTGAAATAATTAACAACTTCGGCAGAGTTGAATGATATAAAATAAATCCACCTAAATCATTGGCATTTCTATATAATGCCAAAAAAGTTCAGCAACAAGAGACAAAAAGAAAAATTCCATTTAAAATAACTGAAGACATTACAAAATACTTGGGAGTCTAGCTGTCAAGACAAATCTAGGACTGCATGAACATAATTATAAAACACTTCACACAAATAAAGTGAGATATAAACAACTGGAAAAATATTAATTGCTCACAGGTGGGCCAAGCTAATATAATAAAAGTGACACTTCTGCCTAAATTAATTTACTTATACAGTGCTATAACCAATTAAACTACCAAAATATTATTTTTAGAACTGGAAAAAGTAGTTAAAAAGTTCATCTAGAAGGCCAAAAAAATCAAGAATATCAAGGGAATCAATGAAAAAATAATATGAAAGAAGGTAGCCTAGCCCTACCATATGTCAGTACAAAGCAGTAATCATAAAAACAATCTGAGGGGCGGCTAGGTGGTGCAGTGAATAGAGCACTGACCCTGGAGTCAGAAGGACCTGAGTTCAAATCCGGCCTCAAGACACTTAACACAAAAACTAGCTGTGTGACCTTGGGCAAGTCACTTAACCCCAATTGCCCTCCAAAAAAAAAAAGCTAAAAAAAACCTAATCTGGCACTGGCTAAGAAATAGAATGATGGATCAATTGACTAGATTAGTTATGCAATACACAGTAGTAAATGACCATAGCAATCGTGTTTTTGATAAACTCAAAGATCCCAGCTTTGGGGGCAAGAACCCATACCTATTAAATTGCCTAATACGACAGAAAGGAAAAATGACAAATATTAGAGGGGATGTGGAAAAATTAGGATACTAATGCATTGTTGGTGGAGTTGTGAACTAATCCAACCATTCTGGAGAGTAATTGGGAACATGCCCAAAGGGATCTAAAATTGTGCATAGCCTTTGACCCACATAAACCACTACTATGTCTATATCCCATAGAAAAGGGGAAAGGATCTATATGTACAAAAATAAAAATATTTATAGCCACACTTTTTGTGGTGGCCAAGAATTGGAAGTTGAGGAGATGCTCATTAATTGGAGAATGGCTGAACAAGGTGTAGCATAATATTTTATGGAATATTATTGTACCATAAGAAATACCAAGTAGGATGCTTTCATTTTTTTTTTT